>VWZF01003025.1:1001-87464 GCA_013396755.1 Sclerurus mexicanus
CCAGAGGGTGGTGGGCACTGACCAGGCTCCCCAGGGCAGTGGGCACGGCCCCAAGGCTGCCAGAGCTCCAGGAGGGTTTGGACAGGGACAGGGTGGCATTGTTGGGGTGTCTGTGCAGGGACAGGAGCTGGACTTGGATAATCCAACAAGAAAGATGGGAAGGGATGTTTCTTACAAGAGCAGGTAGTGACAGGACAAGAGGGGATGGATTCAAACTGACAGAGAGCAGGGTTAGGTTAGATATTAAGAAGAAATTCTCCCCTGGGAGGGTGGGCAGGCCCTGGCACAGCTGTGGCTGCCCCTGGATCCCTGGGAGTGTCCAAGGCCAGGTTGGACGGGGCTTGGAGCAACCTGGGCTGGTGGAAAGTGTCCCTGCCCATGGCAGGGGGTGGGAATGGATGAGCTTTAAGATCCTTTTCAACCCAAACTATTCTGTGATTCCATGGTCCCTTCCAGCTCAGAGTATTCTGTGATTCTGTGAACTATTTCAATCAGTTCCAAATTTGTATAATTGTGCACTACAGAAAAACTGCTCTGATTTGCACCATTGAAAACCTGATCCACGGGCTCAAGGTTCCAAGTGGCTGATAAAACCTTAAATTAAAACTGAGCACTTGTATTCAGTGACTGATGTGTTATTAGGAAAACTGATCAATACACTTTGCAATGGCTCGATTTCAGTAATCTCTAGCCCATCCTAAATCTGTTTCTTTTTTGCTTGGCACTTTTAAGTCTTAGATAAGACCAGCTGCTTAATTGGTTTGCTAAAAATCTGCTTGGAAAAATCACACTGCACATCCCACAGAAAACAGTGCGTGTTTGCAATTAAAGATTACAAGCAATTGCACAAATTTACATCTCCTTCTGTACCCCTGTGGATTATGTAGCTTTTTTTTTAACTCAGAAAAGTTCATGAGTGTGAACCTTCCTACTTTGTCTATTTTCTGACTGGTCTGAATATGAGATGTTTATTATTTTACTGAAACAGAAAAGTAATACGTCTTGACCAATATTGGGTATTTATAAATGTTGTGCATGAAAAGGTCTTCTGCTTTTACAACTCCTCTGATAACCCCAACAAGCCATTAACAACCCTAACAAACAAAGACTGGTTGATGCCAGAACTCGAAGGAAACATCCTGTAAAAGATAGCTAGGATTTTAAAATTTGAATAATTCTTGAAAATACCTTCACAGCAGTTCTTAAGCTGACTCATGACAAATTCTGCAGGCTCAGAAATTCTGATTGCTGACCAGGAGGAAAAATGCAATATTTATTAACAGTCTTTGAGGCTGTATCAGAAATGGTGGAGGGACTGTGTGAAGGAAACCTTTTGCTACATTTGATCTGTAGACAAGAGAAACGCTTCAGTCTCCTGGACTGTCTCTATACATTAGAGAGTCATTTTGAGAGACATCTGATTAAACGACTGGAGCAACAGAGCAGGGAGAGAAGGAATAAGGACTTCTGGATTTTATTCACAGCTCAGACACACAGTTTATTTGCTGTATGACTGCGGCCAATTTATTTTCCTGACTGCTCCTGTTGTACCTCTGACCTCCCCGTGTCCTGCTTTTCCCCTTTGTCTCCTATAATCAGCTGACCTTGGTGTTCCAGGGCTTCTCTGCTGTGGGCTGCACAGGCTGTTGTTAGTTTTGGGAAGGTGCCCTCTCAGAAACCCCACTGCTGTCATTAACTAGTGGCCAAATGAATGATTCCAAAAGCCAGTTGTTACAGTTTAATGTGTCCACAGTTAGTGTGTGCATGCCTGCCATGGTGTGCAGTGGGTCTGATCCAGGTCCCCCACCCCCCAGCAGCTGGATGGGATGTTTTACCTCGGGAGCAATGGGTGGTCTGGGAAGCAGCCTGTTCTGCTCTTGGGGAGCTGAACTCATCTCCACTACAGAGATGTTTAATAAAAATATTTGTTAAACAATGGCTTTATCTGAGTGTGTGATCACAGCTGTTTTATTTTAGCAACGTAACAGCAATAACAATTAAATCCATATTTCTCCTTGGGTATTTATTTTCCTGAATTCATCCTTAGCACAGTGAAAGAATTTGGTGTGAATTGCTGAGTTAAAATAGAACTGTTTGCACTGGATTTCAGATTGATTGTATTACCTTTGTATGATTTTTCTATTACTTGAGACCTTAAAACAGTATAAAAATACATACCACAGAGAGCCCATGTTTTAAAATATTCTAAAATTCTTCCCTCTAATTGCTATTTTTATTTGTTAGCAATGTTCTGTTCTGCAAAGCCATGTTTGACTCTTGGAAAAACTAAGTGCCATCTTCCCGTAACAGATTATAAGAAAAATGTGGATCACACATTTTGGTAAAAATGAGTACGGAGTTTTGTGACTACACAGAAATAGGTAGGATGTATTAGAGACTTTTAATAAACACATTGTTTCATGTTTCCCTTATACCATTATAATGGCTTTGATCTGTGACAGAAGTAATGAGATCAGAATCTGAATTGTTGAAAATGAATGCAGTTCTACTTAGTTAATTTACATCTACTTTAAGATGTGTATTCACTGAGAGTTAAACCTGTGCCATAGTCTGTTTAAAGACTGGAATTAATGTTACCTAAATTTTAACCCTAATAATACTAATATTTAAAATGTAATAGTTAAGGTTTGTGCTTGTTTGTGTCAAATTGTTTTGTTTGAAAGAGAATGAAAAAACCCAAATTTGTAATACATAAACAGGCTTGTTTCACGTAAAGATGCCCATCCAGTTTTCCAGTTTGAAATGCTGCCATACTGGCCCTGCTCTCGTGTGCCCCAGCTCAGCAAAATTAATTCCCTATTCATTCTCCTAATGACAGCGAGCGTGTTATTCAATGAGAACAAGATAGGTTTGTTTCCAGCTCTCCTTGAGGCACCTTGGCTCAGAGCAGGGAGCTTGTATGTCACCAAAAGCATCTCCCAAGCCTGTATTAAGAAGAGCCACACAAGTTTTTATGGCACACCGGACACGGCGACTGGTTTTTGCTCTGTTCAGCAGTTCACAAGAGGATGTCATAATGAAGCTAAAACGCGTGGTTGAGTATTAATGAAGGCAATTCATTCTTCACTCCCTAACTGGTCTTTTCCACGTTTGATTTGGGTGCATGCCAAAACTGACATAAAGCTAATAACCAGGAGGGTGCCATCTTACGTAACTCTGTGAGATGCCCTCGTGTGATATGGCAGCTTCTCTTTGTGCATTGCTGCTGCTGACCTGCATTTCAGGCAGGGCCACACAGCACTGACTGGGAAAACCTGACTTGGTAGAAGATTTGATGTAGTGGTAGTGAGGAGAAACCAGAATGTGAGGCTGTGGGTTCAGATGCTGGCTGAAGATCACTCAGTCTGTCCACAAATCTAAAAATGCAGCATTGTGTGGTAAAGCTGGAAAATCTTTAATATCTTGCCTTTTACTAACAGAACAGAAGAAAGTTAAACTCATGGAAGACAGATGTGATAATTTTGGTAACTTCTAGACATGTTAAGATTTCATTATAGCAATTACTCTTTTAATTATGTTTTTAAACAGCTTCCATTTAAAACATCATCCACCATGTCTGGCTTTTCAAAAATGCAATTTAATCCGTAGGGGTCCAGTTTAGGAGAGCACAGAGCTATGCATTACGGACTGTCTCTCCTGAAGGCAGTCACTGAAACCATTCCTAACTTCAGGCACGTGCTAAGGCTTCAGTCTAACTTCACTCATGGTAACAGAGAAGCTCAAATGATTCAGGCACAGTATAAGCTGGAACTGAAGACCAGCTTACTGAAGCAGCAGCTTTGCAGCCCCTCATCTCCTAAAGGGTATGTGTGGCAGCAACAGAAGGGAGACCTGTCTTGGTGTCACTGGCAGAAACTCAAATACTGGGAGCTTCACTTTTTCTGTTCCAAAAATTCCACAAAAAAAGCTGTCAGTTACAGGCTGTAATGGCACAGTTTTTGTATGGATACTGTGGTGCATACAGTGAGTCTACCCAGGAGAAACAAGACAAGCTCTTAAAAGAAAAACAAGTTTTGGACAGCTCGAGGGTATAACAGTCCTGTCACAGCTGTGTCAATGGGCTCAAAGCAAAGGCTTTGTGAGTTAAAACACACAGTATGTTATGTTTAAGTGTATTAAAAAAGATATAAAAATCCATCCTCTCAAGCTGTGTTTTCTATCTGGAAGCTAGAAAAGGTTGAGGAGTGGGCTGCCAGGGAGCAGCAGGGGACTGCTGCTGCCAGGAGGAGAAGGAGCTGAGCATGGTTACACTGCAGGCAGGGCTGAGCCCTCAGTGCCCAGCTGGGGTGAGCAGGACAGGCCTGGGGAGGGACTGGGATCAGCGAGGAGTCCACATCACCAGGAGCTGTGGTGACGCAGCACGTCCCAGCTCAAGCTGGGAAGTCAATCCATAGGTCAGTCCAGTGCTCACCAGGCCAGTCCGCAGCAACAAAACAGATCCAGCTGAGCTGCAGAGGTGCACACGGGACATGGCTCTGACAAGAACTGAAAGCCCAGTCCTGAGATGAAAAGGAGCTGCTGGGTCCACAGCCCCAGGTAAGACTGGCCAACGCCAGTAAGGCCAGTGGGTGCACACAGGAGGGCCAAACTGCAACAGGTTTTCTCTTTAAAGAAGCCCTAAAAACTCATATTTATAGTTAATCATGAGAGAAAAATCACAAATACGACACAGTTTTGATAGTTTTAAAAATAGTATCTATGCATGTTTAACAGACCAGGAGGAAAAATAAAAAGAGCAGAAAGTTTTATTTACTCAGTCAAGAGAGTTATGAGATTGCGAAAGATTTGTTCAAACTGTAGAGAAATAGTAATTTCCAAGACCTCACATATATAACATTGACCACTGGGGTTTAGCACTGAGGCTGTGAGTTAGTTAAAACAAATCTAACTTTTTTCTCTCAAATGCATCCCTGGTTCTGCATCTTCAGAGGAAGTGAGGAGAAAAATGGCCCGATGTAGCACGGGGCAGCTGGGTTGGATCCCTGCCCCCACGTATGCTGGAAGAGCACTAGAGAAATTATTCTTACATAGGAAAGTTCAGATAGCCCATCATCATAAAGTTAACAGAAAACAGGTATCTCTCGAGTATCTAAAACTACATACCTCCCAAGCATTCTCAGAGAGCTCATTTATATTTCTATCCTGATTTTTTTCCTTTTATCATTTTTCAGGAAGAAATTAAAAGGCCAGCTTAATATTTCATTTACATACATTGTTCCCTGCTAAGCTGGATGATGACAGGTCCTTTACATGAACTTTTGCATCCTGCATCTGTGCAATAACCTTTGAGAAGAATTTTGGGAGAATTTCTTACCTTCCCCTTTTCATTTGTGTGATGGAGTTATCCGTCATGTATGTGTAGTCTGGGGTATTATTCAGGATAATGGGAAACTGGGATAGGTCAGGTAATGGAAAGCAGATATCACGCAGGTATTGTGGGATGTGAGACCTCAGTGCAGAGATCCCCTGGGAATTCTGTCTCAGTCCAGGCTTAGCAAAGCTCAGCAGTGATGCTGTTAGGGTATGTGCTGCGTATCTGTGTTCTACATCTACCCCTTGCAGTGTCCATGCTGTGGATCTCCACTTCCTCTGGCTCCCAGGACTTACCAGAGCAGTGCAAGCTTCAAAACTCGGATAGTCCTGAAGGGAAACTGCATAGCACCTTCTGAGAAGTGTGAGATAATATCTGCAAAATGGAATTTCAAAACTGGCATCTTAAGAAGAAAACTAAGCAATGTATATTAAGCAGTATTTTATAGTGATATAACTGTGAATGCAGTTAATTAGCACAGCTGAAATGTGATCCTAAAAATGATGTTGGAAATGGAGTCTGGTTAAATAGATGATAATGCTTTTGCTGGCTGTGTGACAAACCCCAGTACAAGATGTCTAGTCTGTAGATTCCACCACTGAGTAACTGACTGCCATAATTCATGTAAGACAATACAATTTTATCATTCTTCTAATAAAATCAGCTACAAAGTGGGCTCACAGTGCGGTATATCTGCTGACCTCTATGCCCTGAAGGTCAGTGTATTGTCTGCAGAAAATGTTTGAGTCATATTTGAAGGAAGAGTAATGGGATAAAAATGTCTTCCTTGGAAGTGTTTGCTTCCCTGGAGTGCAGGAGCTCTCGGGTGCTTACCCATAGCTCTGGAGCAGATGGTGAGCAGCCAAGCCACCAGAATGGGATGAGAATCCTTAATGTCAATGTTGGCTTCAGGAACGAAAAACTGGTTTTTATAGACAGGGGTCTTTCATCTGCAGTGTTAACAATACCTGTTCGCTGCATTTTAACTACATGGTTTTATTTCCTAGAGCAAATAAAGTATCTGTGTTAGGATAAAGGGAACTGCCATTTTTATGCATAAAAATCTGGTTCTGCTGAAATCACTGGGAAGATTTCTTGATTTCAGGGGAATTGAGGCTTCACCCGTCCATTTAAATGCCACATCACAATAGCAGGCACTTGTGCTTTGGGCAGTATCAGGAGTGTTCTGTATATTTAGTGTGTTAGCACTGACACCATCAAAATTGGATGGCATTGTGAATGACAATGGATCAGCATTCACTGTGTGGTTGTCCCTGTGACTAAAGACTCAGTTTGTAAGTGGGTCATAGCAGTTCTGTAAGACAAATCATTCTGAACTCCAAGTATCTGGGCAAAAGCTTTTTTTTGTGCATTAACCAGCAAAATCACATCCTGCTTTACTTTCTGAGGTGGTGGGAAAAGGAATTATGCTTGCTGGATGAAATCTGAAATGGTTTCCCTCTGAAGCATCTGGGAGTCACAGGCCTGGAATGACAGGGTCAGGAGAGCAGAGACCATTCTGGTTTGGCATGAAAGAGGAGAGACAGAGACGAGGGACATGGAAAACATCAAGATGTCTGAGTAAACAAACGAGCTAGACCTCAGCTGGAGTAAATCTGAGAAGATGCAATGAATTGAGTGAAGTCTACTCCAGTTTACTCCAGGCTCACAGACTTTTCAGGGTTTCAGTGATCTAAATCATATAGTGGTTCTTTTAAAGTTTATCCCATCACTAATTATTTGGTGTATCTAAATGTCTGACATGCACTTTGTGAGGCTTTTTAAGAACTGATTTTACCAAGAAACCACAGGATTCAGGCTAACATTTTTTAGACTGTTTGTTTGTCAGTGGTGGTTTTGTCTCTTTGAGGTTCGCTTTGTTCCAAAGCTGTGGTTTTAGTGGGAAAAATCTTCACGTAGCATCTGGTTTTTCAGTGCCTGTTCTTGGTGATGTTTGCTGAAAAAAAGCATAACATTTCCAAGTTGCAAGTGAAAAGTGCCCTGTCAGGAACCTTCCCCCAGCCTTGTTAGAGTGCAGGTATGCTGCCCAAATCCTACCCCGAGCTCTCATTTTATAAGTAGTGGCCAAGGTACAAAAGGCAAAACCTAAACAAAACTGAACCTAAGTCTAAAAGCTATAAACCCAAACAGTTCATAAATCAAATGATAAGATACCACAAGAAGAAGAATTCATGAATAGCAAGCGTGTAAGTTTGGTAGCATGTTGGAAATATGCCACCTCCTCCAACTGATAATCAAACCCACCTGAGCTGGTGGTTTGTGACTTGAATACTGTGAAATATTTTCCATCTACTGTATTAGAGGCTAGATTAAAGAAATCAAAAGAAAAGGTTTAACTACTCAAATAAAAGAAAATAAAAAGTTGTGTTTTCACTGACATTTCCTTTGCAGTAAATCAATGTTTGCTTCCCTTTAGTGTCTTCTTCACTTCTGGAGGAGGAGGTTACCTTTCATTAATCAGACGCACCAAGATATTTCTGCTCTTGGAAACGCTGCTGTAAACTAGACGTGGCTCAAAGGGAATCTAATTTCTCATTACCTTTCTAACCTTTCAGCCTTTGCTGATTCCATAATGAGGAATTTTGAAAGGTAAGTTCAGAAGCGAACTGAATCATTTCAACATCTCTCTCAATTTAGTCAGAGAAGAACATCTGTGAAATTTAAAGGGAACCTTCAAAGGTGTTCATGATCCACTGATTTTTTTTCAGTTGGGAATTAACATAAATAAACCCAGGTCTGAACCCAAATGTATGTTTTCTTGAGGCTTCATTTTTTCTTTAGTTTCTGAATTTTTGCTTATTGGTGAGAGGCAAAAATCTGTCTGTAGGGGAATATGTTTTATGGCTTATCATCATGTGAAACTAGATGAAGTGCCCGTAATATAAACTAGAGGAGAGGCTGAGCACAACTCATTCATAAAAGTTGCAAGGCTCCAAAAGAAGGCTTCTGTATTATTAAAATTCATTGCTTTTTTGAGTTTAAGTCCTCTGAATGAAGGTTAGCACAGTATTCAGGAACAGCACTGAAACCATGCTAAAATCTTCCATCACGATAGCAAAATTTAGAAGGTTGAGACTGCGAGCCTCAAACCACATCAACTTCTAAGAACTGGATATAATCCTAAGTTCAATGGCTATAACCATAATCAACAGATATAATCATACTTTTCACTTCTCAATTCTATCCATTGCCTGAAAGCAAGCCAGCAACTACCAAAAGGTAGTTGCTTCTGGGAGATCCTGAAGAACAGAACAAGCATAGCGATACATTCCCAGAATAATCGACTCCCCATATCATTTTATATTCAGGGACTTCCTGAGCCAGAGAAGCATCTTTGTGTTAAAAAGCCTTTATTAGATTTCTTCAATGAATTTGTTTAGTCCCTTGACACATTCCTCCAGGGGGAATAGAGGGCACACCCTGTGTGCCGATGAAGCAGAAATGGCATTTATTGAGGGAGGGGTTGAGGCTTTTATAGGGGCCCATGGAAGGTGGTAGAAGGTGGGCGTGACAAAGGGAGGGATGCGCCATAAAGGGAATAGGAGGGAGGAATAAGGGAGGAGCAAAGACCAAATAGGGATGGAGAAGGAGGGTCGATTACATATAAGGATGGAACTTTACAGAACAAACCCACATAAGGACCTGGTGCAATGCACCAACTATCAACCAATCATCAATTGTACATGAACCCACCAATAACAACTGGTAACTAGGGGACGGCCAGCCAATCACAACATTGGAAATTTCTATAACTGTAGTATGCCTATTCTAACAAATATAGGTACTAGCCTACATCAACTTTTATTCTTTATTACACTGTGAGCTCTTCCCTCATGTCCAATTTCCAAGCCCTGGGCAGTCGGCACAATGCTAAGTCCTCTTTCTTCGTCTCCCCCAGTCTCTTGCTGAGGTTATTCATTTTCCACTGGTGATAATTGTTCGAGGTCTCCGCCACAATCCCTTGCAAGCCTTTGTGATCTTCCAGCATCCACGACATGCTGTGGCAAGAAGTTCCCTGAGGCAGTCTGCTGGTCTGATGATTGTGCTGCTAATTGTGTTTCTGCAATGTGTGGAAATCAACAGCTCTGTGACACCTTCCTGTCCTTTATCTTAGTCCAGGACCTCACTCAGAAATTGCTCAAGCACCGAACAAGGTTCTGGACTGATGAAGATCAGTGGAGCTAGGATGAAATGGGATGATGCTATTGCTGAGCAAGAGCATCTTCAGGTTGAGATTGAGGGCAAATTCTTTTCCATCTGTCTTTCCATCTGTCCACACAGTTTGCCTGCAGAATTTTCTATTAGATTGGCTTTGTGAGCATCCTGCTCTTTATCCCAGGAGGGAATAATTGAGTGAGTCCTCTATTGCAGAGACCTGCTGCCAGGACTGTGCCTTGCCTGGTGATCTAATCTATCCTGCCTGACTTTGCAGTGTTCTCACATGGCAAAGATGCAGGACATAAAGTGGCACAAAGTCTTTCTTAAAAAGATCCCAGAATTTTTCACTCTGAGGACACATGACATCTGTAGAAAGTCTGCCTTTTGCTTGCTTTACAGTGGGGAAAAGAACATGTAGAGCTGAGTTCTGGGAGCACTTCAGGCTCCAGTAGTCTTGGTATCTCTCAGGTCTTACAGGTAAGTATCCAAAATGCATCCAATTGCACAGAATTCCTCCTTTCTCCTCTGGTTTCTGTAGGAAGGAACTTCTATTTCATCCTCATTATGTACATTTGGAATGTAACTTTACGTGCTGGAATCTTAAAGACTCGAGAAGGTACAGGGTTGGGGCAGATTCTGTGAGAAGCTCGTGGAGGCCTCTCTTAGGAAGACCTTGCTCAGACAGCCTTTCTGAATGGAGTCAGAAGTGGGAATAGTTTGTCAGGGTGGGTACAGCCCATGCTTGAAGGAGTTCATACTTGCATGATTGATACAGCCCTCAGTGCCAGTAGTGCCTTGGCTGCAGCAGCAATATGCTTGATGCTGGCTACCTGCCCAAGGATGCAGCCTTCTTTCTTGGCAGATTTTGCAGCCTGCAGCCGTGTCTTGAAACAGCTATTGACCTGGATCTTAGCTGATTAAAACTAACCTCAGCATGTAGCATTTATCCTGGAAGTTCTGCCTTCTATCTTCCAGAAACTCAGCACATATGTCCCACCTATCTTGCTTCCTCCCAGTTTTAATTGCTTTTGATTCTGAGTATCAGATCATCTTTTCCCCTTATTTTCACAGCAGACGGTTATTAGTGGGAAAAAATGTTCCTAATGTCTGGCTCTGGGGTGGATCATATTCCAAACACAAAGAATGACCTAGTTTCAGTCTGTGATGTGGCAGTTTTCCTCAACTCTGACTGTGTTTCAGTAGCACTTAGCACCCTCACCTAACTCCTGCCACAAACTGTTTCCCACTACAGGAGTGTTCACTTTCAGTACAAAAATATCCCTAACAAAATGACAGATTACTCACATTGCTGCTTTTTAATGAAGCAGACTCTCTAATGTAAAATACTCACTGTGGGTTTCGGTTTGGCTAAGAGGCAGCTTGCAATAAAATACTGAGCAGTAAAATGGTATGTCAGAGTAATGCTAGAGTAATACCAAATTGTGCATGCCTATCACATTTTATTCCTGCCCTTGAAGGGTTACTCTGTTTTTACTTAGAGCAGGACCTGTTTACCCTGTTGGAAAATGTCCATTTCAGGTTCTACACGTGCTGACTTTTGGAGGGCTGAAGTGATTGCTTGCCTGTCATCTGTGATCATAACTTGTATTTTTAGTTAAGCATGGTCAGCTCGTACATTCAACTCCAGACACCTTTGGCAGTGCTTCCTTGTGGCAGACAGGGTGGAGACTTGGGATGCCCTCACTCACAGAGTGCTCAGTGACAATGGAATGCCAGTCCTGGCTTACTTGTGCATGGCAAGGTCAGCTAAAGGGATTTAAAGGAGCTTATCTCTGCTGCACAATCAATACATTCTTCTAGAACCCACCAAAATGCTGATGTAGGAGATGCATTACAGAGCTTGTGCAGACCCTAAAAAGTCCTGGCTGACTCTCTCAACTGTTTCTGACTTAAAAACCTATTTCACTTCAAAAAGGGCTAGGTCTGTCCTGAAAGGTACTGACTACTTCTGATTGGTGTCTGGGGTGTCTGCAGTGCTCTGTCTGCATGCTCATGCAGTTCAGACTGCTCAGAAGGACCAAGTCTTAAATTAGAGCCTCCCTTCATCCTGCTGGCAGCATCTCCAGAGTGAGTGTAATCTCTGGAAGGCAGCACCAGGCCTGTGCACTTGTTAGGTTTTCATAAGCCCTCTTTGTCACTTGATTATTTCCACTGCTGGAAGTGTCACCTTTTTGGAGCAACAAGAAGGTGTGACTCCCTCCCTTCACAAAGCCATTGACAGGGAATCTTCTGTTACTGCCAGTAGTTTTACTTCTCTGGACTGACCGAGATTAGCTGTGATGATAATGAGAAGCACGTTTTGAAAATTACCATCCAGGTGGGAGAAGAGATTTTTGTTTATTATGAACTGATAAACCAGCTATTATTCTGCAGACGTCCAGCCCTTCTGACTGACAGCATCAGTCTCCATAGGGACTCCAAAGCCAGCAATTTTGGTGCAACTCATGTTGGCTCAGCAATCCATTGCCCAAAGAACTGAAGAAGCAGTGCTTTCCAGCAGCTGTGCTTTAAGGCAAACCTAGACTGAGTCTGAGATTTGAACTGTGGTCTTGGTCACTCCTGTCAAAGAAGGAAAGCAGTCATTGTTCATTGCTGTCGGTTTTGACAATCAGCTTTTCCTAACTGCATTAATTTTGAGCCCAAACCCTTATTTGGACTTTTAAAAGAAAGAAAGAAATGCTTACCCAGACACAAGACAACAAATGTCAGGTTGACCTACAATTTTACTTCTCTGAATGTCTTCAGTGCTGTTCTCTCCTCAGTAATGAACACAAATGGATAATAACGAACTTTATTTTTTTTTTTAAATTCTGTGGAATATTGACCAACCCTAAGTAGAATGGGGACATATTTTACAAAGGACAGCACAAACAGAATATAACAATCAGTAACCCTTGTTCATATCTCCTTTTTTGCATGAAAGAATGATCTGGAAGGCTGTGCACTTAGATAGACGCTGAGCTGGGATACCAAGATTTATGCACTTGTTTCAGCTCAGCCCCAGACTGTCTATATGACTTCAGCCAGGTCTTTTTACTCTCATTCTTTATGGTCTTTTAGGACTTAAAGATGTAGAAAAGAAACAGAGCATAATTTTCCTCTTGTGTCAAACCCCTATCTTCCTTTCTTTTTCTTAGTGATCTTAATGTAATTAGATGTTTTTGGAAATGCACTGCCTCAAAAGGGGTACATTTTAACAGCTTTAAGTGGCCAGAAGTTTACTGGGGAAGGATTAACTTCAAATACTTTTGTTAATCTTCTGAATCTATGTCTCAGCTAGACACAGTAGCTTCTGTACTGTTGTTCTTTATGATATGGTTTAGTGGGCGTGGTGGTATTGACTTAGTAGGCATTGACTCCAAGGTTGGACATGGTGGTCTTGGAGCTCTTTCCCAGCCTTAATGTTTCTATTACTCTAAGAACAGACACCAGCAAGAGACAAGGTGGACTGCCGCAGTCCCATGGTTTTAGAAGGATGCAAGTTCCAACTTTACTATTTCACTTTCAGACATAGAAACGTGAGACAATTCCAAGCTTTTGCCTGCGTGTCTTTTATTGTGTCCCTGGTCATTGTTACCACCATCCCTGCCAGCAGCCACACCTGCTTGCATACAGGCATGTTTCTGACACCTGGTGGGGGCCCTAAATGATCCTGTACTGATTTTTCAGAAGGCATCGTCTCTCAGTGTGTTTTTGACATGAATGACCTTTTGAGCACGAGGCATATCTGCTGAAATTTCAGTCATCCAACTTGTGAATAGCCTTGGCTGACACATTTACCATTTCTGTGCTCATTTCTCTTCTCTTCATTCTCTAAAGCCTGAAAGGTGCCACACTGTCTGTCCCTGATGTCAGTTTATCAGTTGTGGTACATCCATGGCTGCATTAGCACTGATCACTTGGACAGTTAAAATGAGAATGTACTTCTGTAGGTTTTGTGATTTTGTTATAGTAGGCATATTAGAGCCTTATTTTTCCCTTACACAAGGGAAAAATACATTTCCTGTATTAATGTTCATGTTTGCAGAGATGCATCACTTTAAAAATAAAGACTAATAGGTTTTGTTTGAAGGTTTTGGTACGCATCCAATCTATCTGCTAATAAAGCACAGTAAGCCATGATGACTGCAGTGTATTTCTGTCTCTGTGGATGATGATTTTTAAAGACAGCGTATTTCAAAAAGCTATTAAAATGCTTTGTTTGTAACTTGAAGAGTATATACCATGGAGTCATTAAAATCTCTTTCATCATTGTTCTCATCAAATTATCTTTAAAATTTAGGCCCTGTTATCTGATACAGTGACGTCAGTGAGAGTGTTATGTGGCTGAGCAGCACTTGGCTCTAAATCATCCCAGCTAATGGCACAGGTTGGTGTAAGAGCTGTGGAAAAAAAGCTCCTCCTACGTTTATTACACTGGGAGTTCAATCCTGTATTACTTGATTTGAGCTGCTGCTTACACAAAGTCCAGTGAATTTAGTGGTGAGGCTTCCAGTTGGGGCCATTGGGCAGTTCTGGATTCCAAATACTAGAGAGGAATTCAGTGGCTTAAGCGAGCTTCAAGTATGCAAAATATATATGTTGTAACCTATATCGGTGGACAGTTTTACTTCACTGCATTTCATGGAAGCATCTTTGCAAATTATAGGCAGCTGATTCCCTTAGTCAAAAAATTTCAGAAAATTACTTTTCCTTACAACAGCAGAGGTTTGTTTTGTGAAAAAGACTACAGTGCACATGTTTTGGGAGGTGAATAGTGTATATTCAATGTGAAAGATTATGCAGTTGCTCTGTAGAGAACATTTTCTGTGGATTCAGCCTAATGAAACATATGCTTCCTATTATATCAAATACATTTTTTACAATAACCATTTCAACATTATGAAAACGTTTAGATGTTTGCTCTATAATTTATATCCTTCTTCAAATGTCACCTCTTAAAGCTCATAGTCATTTTATGAAAAAATATTTCAGCTCTTTTAACAATTATTGCACTCAGAAAACAAAGGAAAGCCAGTCATATGTATTCCATTCCAAACCAGGTTTGATCTCATTCAGAACTAATAGGATATTTTTTTATAAGATTTAAAAAAATATTAATAACATTAATCTACCACTCAATTCCATTACTCTTCCTTAATTGTCTTCTGCAGTTGCTCTGTCTGTGTCTGCCATTCTGGCTCTCTCCCTGTGGAATGCTCTGGGAGCCTGTTGTGCAGAAGAAGGATGAAGCACGTGGAGCCTGCGGTGCACTTGGCATCCTCTTCCAGTGTGCTCTGCAGGGCAGGAGTGGAGCACGTGATGGAGCAGTGTGTGAAGCCCACACCTTTTGCTTTGCTCTTAGGAAGAGCAACATAGAGGTAAAGTGTGCTTTCAGTGTTGCTCTTTGCTGGAATGCACCCTCCGGATTTCAGACAGGACATCCAGGAATATGCATTTTGAACTTTATTTCTTTAGTCTCCTAGGGCCCAGTTCCCATTTGCCTCAAAGTACAATGGGTCAGGACTTTACAATTTCCCCACTGCTTTGATTTCTGTGTTCACTACAGTTGAGTGCAAAACAGTTTTGAAGGGGGAAATTTTTTGAATGAATAAGTTTAAAATAAAGTCAGTGATATTTTGGGAGTTATGCTCTTTTCCCCCCTGATGCTTTAAAATGCTAAAATACTCTCCCAACACTAAATCATGTATCTTTCATTTACTTTCTTACTATATCAAACTACATAGGCTTTGAAAAAGACAACCCACTGAAACAAATTGCTGTACTGTGGGTGCACACTGCCTCTGTGTTTTGTGATGAGGAAGAACAGTGGGCAGTAGTTGTGTGATGTAACTGGATGATCTCCAACCCCAGCCCTTCTGTGAGTCTGTGCAAACAGCTGGGACATGATTTCAGGGTGTATTGGGGAGAGGAAAGGAGAGGAAAGGAGACCCTCCTCTTCTTAAGCAAGGTTTCTTTACAAGTAAACCAACCACAATGCATCTACTCATGCAGTTCATTGGAATTCCTTGTGTCAAAGTCTAGTTCTAACTTCAGAGAATGAAACAATTGCCTTTATACTTCTGATTTCCTTGAGATCCTTCTAATGAAGGTAGATCAATGCATAAGGTATGACTGAAAATGAAGGTGCTGGACAAAGGGCATTGGTCAGCACAGCATAGGTGGGCAAGCAAACTGAGACAGAAGGTAAATGGAAGACCTTTTTTGAGCAGAGAAACCTCACCTATATTAACAAAGGTGCGATAACTGTGGGCCTGCTTGGCAACACTCAACCAGTGAAGTGGGTAAAGAAATAACTTAGTTTGCTAGTGGAGAATCCAGTAGAACTGTTTACATCATGCAGACGCTTACCTGAGCAGAGAGTTCAGGGCAGAGTACATTATTTTTTCCTTTGCCAAATAAAAGAAGTAGGACCTTAGCTAGGATGAATTTTAACTCAGTTCTCTGTTGCTGCTCCGTGCTTGTCTATGCAGTGCCTGCAACTGTAGTGCACTGAGTATGTGCACAGCATTGAAACAGCTTCTCACTGAGAAATGCTACTGGTTTGTGGTTGATCCTCAGTTCTGCTTTCACTCCACCCTGACACATTCACCATGTATTTGTCCAGCAAGATGGAACTATCATTTTTCATTTAGATTAGGAGCCTGTTACCATATAGGGCAGCTACAGACATGTTAACATTGAGACAGATTTTTTCTTTTTGAGCATGCTTATGCTTGGTTTTAATTACACGTGCAGTCCGCTTACCTGCATTTGAAACCAAATTCACCAAAATTTAATGATTTTATAAGCTGATCTGAGCTATCAAATTGTACTTTACCATGGGGGGGAGCAGGAGTAGACATAGTCTGTTTGTGAAACTCAGTTGATGAGCAGAGTTGTCCCCCAAGCTCCTGCAATCATCAGTGCACACCACAGAAGTGTCTTTTCAGGCTCAGGTACATGCTGGGACAGATATATCTAAAATACAGCAGTTTTCCACCACTGCAATTGGAACCAAATGATGAGAAATAGGAAAAAAAAAAACAAAAACCCTAAAAGCTCCACCAACTTCTTGCACCTCTAATCTTCAAAGTAGGAAAAAATAGACCAAAACCCTGAATTATGACCTTTAGTGGTTAGAAGATGCTGTCACAGGGGTTGAGCCTTTCTCAGTTTGCTGTGCATGCAAATTGAGAATAAGATCTTACCCATTTTTCACATTCATAAACATTGATTGACTAAGAAGGAATTTTAATTTCCAGATACCTTGTTAGGATAATATTTGGAATATAATCACTTCAATAATTTTCCTGCCGAAGGCAAATGTAAACCTTGGCTATGCTACACCTTTTCTAGGTATGACATGTGATGCTGAGATGTATTGCAGATTTTCAAAGTCTTTGAGGGCCAAAGCATTACAAAGCCCCTATATATCCACTTTCCCTCTCTGTTTTTAATTCCCAGACTTCAAAGCACTTGTCAGATTTCTTTATTTACTTCTCAAAGTCTGTATTTGGTTGGTACTGCCCAGCCACTGTGGTTCTCATGTGGGACACTGATGTGCACCGTGTAGGTGACTTGCTATTAGGGGCACAGTGATATTTAGTTGGTATGATGTATCTTTGATTATGTCATAACTGAAGTTTCTTTTTGGCCTTCTCAGTTTGATTAAAAATCCCTAGAGCTTATGTTGATTACAGCAGAACTTGCACCAGTCTAATCAAAAAAGTTCAAGACTATCTGCAATTTAGTCTGAATTACCCAGATTCATAAGTGAAATGCTCTTTAAATGAATCCTGAAAATCAGTAGAAGAAACTGGCTTCCAATCCCTTCATTATAAGGTGTTTGATTTGCCTTGCAGAAAGATGTTTGTGTATTCAGCCATTCAGCAGATAGGTGTGTACATAATAGCAGGCTCAAAATCATATAAAGAAAGATTGCCCCTTGAGTTTTAATTTGAAACTTGTAAAACAGTCATAAAAACACAACGGTGTTTTTAGGTAAGTGCTGTTATAAGTTGTGCATAATCACCATATCAGTGTTTCTGTAACTTCACCAGTCCATTATAACAATTTAAGACAGGTGAGACCCATTTTGTTATAACCATTTCTAACTGGTGTGAATATCAAATTAGTGTGAAACTTGACAATCATAGAATTTATCTGGTGAAAAAATGGTAAATCAGACTCTGGGTAAACCAGTGCCTTGAGTGCCTTATGTATTCTGTGTGAAAGTTGGTATGGAAAGTAATCAAGAATAACATGGAATTTCATTCCACCTTTCACTGAAAGACTGTGACATGTTTGGCCGATATTAACAATGGCTCCCAAGACTGTGAAAGAGGTGACAGCCATAGCCACCCATTATCCTGCTCCACATTATAAGTAAATATAAGTAAAAGGAAGTTGGGACCTTTCCAAACTTGCACAAAGCATGATCTGGAATCTTGAGACCAGATTTATCCTCCATTTGAATTACATCAGAATGAATTTGGCTTTCAGTTTGTTCTTGGTTTTGACTCAAGACTCTGAAAATGTTGAATTGCTGGAAATGTTTTCAAGTCTCAGACGCAGTAATCGCTTCTCTAATTGACACAATTGAGAGAGTTCTATATAAAGACAATTAAAATTCTTGCAAATTCTTCTTCTTAAACTTAAATAGACTCAGTCCCAAACAAAACAAGCTTATCAGCTAAGGATGATACTGATAATTTCCATGCATAGACAATATGCTTGCTAATATCTGCTCTGGTGGGCATTGCCAGATCTTGTCATTTGGTTAAACAAAGATTGGAAAATCAATCTGCATAAAGGAATTTTCTTCAACAATCTGTTCCTAACATGATCTATCTTTGTGAAATTCAATAGCAGCACAAGAAGACATGTCTGATATTTCCTTGTATGCATCCTATGGGAAGGATTTTATTGCTATAGAGGGTAAAAATTGTACCAACAGACAATGCTATGCAGCCAAACTCTTCATTATTTATCTGTGGCCTAACATCTAACATTTGATGAATGAATTTACAGCAAAATAAGGTTATTGGAGCTTGTTCAATTGTTTCATGTGGTTAGGACAGCTGTAGGCAATCTGTATAGGCTCTTCTGCTATTAGAAACCTATACATGTTTAGGCAGTATGTATTTCATTTATGATCTGCCAGAAAGTATATTAAAACTGAAGATCACTGTATGAATATTCCTCTATGAATAGGAGGAATATATTACAGCGTAAGAGGAATTTCCCAAGACTAAAAGTAACCACAGTAATTTCATTTGAACATCCCATGTAAATGAAGTCCGTCTGTCTTGAACGTGTCTTCTGCATGTGCCCTGTACAACAAGAGAGATCAGTTGATATATATTGTGTCACTCAGTCTGACTTGCTCCTAAATTCCAAAAAATGTCTTCACATGTCTTGTGTCCACATATGTAAAATCTCTGGTTTTCTTAAAGCATTGATTCAAGGCTTTGAATTTGAACCTTTTAACAAACCAAGATTATTCAACCAGAACCAAATATCACAGTTCCGGCACTCCCCATGATGTGAAGTGGAAATAAAACTAGTCTGAGGTTGAGTCATGTAACAATCAAATACATGTGAAATTCAGTCCCAGGAATGAAGCTCAGTCTATTTTGCCCATCCTCCTCCAATCCCCATTAGACATTTTCCAGACGTACACTGATTCTTTCAGTTCTGCCTTTCTCGAACTTTGCATCTGTGCTCAATTAGTTTGTCTTTGTCAGCTGTTCAAACAGAATCTAAAAATACACTAAAACATCCACTTGCAAACCTTTCTGCCCAGAAGGAACCAGGAGGGTTTTGACCATTTATTCCAAACCAAGGAATGAACCTCCATCTTTTTTTTCCTGTCCAGGAATCCTTATAAATAACAGAATTAAGTGACAGACAGCCTCTAAGGTTTGAAGTGCAAGAGAGCACAGAAGGTTCTGACTTACATGGATATACACAGGTAGAAGAGACTTCCTCACAGATAAAGATTTAGCCAAGTTGAACTTCCTTGGAATTTTAAGGATTTGCTAAGGACAGAAAAAGGTACTTTGGCTCATTTTTGGTGAGCTTCTAACTGAAAAAGAACTTTGTACTTCTGTCCTAAAAACCTTATTATGAGTTATTGTCTATCACAGGTCTTGCAAGAAGGTATTTTGTGATCCAGAGGGTTCAAGATACCAACCCCCCCTCATTAAACTATGCCATCTCATGGAGTGGGGCTGCAGTTTTAATTACCATCCACAAGACAGTAAAAAAAGGGGAAGTTTCACAGTCAGTGTGCCAAAGGTGTCCATGGAGCTTCCTTTGCCTGCCTGGGGCATCGAGTGCCTGCTGTATTTCCACACGCCTCTGTGTCCTGTACTGACAGCTGAACAAGTGTGTTTTGCTTGTTTGTATTTAGCTTTTAGTAGTATATGAGTTTATGTAAGGTAGTAATTAGAAAATCATCCCACTGCTGTTGTGCACTCACGTTAAAATGTTGTGATTATTTCTTCTGTTGTGCAAAGTAACTGTACTTATATACTGGCTTCTTTGTCAAGAAAACCAGGATTCACCTGAGAAACGAAACCTCAGTGCAGCAGACATTTAGGCTTTGGTATCCATGAAATTACTCGTTTGCTTACAATTAACTATGCATTGAAATCTAATGGGGAGTTTGCAAAGAGTTCAGAACGTATAAATTCACACAGTGGCTGAGCTGTGTGCAGCCTTGGTTAAGTCTAATTCCCTGTGCTTGGTGGTGCAGGACAGTTTTTCCAACTGGAATACTTTTGAAACAAATAAACAGAATTTTTGTGGCATCTTCAGATAATTAGCAGGAATGTCACAGCCACTGTAAGGTTAAAGGTGTTTATTTTCTTAGAGTCCCACAACCGGGTGTGAGAGGTTGTATTTCACCACCTCTCTTGGTTTGAAATGTGAGCCAATTCCAGCAGCATCCCAAAGTAAAATTTCCTTCTTCATGGGTAATACTTGTTATTGATCAGCTGGGATCAGGAAAAGGTGAAAGTAAGATCCTGCAGGATAAAGCAGAGCAAGGATACATTATATTAACTATGAGGATATGTTTGCTAAAGGGCTTTGCTTTCATAGAATCATGCACTGTGTTCATGCTGTGTATTTAGAGTAGGCAAGTCAGGAGCCATGCACCAGACTCAGCTGAAGACTCCAGGAGCAAAACACAAATTTTACTGCTGTCAGTCATCCAAATTCTATTTCTTACCTGAAAACACAGTGCACACTCTACCACCATGGGCAAACACAGAAACACCAGGTGATGAACCAGCACCCATTCTTTCCCCCTGCATGGGGAGATGTGCATCTCCCACGTGAGCAAGTGATTCCATAACACTGGTGCATCTCTGACTGTGTCTAATCTCATGCCTGGGGCTTCAATTGATGTTGCCCACTGTATAGTAGAGTTGCCTGCAGCTGGGTTACAAAACAGGGAAGGAGCTGTAAGACACCGTCAGAGGGCTGGAAGCCACACCTTTCTTATGCCGAGTGTGCTCTCAGGAAAGGCAGCAGCAAGAATGCCTGAAGTCAGACAAAATGTTCTGAGGGACTGGAACACTGCAGTTTAGCCTCTAAGTTATGCCTGTATCCATGCTTGTATTCTTATTCTAATATTACTGAGTTCAGCTGCATGCTTAAGAAAGTAATTGTACAGATCTATGGATTCTGCACATGAAAATCGGGCACCTAATTTTGTTCTATTAGAAAACCTTTGCCTGGCATTCAGAGTGGGTTCCCATGCACAGAGTGAGCTCCTGTGTCCAGGAGATTGTCATTATCACAAGTTATTTTTATTGAAAAGGTCCCCATTGTCATAGAGATAGCATAAAACAAATAGACAGCATTTATTGTAGTCACTGCCTTCCCAGATATGCACCTATGAAATGTTTATACAGTTTCCTTCAAGAATGTCTTGTTTTGCAAGTTTGCACGAACCACCAACAATGGCTCAGTTAAAACATACATCAAAAGGGAAATGGTGGTAACAGATGAATGCTTTTATGAAATTAGCTGGGGACAAATTCAGCCAACAGTATCTTGGAGGAGACAACGCTTAGAAAGTGTTTCATGGCATAATTTTGAAGGCCCAGCTTTTAAAGGCACCCAAAATTGACGTTACAGAGTTATGAGGATTTTCAAAACCACCTAAGATACCTAAATCGTAGTGAAAATTAGGAACCTGGGCACTTTTGAGAATCTTGCTACCTACAAAACTACAGTTACAGGGACCTAAACTCCTTAAACATCTCTCCTTAGGTGAACTGGGAACTAAAATGATAGTGGCTTTTGCAAGAGCTTACACTCCAAGGTCACTTAGATAATACCAGATGACCATAAAAAGGGTAAAAAATAGTTTTGCATGTTCTTAACAGATTATATTAAGGAGGCAAAAAAGCATGTAACTTTTTATACTGTTTGGGTAGGTATTGTGAGGAAAAAGTTTGATGCATGCATCTGGGATTATCTGTATTTTCAGTTTGCTCTCTTTTGTGTTTTTTTTTTTTCCCACTTCCTTTTGTTTTACTTTGAACTTAATCTATGTACAATATTTCTCCTTTTTCAGTACATTTCGTTTTGAAATGGATGTTCAGTTGTTCTACACTGAACATATCTCTAAGATCATGTGTTTCAAGACAGAGTTTGGAGAGTCAAGTATTCTTTAGATCACAGCAATGATCTTATCTAAACCTGAGTCCAGTGGAAATCAAGCAGAAAGCGACATGAAGCTGAACTCCCTAATGGTACCAGTTCTTAGAGATGAATTAAGTCTTGCTAAGTTGAAAAAACCCCCTTTCAGTTGGTACAAGAGTTCAAATCAAATACAGACTTTTATCATTTGCAGTCATCTGGAAAGGAAAATGCTCTTAATGCAATGCCAGTGAAGAATATTCCCCTGACTTTTCTTGCTCTGAGCTACTGTAGCTTGTTTACATTCCCCAAAGAAACTGTGTGAAATCTTTTCACACACTAAGTCAAACCTTTAGAGGAGTTCAAGGTAGAACTTAGGTTGTTAGAATATTCTGATCTGTTTCACTAAAACTTAACATTTTAACCGTAAGAACTCCTGGATCCTGCTTCCTTTTTTTCCTTCCATGTACTAATCACTGCAGGAAGCATTAGACTTCTAAGGCATTTATAGTGGGAAAGCCAAAAGAAAACTATCCAGCAGGTCAGGGCATGGAAAATGGTAACAAACACCTGCTGCTTCTACATATGGATAGATTTTTCACTTAAGTGGAAATCACTTAGCTGAAAATGAAAGGACTGGTGGAAAATGTATGAAAGCAGTTAAAGGCAGAAAAGCTTGTAGAAGTGTTTTATGAGAAAGCATGTAGCTCAAAGTGTTAACTTCCACAGATAAATGTGCAGAATTAGTTAGCTATTTCATGTCTTTCATTTGCTAATCAATTTTCCCCACTACCAGCCTATGACAACTAGTAGGCCTGCACATTTGTTTCATATGGTTAAAGAATGTTTAACCCCCTACTGACCCTCTAGTGTTTGCTATCCTTCCCTCAAGGCACGGAAGACTTTAAAGTAGAACCCGATGAATGAAAAGAATTAATCTCTTGGGGGCTTTTGTCATGAAAGCTTGAAAGGGGATCAGAACATGACATGCTGACAGCTGAAGTCAAGAGGAAAATTATGATATAATACAGCAAGTTAAAAAAGTTACATGCCATCTTATCCAAAAGGCAAACAAAGTATACATATTGCCTTGGTTCTTTTTTGGCTGCTCTTGCTATCGGTAACAACAGTAAAATCTATATGGAACCCCTTGAAAAGATGAAGGGCATTTGTGGCTGCTCTTTGAGAATAAAGCTGTTGAGCTTCTCAAAGATGGGTGCAAAATGTACATGAGCTTCTCCTGGCCCTTGTGTCTTATCCCTTTTACAGCCTATGGTCAATCTCTGGTTGCTGTTACTGATCTGGACGTTTTTGATCAAGCTTTGTCTTCTGAAGAGTTTTACTTTGTTTGGACATTGTGAGGCTTAGGCTTCATAAAGTTTTCTCCCTGGGTACAGCATTGGCCAACTCCTCACACTTGTTGTGTGAATTTGTGGGATTTTAGTATAGTCTTCCTCAGATACCTTTTCAGATATTTTTATTATTAATTTGAATGAGTGATTTGCTTAACAGTTCTAGAAGTCATCAAGACCAGAGTGGGTTTGTAGCTTAAATGCCAAGAGGGACAAAGTTGGTGTACATTTGCATTCAAAAGTAAGAGCCTTGTTCTTTCCTATTGTCTTCATTTTAAGCCCTTGAGATGCCCATTACATCAAAGAGAAAGATCTGGATAAATTGCAACAAAAATAACACATATTCAGTCCTCCTGTGCTTATTCCTATTCAGGCACATCCATAGCTATGATCAACAGCTCCTGGATGGTGATCCCCAACCCCAAATGTATTTCCACAGTGGTATTTCAAATCTGTGGCTGACTTTCTGATTAGCATAATTTTAGGAGTCCCCTGAGCTCCCGGCGAGCTTTGCCAGCCAGGACAAACTGAGAGGCATTTCTCTGAGTTTCCAAATCATATTGCAGTGAGCCAACGAGAACTTTCACTCATAATTCTGCTGGAGGATTTTCTGATTGCAGTGGAAGAGGCGAGAGCAGCGTGGCTGTATCCCCTCGGCGGGACGGTCGGGGTGCAGGGGGAGCTGGACGGGGCAGCAGAGAGTGTGTGAGGGACCGGGGGGCTTTGTGCCCCTCTGGCAGCATCCTCCACTGCCCCGTGCTCTGAGGTGGGACATCCCGGCCTTTCCCTCCGGGAATGGTCCCTCAGGGAATGGTCCCAAAGGGAATGGTCCCTCAGGAAATGGTCCCAAAGGGAATACACGGGAATGGTCCCTCAGGGAATGGTCCCAAAGGGAATGGTCCCACAGGGAATGGTCCCAAAGGGAATACATGGGAATGGTCCCTCAGGGAATGGTCCCAAAGGGAATACATGGGAATGGTCCCTCAGGGAATGGTCCCTCAGGGAATACATGGGAATGGTCCCTCAGGGAATGGTCCCTCAGGGCATGGTCCCTCAGGGAATACAGGGGAATGGTCCCTCAGGGAATGATCCCTCAGGGAATGGTCCCAAAGGGAATACATGGGAATGATCCCTCAGGGAATGGTCTCTCAGGGAATGGTCCAAAGGGAATACATGGGAATGGTCCCTCAGGGAATGGTCCCTCAGGGAACACACGGGGCTGTTCCCTCCGTGGCCACCAGAGGGCCCCCTCGCCCCAGGCAAACCGGGCCGACCGTGTTACTTTAACGGGGTTTAATTTAACCCCGGGTTAATTTAACCCCGGGTTAATTTAACCCCGGGTTAATTCCAGGACTGGGGCGGCTCCCGGGGCGAAGGCCAAATTGCTGCGTTTGTGCCCAAATTGCTGCATTTGTGCCCAAATTGCTGCATTTCTGCCCCCAGCGTGTGTCTCTCGCCCAGGCGGAGCCGTGGGAAGCACCTGGAAAAGGAGCCGTGGACAGGGAATGCTGAGCCTTCCTCTCTCACACAAAGCTGAGCTGGAAGGATGAAATACCCTAAATACAGGGGGAAAGCTGAAATCAAGCAAAACGGGGCAAGTGTTCAGCTTTCATTTTTCCAGCTGAAAAGAGTCCCGAGTTCATCAGAACTTCGAAATCAGATCTTTGGCTTTTCGGAGTGGAAATGGAATGAAATTGCACTCTAAAAACTGTTGCGGGGGTGATAGATCTCCTCTTTGCGAGTACAATTGGACAACAGCTTTCTAATTTGACTTTTTTGTTGTTCTTTGAGAAGCCAGCCATGTAGACCTGGATCACACCCCTGCAGTCATCAGGGATGATGCAGGATGCCTGTGTTGCCTTCCAAGCTCAGTGTGCAGGGATGGAGGTAGCTCATGTCCTGCTGGTTAAAGATGGTTTATAACTTCATTTTCCGATGCTTTCAACTGAGGTGTTAAAGGTTTACCCACAAAGTCAATGGAATTTTTCAGAGCTGCCAAACGCCATTGGTTTCTAAAAGAAATCTGCCCAAAAATGGTGCAGATGATATTAGCAAATTCTCATCCATTAAAAGAGCAGTTCTATGCTGAGAAGTGGAAGTGTTAAAAGAAAAAAGACACGCGCAAAGATTAATCAGTCATTCCTGACTCAAATACCCCTTTGCTCTGTGGTTGTAAGGCCGTTTGGAAGCCCTGTGACTCCTTTTCTTTCAGCTCAGAGCTTAGATGTTCCCAGCAAGAGGATGATAACTTTTGGCTTCTTTTACCCAATTTTTGGAGCACAGCTGAATGCTCATTTGGGTTGTATCCTATCTGTGGAAATTCCACTGAGCTCAGTGAAAATAGCTCACAAGGAGGGGCTGGAGGAGGAAAGAGCCTGAAATTTGGATTGAGCTGAGGTTGATAAATTGAAAACTTAATATCCACAAAACACTGATGGGTTCTGTTTGTGTATCCATAGTTACTCACCACATCTCCTTCCAGTATCCTGCATTCTAAGTGCAACAAGCAGTAAGAGAAAAAATAGTTACTTTATCTGGATCTTTGTTGCTTGAGGATACAAAATTCTTTTGAAAATATCCCAAGTGGCTAGTGTAGTGTTTTATATTAGAGCAAGAATTTTTGGTCATATCCCAGCAGTTTAAGGAGATGTTTCAGGAGATCTTTACAATGAGAGGACCTAAAGTTAGAAGTGTGGAAATGAGGTACAAAGAACCCAGTTCTATAATGTTCTATAATGTTGCTTTATCTAGGTATTATGGCTATTCCAAGTGGGCTAATATGCTGCCTAAAGTGGTTTCAAAACAAGCATGTAACTGTGAAAGACATCTACTCTGTGAAAAATACAAAAGAGAGAGAGGTGCAATCATATGATTAAAACTGAACCTTTGGAAGATGCAACTCTTACTTTGATTAGTATCAGCCTTACACTAAATTTAATGGAGGTTGTACAGAACATGGAATGGGGAATCCTCATATAGTGGCAATATGGAAAATAACATTCTGAGGTTTCTGAAAACTACCTTTAGAATGCATTTTAAAATTAAGTGTAGATATGCTGACTTCAGAATCTGAAGAGAGTTCTCCTGAATTTCTTCCTTTTGTCATGCATTTCTTCCACAAATTTGAAAATGCGTAGTTTTGATTTCAATGAAATGGATTTCAGTAGAATTGGTTTGGAGAGCCATGCTGGGCTTTAGAATTTTGTTTGCAATTCAGAGGTCAAGGGCAGGATTTTTCACAAAATGAAAAATTATACTCTAAGAAGGTAATATGCTTAACATAAACATTTGTTATGATGAAAGATCCTTAAAAACCTGAAGGTTCATTGGAGTTCTTGGGGTTCACTGGAGCATAAATTTGTCTTCTAAAATGACACTACTTTACATGCTTTTAAGTTTCCTTAATGTCTTAAAGTGGTTCAGCTGTAGCTCAGGTTTGATCACATGTAAAGATAAAGAACATAGGAATGCACAGATACCAATATTTACATTTTTATGTGCAAAGTTCATATGTTTGCATCTGGGTAAAAATGTTAGCATTTATCCCAATTTTAGGTACGAACACTGTGATCAAACTGGAGTTAATGGGCTCTGATAAGTGGTCAATAATATTTGGTCTTCAATATTCATTGACAAGGTTAAAATACATCTGCATTCATATCAGCTACAGCCAAGCCAGTTAGCTAAATATGAATTGAGTAGACATTTACTGATATGTTGGGATAGTTGAAGCATAATTTAATGGCAACCAAATGCTAAAAATATCTGTCAGTTTATGGTCAATGTTGCTGAAAAAGTGCATCTAACTGCCTGGAAGGTATACCACACAAATTATGGCTCAGTTGTTTTAAGCAGAGCTATGGGTTTCTTGTATTAGCACTAAAATTATACTGACAAGTGCTGCTTTCCTTCCAGAATTACTTAATACGTCTCTTCTTAACTAGTTGCAGTATATATGAATCATATACTTTGGTCTGTAACTCCTGGAGTTGAGGCCATCAGCTGTTACTTTATCCTTCCTGTTCGAGTGTGTTTGGCAAAGAAAATGAGCACTGCAAAGTAAGAAAGTGATCCATTTTGTGTTTCCACTACTCTGGCCACTACTACAGTTGTATCATTCCCATTCTGTCAGGTGAGATCATTATTACATGTCTTGTCCTGGGCAGTTATTCTCATTTGGGGTGTGTAGGTTTTGAAGCAATCAGTCAGAGGTCAGATTTGTTCAGGGTGGGACCCTTTCCAAATTACTCCTGGAAGAGGTGGGACCAGTTCCTGAAGCAACTTTCTGTGAGTGGAAAAAATTATTTGGTGAAAAGCTGTAACATTTCATGCATCTTTTATAAGGCAGCACTGTATAAGAAAGCCTGAGAACAGACAGACTGAAAGTGAGCAAATGTCTTAACGGGAATTCATCAAAGTCAGCTCTTCTTTGGAATATAAGTTGAAGTACATCTGAATTGCTTCTCAGCACAATGATTTTCTGATGTTGTGATCAGAACTATGATTCCATTATGGAGGCTGTTGTATTATTCTTCACCAAATGAGAGTAAATCACTATCCTCAGTCCCTTGTTGTGGAACTTTGACATCAAACCCAGCTGTGGATCTGCCTTTTGCTCCTGGAAATCCATCTTAATCAATAGCCAAACCTTTGTTAAAGTAAATATGAAACAACTGGAAGCCAAGTTAAAGCAATTTATCTTGTTTTGTCTTTATTATTTGCAGGCCATAACTGCTGTACTTAAGCAGCAACCACCGATACGGATAACAAATGGGAAATGCCTACATTTAGAACAAGTGCAGAACTATAAATTATGAAGGAGATACTTGCCTGTGTGAAAGACCATTTTAAAGGTTTAAGTTTTCTGGAACAGCATTACTGAAATAATAACTAAAGCGAGTGCACTTCCACTGGAGACTGGTAGTTACTGGTAATTGTGCTGCAGATACACTTTAGACATTGACCTCATGTCTCAGACATTCAGCATACCGAAAGCTTGGTTGCTTAGCAGTGAATGCTAAGTGACATATTAAGTTCAACCAAATGTCAGTCATTGCAATGATGTCATGTTGTCCAAAACCCATTAATTACTTTGAAAATTCCCACAGTAACTGAAAATCTCAGATTATCTGCCTGAATTAATGGGAGCCCTGTAATTGAATGATGGATCCCATGCTGTTATTTTGTACCCTATGTGCTTTATGTATACTTTTTGAATGGAGATGGCAAATACAGATTTTGGTGATCTCCACTCATCTTAGAATCACTGACAATTTTAATACTATCATTAAGAACAGTCCTACTAATAGTAAGAAATGTGAAAGGTCATATTTCCTACAGTAAACCTTAGAAACTGCTATTCTTTGAGAGTGATATGCAAAGATTTTGGTGGAATGACATGTCTGAGAGTTGGACAGTCTGTACCAAAACCTCTAATTCCTGTTTTAGCAATGTTTGAGATTCCAAGGGAGAGAAAAGGAGTTGTTTTTTTTTTTTTTATATCACCTACTAATTGCAGTATCTTTTTTCTTTTTTTTCCTCTTCTGCCAGGAGTGTATAAAGAAAGTTTTGAAGTGTGTTTGTGCACTGAGTTACCAGGTTGTAGGTAAAGTCCAGAATAGTGCATGGGAATGCTTGGGGCTCCATGGTTTTGTCAGCCAAGAGCTGGCACGTGCTTTCTTACAAGCAATTACAGGATGGAGGGCACTGTTGTTCATCCAGACCCCTCTTTAGGCTCCTGGGAGAGATGGGGCAGATCCCTTTTTGGTGGTGTCAAAAGCCGGTCTCCCCTTCTCCATTTGCTCGCAAGTTGTCAGCAGTTACTGTGTTTCATGGGATCTGGCTTTGGTGCTGCTCTGTTTTTACAGGCCAACACCTATAATAGTAGAAAAAAACCTCCAAATTCATATTATGAGACTTGAGGAAATATTTTCGAGTGATAATATTCCAGACAAAACATGTCTCTTCATTGATGGAAGCTTTGCAAACACTTTGCAGTCTCCTTGATTTTTCTGAAACCAGGTCTTGGTGAGATTTATAATATAACCTTGTTCTTGAGTCTTTCCTTTGAGAAAGAGTGTGTGTCCTTTAAAAACGGAATAAAAAGAGAGAGGGAGATTTATTGGAGTCAGTCAAACATAACCTATATTGAACTTATACAAAATAGTGTATTAGATCATTAATACATATAACACAGTCAATATAAAAAAGAGAGCTAAGTCCCCAGAATATACACAAATAAAAATGCAAGCACAAGCAGTGCTTGGCTATCTAAAAAGTGGGACTAGTACTCAGTTCACCAAAGTTGAACTAAGTCTTTTGGAATCGGTGGAGTGATTCTGGCTTTATTCCAGCCAAGGACTGGTCAGCAGGATCTATTTTGGGGATGAAGAATGCCCCAAAGTGCTGAATGTAGAAGTCAGGGCCACTGGGGCATATCGTTATCCATTTCACACTGTGGAATGGGCTGTGTAATTACCTTCCTAGACTGAGGAACCAACAGGCCTGCAGAAACCTGGCTGTCCAAGCCATCTTCTGCTTTTAGCAAGCTCATTTATTTGCAGCGTTTTGCTAACGTTGCCATTTAAGCTGCCTAAGAGCCAAACCCATTGTGACTTGCCCCTCCCCAAAGGGATATCTCCTTTCCTAGTGTGCTAACTCTGGAAATGCAGCAGAAGAATGGAATATCCCTAAAATTGCACGTCTCTGCCAGGAAAATCAGATTTCACTCCTGAATCTCAAAGCATCTCTTATTATTAATAGCAAACATGTATGTAGCAACTGTGTTTGCATTGCACTTTACCAAAAGGAACAGGACATTCTCCTCGCCCTGATTAATATGCAGGCTGAATAAACCAAGTGTGGCATACTAAATTAATCTATTTAAAAAAACATATTTAGCTTCCAGTGCCCCAGACAGCTGTCACTTTTATATTCTTGGTGCTTTGGGTTTTTTTTTCTTGAAAATAGGCCCGTAAGACAGGGTAATGCTGTTATTTCTATAGGTAACTAAGGCACAAGAAGCTGATTAGCTGGAGTTCACACAAAAACATATATGGCTGATGAGGGACCTAAACCAACACATTCTGGCAGCGTGTTCTGTTCTGACACTTTCTGTTGTCCTGGCTGACGCATTTCTCTTGAAATCAGGCAAAAGAAGTCAAGGACGAAAGAAACAACTTTTACTTTAAACGTCCTCTCTTGCTGGACATCCTGCAAGCAGACTGTGGGTTCTTTGCCCGTTTTTAGGACCTCAGGAAACACCTGCATTCAGAAGGAACTCCTCTAAACCCACAACTCTCAGATGGAATATATCTGATTGCCAGACTTCTCAGTCATGAAGTGGGTAGGACAGTGTAGAGGAGTATGTAGAAAGGTTCTGTTATCACTAATCACAGAAAGTAAAGGAAGTATTGCTTAAGGCATGTTTTAGAATATTTTAGATGCTTGTTGGTATTTTTTATACAAGCTCAGTGGATTTTTTTCTCCACATCTTGGAAAATGGATTTCAGGTTAAATTTACTGCATGTTATACACAACCACATAAGGGTTCAAAGTTACAGAACTCACTACCTATCAAAACAGTTGCTGGTGGGAGTCACTTTTGCTCACTTTTCCAAGGCAAAGCAAGAATCAAAAACTGCAGTAAAAGCTTGCTGTTAATTTTGAATTATTGAGCACACATACCCTCAATTGTCTAAACCTCTCCTACACTGACGTCAGTAACATAGTGGAAATGTTGTCAGCAACTGGCTGCATCAAAGCTCAGCTTCTGAAGCCCAGCTCTGTGGTATTGCAATAGAGAGCACATGTACCATTCCCAACTAATTAACCAAACGGTGTTTAAGACATGCTAACTTAGCTGAGTACAGGAAAGCCAGGCTGTTGTGAACTTCCATAGGGGAAAATAAGAAGGATGAGTGTCTTTCTTGGCAAATTCCTGGTTTGGAAAGGGTCACTTTGAATATTAATGGAAGCAAAATAAACTAATCTAATGTAGAGATTCTAAGATTAAAAGCTTAACCTTGATCTTTTCTTCAGTACCCAGAACCATAGCACTGGATCATCTAGATGTAGAAACACAGAATATTGAGTGATCATGTTCTTAATTACAGAGCATATTTTACATAACCAACCAACTCACCTGAGGCTGAAGGTGTCCCCTTTTCACTCAGTACCTGTCACCGCTGAGATTTCCTGTTTGAACAGTTCACTTACCACCTTCTGGACTCATTTATGCCAAGCAGTGTGGCAAGTTCCAAACATGGAAAATACACAGCTCTTCCACTAGTGTGTCTAGCAGACAAGAAAATAGGAAAATAGGGAGCAAAAGCAGCAAGGATGGAACCCACCCAAAGTACTCCAACCACTAAACAGTTTCTCAGGATACTGTACCTGCTTTCACTAGTCAGAAATCATTTGTAGACATGACCAAACGTAAGTGAGTAGGTACTTTTTCACTTAGAGGGAAGGTTAGCTTTCATTTAACCTGATGATATTTCGATTTTGGATTATATGCTTTAATGTATATTTTATCACAGGACTGAACGTGAGCCAATTTTATCTTGGCATTTACTGGAATGTCACTTTTTTTTTAAATTGAGGTTTCCTGAAATGTGGTTGATTTTGCAAATTTAAAAAGTGTAGAAAGCCACATTCTTGATCCTCTTTTAAGAATCAGATCTTATCAAACTTGTGTTTTTCTACCATAAATTCCCATGTGTATAGAACAATGCCTTATTTCATTAAAATATTTCTACTAAGCATTTTGAAAAATATTTTAATAGAGACATTTACATTTTTGTGCCTTCATTTTGTATTTCTAATAGATCTTGTCAGACAGAAGAAATCTATAAATATCATGTATTGTACAATCTGGTTTTAGCTTCTGAATAGTTCTGACTCAGCACAGAGTGTAAAAAGCCAATGGCTGTTGAAATTGGGTTGGTTCTATTTGGTTGACTGAGATGGTCAAATATGCCAAAATAAGCACAAACTCTACCAGCTCTACTAAATAGTTTTCTGTTTCTATTTGTCTCAAAATTAACTAAACACTCTTCAGTTTTGCATTAAGAGTTATTTGAGTTGACTTCTGCTTTTTCAAGTAGGAATACATCTATGTTCATCTTTTGGTGTAAAATTGCGTTTTTTGGTGTGTCTTCGTAGTATCACTTTCTGTTTAATGAAGTGTATGTGTAATTCAGGGAAAAAAGTGCTTCCCCAGATGTCTTAACAAAAAAGACTCTAAAACTTGTGAGAATATAGGAAAAAAACCATGATGGTGTTCTTAACTTAGCTATGTCTGACATGCTTACTGGTTCTTATTGTCACACTGTTTTTATTTAGTTCCACAAATGCAGACCAAGCATGTCATGTCCCTTTCTGGAAGTGGGAGGGGGGAGAGGGGTGTGTGACCTCTTTTTATCAGGCTGAGTTTGCACATCTGTAGGATGCAAAGCAAGAAGGTCTTATGGCCATCTTGTGGTCTGTGGCCACAGGGAGAAGAGCTGATGCACTGGTCTTTGATGTGTTTGATGTTGTTTAATGTTCTCCATCCCACACAGTTGGATCAATTGTGTTTTATCAATCATCCCGAAATAGCTGTTTGCAAAATTAGAACACCCTTGGCTGGAGCAGAGAATAATGCTGACTCCCACTTCTTGATTCCCTGTTTCTTCAGGTTAAAAGTAATTTGTTGGTCTCCATTGTGCACAGCCTTTGATGTATTAGAGGGGGATCAGTTTTGCATACATAACCTCCCCTGCCACTTAGAGAAGCTGCACAAGTCCAGTGCAAGATCCTCCCTGCATAGTAAGTGCCAGCACAGGCTGGAAATGAAATCCATCTGAGATGGGCAGCAGTGTTGGCCTTCACCACGTTTCCCAAAGCTAAATGCAAGATGTTTAAAAGGCTGATTCATTTGCTGGAGGTTACCTGTGATCCTAAGGCAGATCATTCCCATAGCAATTCTAGATGGACAGCCAGGCTCCTGATTGCTTCCCATTCCCTGAGCTGTCAGTAAAGCCACTGTATGATATTCCTATTACTTTGTTCTGTGTTTCCCAATCTCCTGTCTTTGTACTGCCTCAGTTTGGTTCTTTTCAGACAAAAGCAGAAAGGAGAGTTGTTTAGAGAGTTTCTGTGAGGGGCAAGCTGCAGATTCCCCCCCACCACTGGAGTTGTAAGGCAGCTGCCTTTCTCTGAGAAGGGTATGTAAACAGAACCACAGAATCATTTAGGTTGGAAAAGACCTCTGAGATCACCAAGTCCAACCTTTGACTGATCACTACCTTGTCAACCAGTTGTTTCTTGAATACATGTTAAGAGCTGTTAAAGGCAATCCATCCCAGTGACTGAGTGGTGGCACAACACAAGTTTAAGATGTTCATCCTAGAACTAGGGTCAGCTGAGATCTGTACTATTGTTCTTACTGTCAGCTGATGAGTTTCTGACCAAAATTATAGAATATGTTGTGTACAATAGCAGGGGAGTTGACTCAAGAGTGTAGGAGGTCTGCCCCAGTTCTTTGTCTCTACCAAAACCCCAACTGCTGGGTTAAAAAATTGGCTCAGTTTCTATTAAAGGAATGCTGAAAGCCCTTGTGAAGATGCAGTACCCTCTGGGAGGCTTGGTCACAAATGTAGATGTTAGCGCCCCTCAAAGGCATTGAGGGACATCTCTGATATGTGGGTGTCCTGGGAAGGGCTTATGCTGAAATATGTGTAAAATTAACACAGGGGAAAAAAAATCTGTTGGAAACAACCACTTAGCAATTATGTATAAAATACAACCATTGCAGCTGTTGTTTCCAGTGTTTAGATGCTGATAGTCGTGTGTTATTTGGGGAGAAGTTTCATCACCTTTGGTCTGCAAATATTAAAAAAATGGAATTATGTTCTGCACATGAGCAAAAAATTTGAGCCTAGTCTTAGGAAAGAGGGTTATATGCTACAGTTATATGTTTTATATCTGCAGCCCTCTTAAGACAGTTGCAGAAAATTATATTGGAAATGACAGAAAAAGTAAGATTATGCAGCATTCAAAGCATACTGATTTCATTGTGAATGTAGTATTTAATAAAAGAAAGGGGGGAATATATTCCTGTAGGTTTTGAGTATTTGTGACAACATACATGTTAATTGTTGTCAGTCTGTGCAACTGGAGGTCAAAATCTATATTTTGAGTAGTTTTAAAATTTCACAGAAGCCTGTTTTTAACCAATTTTATTTGACTTTCCATTAATGAGTAAGATGAATGCACATGCAAAACGTTAAGTTATAGTTAACTGGGAGTGTTTTCAAATATTCTGAAGAATAGGATGAGAAAAACTGTGTGGGAAAATACTGCATAGTGTTTGCTAAAGAGAAATATTCACACCTATTCCAGCTGCTGGCTGCAGATGTTTATACACGTCACACATTATTCTGTAAGACTTTACTCTCTGTTTCCTTTGGTTTTACACTGCAAAAAGATTTATTTTTTTAATCCAGAGATTTCTGACATTAATGGGACACAACCTCAAAGTGGAGAGAAAGGATAAAAATAGGAAAAAGTGTAATTTCTGATCAGAAATAAACATATAATTGAATGTTCCATTAGGTCACAATGAATATGTCCTGTTCAATAGGAAATGAGGGGAAAATGTTGCTTTCAGGTGAGAGTTTTGCAATATATAAATCATGCACATAATGTTTCTGAAGGAATTTATCCAATTGATCATGCAGCTAGCAGAGAAACCACTGAGGAAACAACCCATGACAATAGGCTTCATTGTTCTTTACAGAATTCCTCATGTATTATTTTGCCTTATTTTGTTGGAACAGCCCTCTCAACTTGTAAGGCAATAAAATTCCAGTTGAACCAGACAATAAGATCAGATCCCTACCCATGGTATTTGTAGGACAGATACTGCAACATCACCAGAGCACGCACTTGTATCTAAGAATGTGACCTCCTCTAGGGTAGCATGCCCCAATGTATGGCCTTTAAGGTGAAAACAGCAGTTATTTTATGGCATTTATACTGGCTAAAGTAGTTAAGGGGACAAGCACTGCATCCTATATAGATGGAAGCAGATGCCATCTTAACTTTGCAGTGCAAAATTCCAGCCTGTGGAAATATTGCAGACTCTTGGCATCAAGAGCAGCTGCTGTTCAATAATACACCTGGTCTATTTTTCCTCTGTCTTGCTTACAAATTGCTGGACCAACATATAAAGAACTCGGTTCTTTTACTTAGTGTGTGATCTGTAGTAGGTGTTTGTTCCTCAGTTTCCCCTTCTGGGAGGGACAGAATCTTTCTTGCAGGAGACCAGAAGTACCTGTGAGACACAGGAACAATTATGGATCAATTCCTTTGAAATCACCTGGTAAATGAGTCTGTGGACAGTTAACAGCTCAAATTGTTTTGCCTTGGCACATGTGGCAGTGAGGATGTTCCTGTTCCCTGATGAGCTTGACTCCTCAGAGCAAGATTGGCATCAGTGCTCCATTAATGCCAACTCAAGATACAGTCAATACAAATCTCACTGCAGTATTACCTTATTAATTCAGGCTCTGGGCAAACATGACTTTCTGTAGAATTATTGGAACTGGTGGCAAGCTAATGACAATAGAGTTCACAACATGGGCCTTTCAGAGCTGCCCACAGGCTGTTTTGCTCTATTCCCCATGCACTAATCAGAGAAATTAATCACAGAACTAATGAGAGTTCATGTAAATAGACAATGAAGAAAAGGACACATGTTACCTTAGCATATTGTTGCATCTTAACGTGTATATGCAAATAAAAACCCCAAAGATTTTCAACTTTAAATAATTCTCTGCCATCCAGCTTAAGTTGTTTTTTATCCCTTAGAAGGCATTTCCTTTGGCTTAAAACTGACGGGAATTTGTCTTTTCTCACTTGCCAAAGCCACAGTGCAGAACAGCCATCATAAAGTAATTAACACTGTCCGTCTTTTCTTATTAAATTAAACAGATGTAAGGTATATGTTTATGGTGGAGGTTGAACTTACTAAATGAACCTCATTTAAAACAATAGAGTTGGCATTTTTCACCACATTAATTTACTAATGAAGAATTTTTCCCTGTTCCATTTTATTTTAATGCTAGAACAAACAGTTACCCTCATGTTGCGATCGTTATTTCTCATCTATTAATAATTTTTAAACAATAAGAAAGAAGAATGATCATAAAATTAAAATTTAGAAGGAACTACAATTCAAATTGGGCATCAATGAAAAGTCTGTGCACATCCTTCACATGTGTGAGAGTGCACGTAGGCACCTGAGAGCATTGCGTGCCCCTGTCTGTTGCACCTGCTGGCAGTCCCTGCTCTGAGCTGGGTTGTAAAATCTCCCTGATGAGCCATTTTTGGCCGCAGGGTAACGTGGCAATGATCTGTGCCACTTGTGGAACTGTCTCTGCAGGACAGGAGACAGAATGCTTTAGTGTGGACTGTCTGTGCTGTGTCACCAGGCAGTCAGTGCCCACCAGTCTGACCTAATGCTTGTCTAAGTATGGTCCTCCAGCTCAGGGCACTGAGACTGCCTTGGGCTGTTGTCCATGTTGAAGACAGAGGCAAAGAAAGCATTAAACACCTCTGCCTTGTCCAGGTCCCCGTTTGTGAGGTGACCATCCTCATCCTACACCAGGATGATGTTATTTCTATGCTGCCTTTTGCCATTAATATGTTTGAAAAAGCTCTTTCTCTTGTCCCCCACATTTCTGGGCAGCTTCATCAGCAATTGAGCTTTGGCTGCACAAATTTTCTCCCTGCAGTGGCAAGCAGCATCTCTGAGTTCTTCCCATGTCATCTGACCTTGGTTCCACTGGGCAAACACCTTCCCTTTTTGCCTTATTTCCAAGAGGGGATTCCTGCTCACCCAAGCCACCTTCTGCCTTGCCTGCTGGATTTCCACCTCCTGTGCCCTTAGGAGGTGATGCGTGAAAAGTGACCAGCACTGATGGACCCTGGCACTTGCAAAAACAAAGGGACCTTCCTCACTAGTTCCCTGAGCAGGCTGAATTCTGCTCTCCTCGTGGCCAGAGGTTTTGCTGGTGCTTTTCCTTCTGTCACCAGAGATTTTAAACTCAATCACCTCATGGTCACTGTGGCCAGGATGGCCCCAGTCTCCACTTTGCTGATGGGATCTGCTCTGTTGATAAGCAGCAGATCAAGGAGGGCATCCTTCCAAGTTGGCTCCCTTAGGACGTGTTCAGTAAAGTTTTTTTGTCATTTTTTGTCATCCAGGTTTTCTAAGAATCGTCTGGTATCAGGCACTGGCACTGGCCTGCAGGTAAAGCACCTGAGCAGTCAGTAAGGGCTGCCCAATTCCTCTCAAGCCATTAAACANTTCCTCTAAAGCGATTAAACACACTCCTTGGGCTGGAAAGATGAACATAATCATGGAAACCAGGAGCATTTATGCACCTCAGTGGACTGGGTACTGTTTGAACAGATGGGAAACTGAGCAGCACTAAAGACTGTGGTGTCGTTATTGTCATGTGTTTGAGGTGTAATTTAGCATTTCAGCACAGGCATCCTTTAAGTTGTCATACCATGGTAGCTGCTACAGTTCCTTTCAGCTTTTGAGTATGCCAGGCCTGCTTCTGCATGTAATGAATGGTGTAAAGTGTTTTCCAGAAATGCTTTGATTCAAGGTTATGGTTTTTGCTAAGTGACACGAGTTGGCTGATAATTGCAAGGGGATTGCCAGAGAATCAGAAGGTGAGGAAGGGAGTCATGTCAGTAAGTGCTTTCCCTGTTCGTGCAGACCTTACAGCTACAACTGGGCTGTGTGTCCCATGCAGGAGGGTGGGTCTGCATTTGACATGAGTAGAAAGCCACATATGCAGAAGGATTAGACTTCCCCCACTGTCACCAGCAGCGTTGCCCACAGCCCCAGGTCTTTCCCAGTCCAAATGACCAGCCTGTCAGGTGTGCTGGGTGTGCCAGAGGAGGCTCCTGGCCAAGGACCTGGCTGCACTCCATGATTTCTCCAGCAGCACTCGAACTGCATTTCCTTGCCAACAAATTCCATATGCCATTCCGTGAGGAAGGAGGGAAGGAAGGGCTGTGCTGCCGGCTGTTAGAGGCAGGTGTNCACTTGCCAAAGCCACAGTGCAGAACAGCCATCATAAAGTAATTAACACTGTCCGTCTTTTCTTATTAAATTAAACAGATGTAAGGTATATGTTTATGGTGGAGGTTGAACTTACTAAATGAACCTCATTTAAAACAATAGAGTTGGCATTTTTCACCACATTAATTTACTAATGAAGAATTTTTCCCTGTTCCGTTTTATTTTAATGCTAGAACAAACAGTTACCCTCATGTTGCGATCGTTATTTCTCATCTATTAATAATTTTTAAACAATAAGAAAGAAGAATGATCATAAAATTAAAATTTAGAAGGAACTACAATTCAAATTGGGCATCAATGAAAAGTCTGTGCACATCCTTCACATGTGTGAGAGTGCACGTAGGCACCTGAGAGCATTGCGTGCCCCTGTCTGTTGCACCTGCTGGCAGTCCCTGCTCTGAGCTGGGTTGTAAAATCTCCCTGATGAGCCATTTTTGGCCGCAGGGTAACGTGGCAATGATCTGTGCCACTTGTGGAACTGTCTCTGCAGGACAGGAGACAGAATGCTTTAGTGTGGACTGTCTGTGCTGTGTCACCAGGCAGTCAGTGCCCACCAGTCTGACCTAATGCTTGTCTAAGTATGGTCCTCCAGCTCAGGGCACTGAGACTGACTTGGGCTGTTGTCCATGTTGAAGACAGAGGCAAAGAAAGCATTAAACACCTCTGCCTTGTCCAGGTCCCCGTTTGTGAGGTGACCATCCTCATCCTACACCAGGATGATGTTATTTCTATGCTGCCTTTTGCCATTAATATGTTTGAAAAAGCTCTTTCTCTTGTCCCCCACATTTCTGGGCAGCTTCATCAGCAATTGAGCTTTGGCTGCACAAATTTTCTCCCTGCAGTGGCAAGCAGCATCTCTGAGTTCTTCCCATGTCATCTGACCTTGGTTCCACTGGGCAAACACCTTCCCTTTTTGCCTTATTTCCAAGAGGGGATTCCTGCTCACCCAAGCCACCTTCTGCCTTGCCTGCTGGATTTCCACCTCCTGTGCCCTTAGGAGGTGATGTGTGAAAAGTGACCAGCACTGATGGACCCTGGCACTTGCAAAAACAAAGGGACCTTCCTCACTAGTTCCCTGAGCAGGCTGAATTCTGCTCTCCTCGTGGCCAGAGGTTTTGCTGGTGCTTTTCCTTCTGTCACCAGAGATTTTAAACTCAATCACCTCATGGTCACTGTGGCCAGGATGGCCCCAGTCTCCACTTTGCTGATGGGATCTGCTCTGTTGATAAGCAGCAGATCAAGGAGGGCATCCTTCCAAGTTGGCTCCCTTAGGACGTGTTCAGTAAAGTTTTTTTGTCATTTTTTGTCATCCAGGTTTTCTAAGAATCGTCTGGTATCAGGCACTGGCACTGGCCTGCAGGTAAAGCACCTGAGCAGTCAGTAAGGGCTGCCCAATTCCTCTCAAGCCATTAAACACACTCCTTGGGCTGGAAAGATGAACATAATCATGGAAACCAGGAGCATTTATGCACCTCAGTGGACTGGGTACTGTTTGAACAGATGGGAAACTGAGCAGCACTAAAGACTGTGGTGTCGTTATTGTCATGTGTTTGAGGTGTAATTTAGCATTTCAGCACAGGCATCCTTTAAGTTGTCATACCATGGTAGCTGCTACAGTTTCTTTCAGCTTTTGAGTATGCCAGGCCTGCTTCTGCATGTAATGAATGGTGTAAAGTGTTTTCCAGAAATGCTTTGATTCAAGGTTATGGTTTTTGCTAAGTGACACGAGTTGGCTGATAATTGCAAGGGGATTGCCAGAGAATCAGAAGGTGAGGAAGGGAGTCATGTCAGTAAGTGCTTTCCCTGTTCGTGCAGACCTTACAGCTACAACTGGGCTGTGTGTCCCATGCAGGAGGGTGGGTCTGCATTTGACATGAGTAGAAAGCCACATATGCAGAAGGATTAGACTTCCCCCACTGTCACCAGCAGCGTTGCCCACAGCCCCAGGTCTTTCCCAGTCCAAATGACCAGCCTGTCAGGTGTGCTGGGTGTGCCAGAGGAGGCTCCTGGCCAAGGACCTGGCTGCACTCCATGATTTCTCCAGCAGCACTCGAACTGCATTTCCTTGCCAACAAATTCCATATGCCATTCCGTGAGGAAGGAGGGAAGGAAGGGCTGTGCTGCCGGCTGTTAGAGGCAGGTGTGGCCCTGGGGTCTAACAGCCATAATTTAGAGCATCTTACAGTTTCTTCTAGACGGTTCTGGGAACCCCTTGGGGACCCCACCTGTTCTGGGGAAAAACAATGGTGTCTCACAGTACTTTTGGCCCTTTCCCTTCCTCTGAGGTGTGCCAAATGGAGTTTATGTATCTGAGTGTCTGCCTCTGTTCTTGGCCTATTTTGGACACATCCGACTAAGCTGTTTATCTCCATGGAGATTTTTTTAAAACACAGCAGGAAAACAGGTAGACAATTTGTGTATCAGATCTGTTCCCTGATGAATCTGGGAGCAAAAATTAAGGTTAAAAGCTTTAATTAATGAAGAGGGATAATTTGAAAATCAGATCCCTTTACGATTCAATAGTCTTTGAGAGCTGAGTCATGTTTATACAATCACACCCACAGAAAGTGGCCAGAATAAGGCATCACAAAAAGTTATTTACATTTTTCTAAGTTTTTTTTCAATGTGTACATATTCTATTCACTTTACTTTAGAAGTTGACGAGCTCCAAATTTTTTGTATTCCTTGTTAGCATGATCCAGTCAGCTGTGGTAAATGGTAATCCTTGCTTTTAATCTTGAGAGACATCGATTTGGAATTGAAGGAACAGAATTTCATTATCTGTACCTTGGTGAGACATGAAACATAATCTAAATCCTCTTATTCAGTTAACCTGGCTTGCTTTAAAACAATAAAATTTTTGTCTTCAGTCAGTTGTTCTGTGGAAAAAAATATTTATTTAACATAAGATTGGTATTTATCTGAAAGCTGTTACTTGATTATCCTCGCATTCAGGGCAACAAACTGTAGATGAAGAGCTTCAGCTAAGCACTCCAGTGCAGTTTTTATGTCTCACAGATAATGCTACCAAAATGCTCCTGAAGGACTAAGAAATGCAGCTCCTCCAGATTGCTTGTGATGACTTGCAACACAATAGAGAGACAACACTTTTAAACAATCAGGCTCCTTCCCACACCATATTAAATAATTCTCTGACCAGAATCCACTTTAGACTTCCTTTGCCCTACTACAGTTTTGTACTTATATTTTATCCGAGACACAGCTCAACACCCTTTCTGAGTCCTCTCAGCTGTCTAAACTCAAAGTATTTTGGGCGTCACTTTTCTTGATGTGCCCTCAGATAATGAGTATTCTGGTATCAGCATGAGCTGCTGGTACCTTTCTGCAGCTGCGTGGAAATATCTCTCCTTGCTGTTAATTGTAAGACACTGCGAGCACATCGTGTTGTCTCTATGCCTTCTAGGATCTGTATTTGGATTGTACCTTTGTTTTTGCCAATCAGTCATTTTCAGATTCCGTCAAAGAGCTTCTAACGCGAGGCAGTTCCTGCAGCTGATAAATGCCAACCCTCCCATGCATCACAATTTCCAGTCATCATCATTCCACATGGAACTCAATGAGCAGCACAGGCCACATTTCCCTTTCTTGAACTAACTGCAAGCGAGGGCAAAAAGATATCTTAGTTCAGCTCAAAGAGGATTTATTCTCGCATGAGAAGTGGCAAAGGTACCAAAGGGAATCGTGATGGCTTCTTGTGGCTGAAATGACTTTAGCAATGGCAGGAGGGTGACACGACTGGTTCTGCCTGGTGGCAGCTCTGTGGCAGTGGCTGGAGGGCAGAAGGCTCTGGGCAGTGTCAGAACACAAGCTCATTTTGAAAAGTTCAGAGAGGAGTAATAAAATCTAATGCTTTTATCTCCAAATGAACATTTTTACTAAAAAGAAAAAGGCTTTTCTGGAATCCAGGTGCTTTGTGGAAGCAGAACAGTTGTGGGATGATGGTCTCTTAGAGTCTGAGGGATGCTGAGAACTGCAGAAGGTAGTTTTCATTGGAGAGCAAGCCTGCTTATTTAGCTGAAGTCTTTTGCTCCATAGTTTTCTTGGAACCCTCAGTAGCTGAACAGTGAATGAAACATCCCAGGGGAGACTGGATAAACCAAGCACCTTTACAGACTTACATGCACTAATTTTGCAAGGCAATTAGTTCTAGGCTATGCTTTGCTGTCATACTGGAAAATGGCTGTTAAACCTTGGCTTTAAGTCCTTTAAGCTACGATAAATCAGTTCTTACACATTATGTCCCCATGTAGTTTGCAGTAGATTTGAAGATGGTTGGCCATGGGTGTCTGTGGTGGATAACCAAATCTTGTAATTAAGAAACTTGTGGTTTTAGTAGTAGTAGTTTAGTGCTCATCTAACTGACTCACACTCGTGGAAATAACACTAAATGAAACCCTAAGTTTGGAGGTAAAGCAATTATTGAGGTACCGCCCATGGGACCCAGCAACTTCTGGATAATTTCAAGACGTAGGTTAGAAGGAGGCAAAGGCAGTTCACCACTGACAATGTAAGATGGCTCTGGGGAACGTGCACTAAATGGGAACATATCCAGATGTTGGACTCCCAGATGTGTGAGTCATTGTGGAGCAATCATCTAATCAATCAGTCTGTGTAAAAGCAGGAGTGAAAAGGCAAACAATCTATAAATGTGAGTTGGAAATTGCAAGTCAGTGGGCTGTAAGTCACAGAGCTGGTCCTGTCAGAGCCTGGGCAGTGGCTGTGCCATAGCTGGGAAGCTCTAGGTAAGGAAGTCAGTATTGCCAGGCTGGGAAAGGAAGGCAAAATTTAGCTTCTTATTTGTGTATTGATGTGTAACAACAGTCAACAGAACTGAGATGTGCAACACATGAATAGCCAACTTGCTGAAAATCAGATCCTTTCGTTGTTTACAAACTGTGGCAGAATCACCATAGATTAATGACATGTAGAAATCATCACTTCCACTCAGTATTTTTATAATTACTTTTTTTTTCTCTAGTTTGTGTTTTCTTAACCCATTGCAGTCACTTTCAATGTGATACAAATACAAATACTTGTAGTTTTTTAAAGGATTTATAAACAAAAATGAAAGAGGGAAAAACACTATAGTACTTTCTTTGACCCAACATTTACACAGAAAGTTTTTTATTTTGACATGACTAGACAGATACCAAACGCCAAATGGTTTTAACTAACATCAGTACACAATTAGCAGTCTTTGTAATTAATCAGGGCAGAAAATTGGAGACAAGGGGCTAACACAGGCTTCTCTGAGTCTTCATGTCCGCTCTGCAAAAGTGTAAACCTTTTCCCTACTCTTTGGACAGTTTTCAAAATGGCTCCTGCACAACCTCGAGATGACAATGACTATTGTTGCCGTCCATTCAGAGATCTGTCAGCCTTTGAAACCCTGTCATTAGTTATGTTCAAAGGCAGGAAATACTAATGAGCTTTCATTTCACCGGTCTCCGTGAGACTCCTTGCAAATAATTCTCCTCGCAAGAAAACCTCACATTTTGTGTTTATTTTGCGAAGTATAAGCTTAGATGTTAAACATGAGAAAACAGTAGCTGAGAGATGCTATCCTTAAATGGTCCTAAAATTGTGGCAAAGGCACTCCAATAAAATCCTCAGCCCAGCCGTATCATTGCAGCCTGTTTCTGCATTTATGTGATTTTAGGTCTTTAACATGCCTGTTAGAAGCACATCCTGCTTAAGAAACACTTTGGAGTCCTGGTATAATTGTATTTCAGTTTGAGTACCTTAGATTTCTTTTAGTACCAAGTATAAAACAAAGGTATATTTTAATTTTCTTAGCCTCATGGAATTAATTAAAAGACACCAGAGTTTAGTCAGCAAATCCTAAGATGTTAACTTAACTGGAATTTTACAAAAGATCTTTGCAGCGAATTCCTGTATTCACAGCTGAGCTATTTTGCTGTGCAGTTTTTTGTGTGAATCATAGAAGGCTTTTGGAGTTCAAGCTTTTTACTGTTTTTCCACTGATATTTCTTATGGCCTTTCAGAATGACTCACTTATCACTCACCAGTGTGATTTAGCATTTAACATTGTGACTGCTAATGTTTCCTAGTCCAATCAAAAAGGTCATAGAACAATACATTACTAAAAAGCACAGTGTAATTAGATTACTTGCCATGTAAATTATAGCTACTTGAGTTGAAATGAACTTCTGTGTTGTTCATGTAGTAGTCATTACATCTTTCTGAATTTCATATTTTAAAATGTGGATTTACTATGTTTTTAGTTGAATAGCTGAAGGATTTTTCATGTGGCTGGTCCTATTGCACAGATTTGGCTTTAAGCTGGGATCAGAAGAAAAAACACAATCATGTATAAGAATTAATTACAGCTTTAGTGGATAAGCTAACTTTAAAAGATACAGGCAAATCTGTACTCATCAAACAGTGATTTTTTTCAAGCTTCTTTGTTGATTGTCTTTGTTGTGGGAAAGTATGAGAGACATTTCAGGAATGACAACCTGATTGCAAAGATAAGTACCAGAAAAGATTTGATCATGTCACTGATATTGATGGGAAAATATAACTTGGGTTTTCATGGGGATTGACTTGATGGGCAAGCTAAAGTGCATGTGTAAGGATTAGGCTTGTCAGTGGGAAACGCTAAGTCTGGTCATTACAGTTAGCTCATTTATGGTACAAAGAAGGAAGTGAGCATTTGTAAGTCTTTGGCCCTTGCTGAATAAGACTGAATTATTTCAGTCAAACTGCCACCTTAGCTGTAAAATATCAGAGCCATCAGACAGGAGCAGTGATTAGTGAGTGCAGAATGACACAAATCCATCTGTGTCTTCAGTACCACTGGGATAGTCTGTCCCAAATCATGAGACTACCACAGAAATTACAATAACTAATGATATGTTTGGGTTTTTTTCAAAGTTACTGAGAAGATTAATGGTTGGTTTGTAACACTGCACAGGAATAAAAATAATAATAAAAAAAGCATATGTAAATTTTTTTTCCTCTTTACATGAAGAACTGGAGAAACTTGTTCTAACTGACCACTGCTCTGAGAGGTGAAGCAGAGACTGCACAGCCCATGCTGAAAGGTTTCAGTGCTTTTAAACCATGTTTGGATTCTCCCCTCTGTAGTCACTCCCAAAAAGCCTCAAGAAAGCTTCCCCAGGATACACCAACTCCCCTTTCCTAAGAGTTCCCTCTGTCCATCCAGCCTCTGCTGCCAGCTGTTGCCCAGGTTCTGAAATAATCACTCCTAGCTTTTTTTCTTCTGGAAGGGAGTCATCTGATAGTTTTATTCTTCATTGTCATAGAGTCTGCATTAAGGGAGTCTTCGTCTTTCAGGTCTCAGGGCCTCAAAAAGCTCTTTATGCCCCTATGGAGCTCAAAAGGAAGAAAATTAGGGGAAGACTCTGAGTCTTCAGCCACCTCTTAACATTCAGAATTAAGTGTCATGTCACACCAAGGTCCAGCCCCATTTTGTTTACACCATACTTTCAATGCAATTCTTTCTGCTTCATCAATGGCAGAGTCATATTTCTGTGTTTCACATGGTATGTTATTACTGATTTTATTATAGCTCAGGAACATGTAATTATTCATGCTATTAATATGGCCCCAATGGGATGTGTATTCTGTATTGCTTGGTGTGTGTCATAAAATCTGTAATGTCCACTGAACACTCCTTTGTTATCAGCAATTATTCAGTAAGGACAGGACAACAGTGAGGTCTTGATACTCAAAACACAGCAGTATTTTAAATATTTTCCTATATATTAAAACTTCAGGATATAAACAGAGTTCCTCAGTTCCATACAAAGTTAGGCCTTCAGGACTGACAGGAACTTCCAGGGCCCATGGGCATGCAGAAGTTCTGAAAACAAAGCTTCAGAAGAAGAACCTCAGTTTTCTGCTTGGGCCTGGTTATGTTCCTTCTTCAGCCAGAACTGTAATTCAAGTCTAATTTGTGAAATACATATTTGAATTGTTTCCTTAATGGGCACAAGGGAGTCCACACAGTACTAATGGTCTCTGTTGCACAAGTAACTCATTTCTGAACTCTGTACAGAATCCAGGGTCTTGGTTAAGCAGGCTGGTCAGTGTAGGAGCACCTGCCTTTAATGACAGGAGCTCCTGTTCACTTGTCACCTGCAGGTGCTCACCACGTAGACCACAGGGTCTTACTGCCTCTGTGCTCCTGCAAGTGCATTTGTACTCCTGATTACAAAGAGTAATGTCTAAAGATCAAAATATAAGGGTAATTTTCAACCTTGTAGTACCCTACAGTGGAGTCAATTACATGAATAATTCAATATATCACAAGCGTGCATTGTAAAACCCAGGCAGAGGAAGTACCTTTGTGATAACAGCCCCACGTCTCTTTCCCCAAAGTGCACTGCAACTGAGAGCTTTAGCTTTGGGTTTTTAAATCAGTGTTCTTTTTGAAGTTTTCAAACAGTTTTATCCTACAGATAACAGGAACAATGGTACCTGTGTTGCACTATATTGCAGCAGCACTGTGAAGGGGTAAGCAAACAGCTGAGCAGGAATGTTCTGAGGAGCCATGAGAAGCAGACTGAATCTGGCAGTCAGTGGCCACTCCATCCTCTCCAAGGTTTCCCTGAAGTCCCATGACTTCCCTGAAAACCAAACAAAATGCAAATCATTTTTTCCTTTCTTTGCCCTGTCCTGACTTTTGAGCTGTTGGCACGGTATTGTCAGGCAGGCAGAACCTGTGCCCAGATGTACTTTCTCCCCAGGAACAGGTCAATGAGCATGAGCTTCAGTTAAAGAAAAAGCTGGCCCAGGCAGTTCTTTAGTAATAGCAAAAAACCTCTCAGAAGCAAGGAAATAATATTTTCTCCATAAGGATAAATTAATTCAAAACATGTTATAGGGTGTGTCTCACATGCTTTGATGGGTATGTCAGACACATGACATTATTTAGTATTACACAGCACAAGGCATCATCTTTAAATCAGTGTTGGCCCATGGTTTTGCTTGACATGTAGCAGATGCCATTTGCTTCCATAAATCTTCAGATGAGATGGTAGTTACCAGAATAGGCACAGCACTGAACACAAAATATTAGAGTCCTTTACAAGAAGAACTGTTCACTTGCAGCAGATAAAGAACTGTGCCAATTCTGGTGCCAAGGGAACTCCATCAAGAACTGAACCCAAATTGCCATCCGTGTTTTTAAGGAAACTGAGGTAGGGGATGATGTTTACTTGAAGTGCTGGTCTATCTCCCTAGTGAAACTAAAGGAGCAGAGCTAAAGGCTTTTCCTTTTGTCCTTCCTACCAGCTGGATCTTCATAAAGCTAGTCACAGTCTTTGAACATAACCTTCTTCCTTGTTCCCTTGACATGTCCGAGAGAACTCCAGTTGCTCATAATCAGGAGCCAAATCTTCCAGTACAGGAGCAATATACAGGATAAACCCTTCACACTGGAGCCTCACGAGCCCAGAAGGAGCAGAGCATCGACAGTGTACTAGATCTTATGCTGCTTCTTTTTGAAACTATTTCTCCAAGAGGCATCCCTGAAACAATAAAGGTCTGTTCATTAATCAACTTTTCTTAATAAAACTTGTCTTTTTTTCCCTTTATGTCCCCTCTTTTTTCCCCTTTCTTCTACCTCTTTTCATCTTTACATACATTGCCTCAGGCATTTGAATGATCAGTAATCTTTTCAATATTCATAAAGCAAAAGTATTGCATAACCTGTGGGGACATACATTCCCATTCATACATTTTTTCAAGGTGAAGTGCAGACCTTTCCTGAAATGGTGAAGAAGCTCTGTCCTGTGCTGATAGCTATTGCACATGGCCTGGACACTCAGGTGTACTTAGGGTTAGACTGTGCTCCCAGTCACTGTGCCAGGCACAGATTAAACCTTGATCCAAAAGAGGGGAAGGAATGAGCACAGACAGTCTCTAGGATGTGCTTTAAGATGGAGAAGATAGACAATGAAAGAAAAAATTAAGAAATAATAAAGAGAGAGAAAAATATTAATAGAAAAAGCAAAAAGCAAGTGAACTGCCATGTAGAATTTGTTTGCACACATCCTTTTGAAAGAAACTGCTAAATATTCTTCTCAAAGGCTATGAACACAGCACTATACACTGCACACGTCATACAATGAACTTTCAGAAGTCCATTTCAAGTCCTTGCTAAAACAAGTTTAGCAGTCTACAAACAAGAATGCTTTTAACATTGCAACACCCACAGCCACTTTATAGGTCTTGTGGCTTGGATCTCATTCTTGGTGGGGGTTGCTCTTTATTTCTTATCCAGAGTGTTTACATCTTTGTGGTGTCGGCAAGACAGACCCATCTTTATAAGACGAGCAAGAAAGAAACAGCAATAAATCTCTGCAATGTGTTTTCAGTATGTCTATAAATCTAAAATATTTAAATGTAAAACAGTGCTTTTCTTTGAAAACTGTGGATTGAAATGCACAGAAGGATTGATTACAATATTTTTATTCAAGATGATCTGAACAAAGATGAGGCTAATATCATTTCTTGAATGTACCCCTGAAATTAAGGGGCACTGTGAGAAAAAAACCCACAGTATTTTATTAAAGGTATTGTTGGTGGTTTGTCACTATAGGACTGAAGCCAAAACTGTTCTTAGAGGAAGAATTCTGTATTATTCACTGATAAAATTATAAAACCTATGTGTTATAAAGAGACAGTAAAAAGTTCAGTTTAAAGGGAAAAACAAAATAGGCTCTTCTCTGTCTCTACTCATCATCTTAAATGCAGGGTTACTCAGACAGGTGAATACAGACTCCTGTCAGTAATCTGTAAGTAGCTGGGGAGATTTCATACAACTGGACATCTGTGCTGTATTCTTTGATGAAAAAAGATTTCAATCTCCTATTTTACAAAATTATAATATTTTCATAACAATGCGATCCCCAAAGGATCAAATATTCATTTTGTTAATTGCCTTTAGAGTGTTCAGCACTTTCTAGAGTCAAAGGTGGTTTCTGCCCGACAGAGACCTTCCTGAAAGCCTGGGACCTGAGACAGAGTGATAAATAGATAACTGGGGTTTGAAAGGCAGGAGAAAGACAGAGCCAGACAAAGAACACTACAAAGCCAGGTAGATTTGAATAAATCAACAGCTTCTGACTGCAACAATGTAGAGTGACCAGAGAAGAGGTAGGATTACCTGGGTTGTCATTCCCTTATCAACAAAGTGCTGAACCTAACAAAGGCGGAGGTGGATTAATGTGGAGATGGTTGGAAATAAAAGAGATTTTGACAGAAACAGAGTCCTTCAAGAGACTCAAGGTCAAAATGTGTGTTTTAACTTGAGAGTGGTCGCAGCCCCTTGTGTACATTTGCCCTCTCTGCTCTCCGTGTCAGTGCCCGAGTGCCATGAATTCCCTTCTGATGAGTGTGTGTTTGGGAAACTCACCACACAGTAAAGCCTTTCTAATACAACTCCATATAATCCTTTCATGAATGGGAAATGCATTACATCACCCCTTCTCTGGGGCATATAGCACGGAGTGTGTGTGCACCTACGGCCAAGAGATAGTTGTTCCCGGTGCAGGATCCTACTGAAAAAGAAAAGGCTCTTCTCACCTGTCTCCTCTGAGCACCAGCATTTTTTACCTCATCTCCTTAACACACTGTCAAAAAGCAGGTCATGGGGCCTGATCTGTGAGGGCGCCTGGTAGGTTTTGGCAACAGAAGAGCACACAGAGCGTTGAACTTGATGCAACCACATCACATCAATGAGTGAGGTGCGCAGCATGTCCATAGGCTGCCCACATGGGTAATGCAGGGAATCTTCAGAGGTCAAGTCAGCCCACTGAAGCTCTCTGGATTCAGGCCACCTTGGCGTTCCAGTTTTCAAGAATTTTTACAACAGCTTCAAAATATCAACGCAGAATTTATAAGCTGCGCATAGACAGATTCCACAAATAGTCACACGAGGCCAACCCACACACCCAAATGGATATTTCCCAGCTGCTGGAGTGAGTGGAGTCCCCTGCTGCATCCCTGTCCACCTTAGCAGCTGGGAAGGAGCTTCCTGCTGCTTCAAGGGCACTTGGTCCTGTTTTCCACTTTTAGGATGGAAAGAATGGAAGATTCCTAGAACATTCTTTCTATCTGGGAAGGGTCTCTCGCTGCCAATGCTGCAAGAAGGCAGTGGGTCTTAGTCTTTGGGTGAAGAACCATCAATGGCCTTGTGCCATATTGCGCCACTTTAATTTGTTTTAATGGAGACAAGAAAGAAAAACGAAAGAGAAGAGTTAATATTGAGCATAAGTGCTGATGGTACTGGAGAGGAGATAGCACAGAAATTCAAGCATTCTAATAAATGAAGTGAACTGAATAAACAATTTGTGTGACTATCACAGGTCAAATCCCGGAAAAACACATTAGAAGATATGTTTATGCCAGCATAAACATTTAAGTAAACTTCTGTGTGTTATTACAATAACACTGCATTTGAACTGAAGTTGTTAGAAATCCCCTTCTGAAATTAACCCAGTTATTTGTGATAGCAATTACGGCTTTTTGCAACCACATTCTCATTCATCATCTTAGAAATAGAAATATTTCTAATTAGCAAAAAAAGGCAATAAAATGAAAAGAGTTTGTGTATTAGGTTAGTGGCTGGAAGTGTGTTTTTCTCTCAGCTCTGAGCTGTGTTGCTACATTAGCTTGCAGAATGAGTGCACAGAGTAGTTTGCCAGGAGATTTGCTCTGTGTAAAGTTGTACAAGTGCTTCTGTACTCTAGAAAACAAGAAATGACAGGAATATGTTGTAAAAATGTATCCTCTCTGTTGGGAGGTTTTTTATTACACATACATTTAGTCCAAATAATTTTAAACTTACATTTCCACCAAGGCTCATCTTTGCTTTAACAAGTGTTTTTTATTAACTGGAATTATGGGTTTTTCATTTTGAACTGAAATCTCCTTTTTGTGTTTTCAGAAAGGCATATATCTGACGGCTTATTTTTAAAGCTGAAATGCAATATGTTGAAAAAGCATTTGTGAACTCTTTTTCTGTAATTGAAAAAATACATGAGTTAGACTTTAAAGTGTGAAGAATGATACAGCTACTATCTGTGCTGACTCAGGCCAACTCGCTTCCATGCTGGTATGACCTTCAAAAGGAGTTAGAAAAATCACTTGAGGAGAAGAGAATTTCAGTCTAAAAATGTGAATCAAAACTTTTCATCACTGCATGCTAAATATCAAGTGTAATACATGTTATAATTTTGATCTAACATAGTTTTTTTCATAATATTAGCAATATGGTCTGACTACATCAGGATCCTAAAAGATTACTTTTATTTTGTAGTTGGAAATGATGCAGTAATAATTTTTTTTCTTAAAAATGTAATGAGAAGCAAGTGTCATCACAACCATGTTTCTCTAACACTGCCTTTTTTATTTTATCTTGCTCTACGTTATTAATACCCAGATCCAAATGCTTTGGGGTGTTTTTTTTTTTTCTTTTTTTCTTTCCCCTATATATTCTGTAAATAGTACTTAGGGATCAGAATGGCCATAATGACCTGAATGGTCATAAAAATAAGTAAAACATTTTTATTGGTCAGACAAGAACTCTGATCAGTTTTTAAAGGTATATAATTCACACTGGTTATGTTCAAAGGACTAATATGGCTTTATGTTCCACAATTGTCCCTGCAGGTCCCCAAGTTAGCCAAGAATAATATCTAGATAGATTTATCAGTCTGAAATGTCTTTAAGTGAACTTCATACCCATGCCCAACTCAGCTTCATTTAACTTGGTCAAACATTTCACTACTGTGCAGTTTACGGAGGAAATGTGAAACAGTGTTGGTAACTTGGGGATGGTTTTGTTTTGCTGAGCAGTGCTTACACAGTGTCAAGGGCTCTTCAGCTCCTCACCCCACCTCATCAGCAGGGAGAAGTTGGAAGGAGACAGAGCCAGGACAGCTGACCCCACCTGACCATGGGTTATACATTATTTAGGATTTTACCTAAGGTTTAAGGTGATTATTCATTTCTGCTGATCACTCTTTATCTATTTCCTTACACTATTGACCTAATGTGCCCCCCACCTGCCCTTCCTAATTAATACAGTTCCCCTCTGTCATGCCTATACCTGTTTGTTTCTTCAGGGAATCAAGAAAGCCAAAGGAATTCTGGAATAAGTACTGTAATTGTCCCACTTGTCTTTCACAGTTTTCGTGGGTCATTACTATATTTCCTGAGTATTTTGGTACATCTCTTATCTTTATGTGCTGGGAAAATGGAATATTGAAATTCCTTCCCAGACGCTTCATTGCTGTCCATTGTTGTTGGACTTCACCACTTTCAAAGAAAGAAAACAAAAAAAGGACCACATTATATGTGTGGTCCAGAAACCACGCAAACTCAGACACTTCTGTCACAAAGATCCCAACCTGTTCTTCCAAGTAGGCAATTAGGGAGGATATAATCATCATCAGCAGCATCCTCCTCCTCCTCCTGTACCCAAGACCACTCCATTGTTTGCTCAGAGCCACACTCCATAGTCTAATGATCAAGGTCAATGTACATTAGCATTTTGCTGTATGCAGTGTCAGCACAGCTGAGGGAGTGACAATGCATCCCTGCCACAAATCCTTTCCTGATGTTGGACCATTTGGTTTTGCAGTACCTTTTATTATTTTGACTGCTGTTATCTGCTTATAATAGAGAATTGACAAAGTCAGTTCACTAAGGGAATATTAGGAGTATTAGTAATATTAGGACCGGGAAGCTCCACTGAAGGTGAATAAAGCAGTTCTTTACTCTGTAGCTAAAACTAAAGAGCAGTATCTAAAGAGCTGGGTGAAGTTTGCCCTTTTTCATCACTTGCTCTTCAGGAGAATGGTGCTGTTGTGTTTTATAACTGGAGTTCTGCAAACAGTATAAACTTCATTTTGTGAAAATGTACACAAATAATTTTTTTCCGTAGTTCTTTCCTGTTAAAATGTTCTTGCAACTATCTTTCATCTACCCACTTGTTTGAGCCCTGTGTCCCTCTCATCTGTCACACTTGGCTTCTTCTCCCCTTGGGCTTCTTCCCCATGGGAGGAGCATTATAGAAACTTCCAGAGGCAGGATGGAAGCAGAATACTTCATAATCTCCTAATAATGTGGAATCTGCCTTCTTACCTGATGCTGTTGCTCAGTGACCAGTGCAGAGAGCATCTTTTACAGGAGGTGGTTCTGTACCTCCCATGCTAAAGGACTGCATTGGTCTGATGTTGCTCCGTGGGGCTGAGAGGCTTGAAGGATATTAAGCCCTGCCATGGTTATGCCTTGCAGCCTCACAGTAAACCCTGGGAGTGAAGCCAGCAAGTAATTCAGTACACTTGGTCAAAAAGAACAGCAATTCTTGAACAGCCTCTTTTTTTACCTGACCATCCTTGTCCATAATTCAGGCTAGGAGCACTGGTTGACAACAAACTGCTCAGACCACGCAGCCGTGTTTTCTTTCCTCAGCTCAGGTGGAACAGTCTGGAGCCACCTGAAGCTGGTAGCACAGAAGCCACAGTGTAAACTTTTGGGTTGCACGTGAGTGTAATGGCTGCTTACATAAACAGAGAGTGTCTCCAAGATCTGTATAATTTCAGATCAGGACTGGTTTTATTAGTAAGGGCTGGGTTGCCAGACAAGAAAAGGTGATTCACTTGGAAAGGGGGGAGAACTACAGTTCTTCTGTAATGAATTCATTATTAACACAGTGAGAGACAGAACCAGGCAGTTTCAAATTCACAAATCATCTGTCTTTTTACTAATATCTGTGTTTTTTGGCACCCCGAGAGCCGGCTCTGTTCCCCTGGAGAGACTCTTTCATAATGCTCAATAATGCATCTGTTATTATGAGAAGGATGTTGAGAGTTTTGAACACAGCAGCTCAGCTGAAGCAGCTGTTGCTTCAGAAACAGCAAAAGCAGAAAAAAGGACATTTAAAATTTTTAAATGTATGCTCCCATGTGGTCTATTTCTCAGCCCAAAAAGGGGCCTTTGCATTGCAGCTGCCACCTGTCTGCAATGGGGGAAGCTTTAGAGAGGATTTTCCTGGAGCTGCTCTTGGCTGCCCATTTCAGGCCACAGCCAAAGCCAACTGTTAAGAGCCATTGTAAAGAGTGAATTCAGCTATTCCTCTCTGCTTATATTTCTCATGACCCTGATCTTCCACAGGGGCCAGCATTTGGGGAGAGTGACATGGTAAATCTTGGCTGGTGAACAGCCCAGAAATCTTCAGAAAGGAACATAATTACCTGGGTGGTTATCAGTTGTTGATTCAAAGTGTCTCAGGAAGCAGCAATTACAATTGCACAGGGAGATGAGGTGCTGGTAGCCACAGCAGAGGGCTGTGTATCAGCTAGGCAAGGACCCAGGGAACTGTTCTGGGCATCCCTCAGGGGTCTCATAGGGTGAGGCTCCACCTGACCAAACAGGATAGCAACTAGGGAACAACTTCCTTGAAAGGATGCCAGGAGTTTATCCTGTGGATAAACTGGGCATACCCCTCAAAGGCTGTACCCCACAGTATACGACCAAGCCACCACAGTGTGTGCCTACCCCTGCTTTTTAATCTGAATGGCACAGATTGACTCCAGTAAATGTTCCAGTTTGGGATCTAGTTCAGGTTCTGCCTCCCCCTCCAACCCACTTTCTCACATGAAGCAACCCCACACTCCTCAGTGAGTACAGCTCACTCAGCTGTGACTGGGAAGGAGCGGTGAAAATCAGTTCTGTAGGAAGTCTTGTTTTTAAAGCTGTTTCATATAAGATTTTATATCTAACTTCTTTAAGTATGGAGTGGAAAAACTGAACCGTAATTCATGCAGTAGTTCCTTTTCTCTGTGTTTTGAAAGTGTAAATCAAAGGTAGGATTTATACAAATAAAAACCAGCAAGTGCCCGTTAACACGGAGAGTGTTGGAATTCTGGATTTGCCACACTGATGTGCAGAGACCAATGGGAGTCATATATATTTAAATGCATTTCTAGTCATTTCTAGAATTCAAGAAGTATCCTGTCCCGGTTGCATATTATTTTGTTTATCTTCCTTGACTTCGCCAATTAACACACATGGCCACGCTTGAAGTTATGGGTTTTACAGACCCTTGTGGCTTTATGCTGACACAAATTGCTGCTCAAAAGAAAAGTAAGGGAAAGGAAAAATTATAGTTCAGCCCAATGCTGTACGCCAAAATCTAAAAATGGTTTAAGACAGCTTCTTAAATAATCACACTTCAAACAGCACACTCAAGCTCTTAGGCCAGAAATGTCAGGCATTTTTGTACTTCCCCAAACTCTGCGGAAATAAATTAGTTTTTTTTTTTTTTTAAATTATACAATTATTGAAGGAAGTGCTGGACAATTTTTGTCCAGACTCGGAGCTGCCAGTTCTCACGAAACTGGGATTTTAAAAAATAATTCTGGTTCCTAGAGCATGAATTACAAGAGATTCCTAGTTCTTATTTTATTTTTTAAAGGTAACTTCCTTGTTCTTCTAACTGTGGAAAGGAAAACATAACTGTGAACCCTTAAGGCTAAAAAACATGAAAGCAAATTTCATAGCGCTGTTCTAAAACTACGATGGCTAAAGTTCATTTTGAAGACCTCTACACTGTGCCAATACTGATGTCTAATTTAAGATAATAGGTACTGTTCTGGCATCCGCACTGCTAAATAGAATACTGTAATATTCATGCTTTATACAGAAGTGATGCCGAAACTTAAGTGTTTTTGCTGCAGATTCCAATGCCATATATGAGCAGAAAATTGAACCTTTATAATTCCTTATGATCTCCACAAAATAGCTTGTGATTGCCCTCAAAATAATATTTTTAGAAATCCTCTAAACAGGTCAGATAATTACTGTTCCAGAAGATATTGGGGGAAAAATACATCTATGATGGTTTAAGTCTTCTTGCCCGTTGAAAGGGCTGGATTTAGATTTCCGATCAGACATTCCTGTACAGACAAATTGCAGAGTGTCAAAGGACAGGGTCAGTGGGTGTCTCAGATGAGACAGTATGTAATTATAGTGGCAGTAGGAATCATACCTGGTGTGGATTATTTCACTACCATTACTAGTTTACACTAGGTAAGCAAATTTTCAGCATTATTAACTACAGAATAAATGTATTAGCTGTGAAAGAGACATATATTTGGAATTCTTCTGGAGTCAGTGGAGTTGCACAGGCTGTGTTCCAGGCAGATTTGGAATATGTAGTTTCCAGAACAAGCTGGTGTCTGAAAGCTCCCCTAGAAAGTTGATACCAAGGCCATCCTTTGGTTATATCCATGCTTGGGTGTGCCACAACCACAGTGACATTGCAAAAGTGTTGGCGAGAGTCTGTTTTAATACTGCAGAGGAAAACAAGCCAAGGTTTGGGGCCACTTGGTGAGCAGTGGGGTAGGATTGTCCTTTGTGTCGCTTCTGGTGTGGAGGTGGGTGATGTGTTACAGTAGAAAAGCACGAAGTGCAAATCCATGCACGGGAGAATTAAATTGTCCTGCAAAAATGAAATACTGGCTGAGAGTGACTGATGGCAGCATTTGTAAGTGAGTTCCTTGCCTCGCAGTCACTGACATGGAGGAGATCGTGGGGCTGAGTAATATCCCGTAATTGCTGGGGAAGTGTTCCAATTTGTAGCTGTTTATTCTTTTACTAATCTCAACACTTTCATGATAATCCACTGTTTCTTTTTCTTCCTAATCCCTTCTAATATAAATCTATGCTAATACCATGTGTTTATATATTTGAAGCATGGATTCTGAGGTGTTATGTACCTCTGGCTCTCCATCTACTCTGCTTCTTGTTATGTTTTTTACGTGTGTGTATGAATACATATATATATATACATAGAGACATATCTCAATATTTGTGATAAATACGTAAGTTTCTCTAGTTATGTATGCATTTGATTTCTGTGTGATTAAGTGGTAAGTATGTGGACACATACTTATATAGTTTTTGTCTTTTGTGTACACATTTTTCCTTTAAAAGGGACTATATTGTGACATATGTTGGTGCATGCACAAATACTAAGAATTGCACAAAATGAAGTAACATAATTTTAAAAATAAAGTGTAGAAATGCCAGACGTCCTAAATACTTTTGTATAATATATACATGCATTTATGCAAAAAATTAATGTCCATTGCTGTAGAGATTTATGCATAGGCTTAAGTCAATAAACTGTGGATAATCTCATTATGATCAGTGCATTGCTACCAGGGTTTAGTTAAATATGAACCTAAGTCTTGCTAGAATTATGAATATATAAATTAAATTATAAAGAACAGACTTTTTTGGATGGTTGCACATCATACTGAGAACATTTGATCACACTGTAGCAAATGTTGATCCTTTTTTCTCTGTACATTTAAATCCATTGGAAAATGGCCTTATAGCTGAAACCCTGATGTATTGTTAAAATTGAGAGCTGGGACGGTGGTTTTGTTTCACTTTTTGCCCTGAGGATTGTCGAGGACATAATCAGACTTGCTGGTTTATTACCATATCAAAGTTAAGTAGGAAATATTTTATTAACAGATGTCTGCATCAAAACCTTCCATTTGGATACCAGCCCTCAGCACGAGGAGTTATTGCAGAATCAGACAGCTCCTGTACTGCAATTAGAGTTGCCATTGTTCTCAGACAGGAACCCACCAGCGCCCCATTAATGAATGCACTGACATATTTCCTCCAAGGAATAACTGCAGGAAACACCAGAGCACATCTAGATGGGGCTCAGAGCTGAAAACTTACAAATCACTTTGGTCAACATTTTCCATCAGTGCTGTAATGACATGGGGATCCTAAGCTGTAATCATCCATACAGTAGAACTGATACTCAAAACTAAGCAAAAGCAAAAAAGCACTTTCAGATGAGTTGATTAAACATGCTGAAGGAGAATATACCAAAGACAATCCCTCAGATAGTGCAGAATGGGATTTTACAAATCCACGTGTGGAAGAACTGTGGGTGTTCCAGTAAAATCTGAAGATGAGGTAAAAATTCAATTACATGTTATTTATATTTTGGTTTTGTTCGTCATTTTGGTGCGGAGTACAGTATCTGTCACACTCTGGGATATTTGTTTTACTGCTTTTACAGCCTTACTACACCATTGCATGTATGTACACTGGGTACAGCAGTGGGTTTGGGAGACTATCTAAACTAAGCTTGCAGATTAATTCCTTTTTAGAAGAGTTTTTCCGCTCTGAAAAGAAACATATAGAGTGAAACAGCATCCCCTGAAGAGAAAAACCATGGAATCACCTGAGTTAGAGACTACAATGGCCAGTTAAGTAATTTATTTCATGCTGCTGAATAGAAGCTGATTTCATTCTCTGTGAGTGGAGATTGATTCAATATAATTATCCTCTCTAGAGCTTTAAACAAACCAGCTTTAAATACTCTAAGTGATGTGGCTTTTATCACTTCCTTTGGACAATATTTTCATTGTCTAATAGATCCCGCTCTGAAATTTCTTCTGATATCCTGCCTAAATTGCTTAACCACATATCATTATCTCTTACTCTACTTAGTTAAAATTCCTTATAACAAGCCCTGTCAATTACTGTTGCCAGGAGCTGCTGCTTCAAATGCTTCAGTAGTGATCACATAACTAAAATCCTTCATCAAAGAAGGCATTCTCATAGGTATTAAAGTATTTGGCATTAAAAACTATATATATTTCACAGACCATCTCAGTTTCTAAGCCTATAAAATAATCCTTAATTCAGTTATAAGGACCCTATCATTTCTAATTCATGCACAGTTGAAGACTGATCTCATGCTAAGGAAAGACATGCCCCTGTGGAAGCACTCTGGATTGGGATGGACAGTGGGAAAACCTCCTGCTGGGTATCGAAACATTTGACACTGTGTGCCATGGTTTGTCTACAAACACTGTTCATCTGCAGCTGTGGGCAGAAACAGGTCTCCCTCTGCTCTGGAAGCTGTCAAGGTTCATGCTTGCTCTGTCTGATGGCTGTGGGAATTTAGAAGAGCAGTCCTGCTTTCTTGATGACAAGGGTGGCTGAGCCTGGCTCATGGAGAAGGGGGGGAGCCAGGAAACTGCAGGCTGGGATTCTGGCACTCTCTGGGCAGAAGGTGCTTGGATTTTGTCTGCTTGGGCCAGGATAATCTTGGGAGTATCAGATGGAGTGCACGGAAGAGAATGCTGATGAGGGCTCAGTGGCAGTGGTTGCACTGGTTTTTACCCAGGAGTGCTGATATTCAGCTTTGCTGATTAACTTAGGGCTGCTTGACCAAAGCCCTGATGTTCATATCCACCCTCGTTACCCACATTGAAAGAGCTCTTGTTACACGGGGTCTCCTTAGACAGACCACACTCTGAGTCCCTTGAACTTAAAAAAACACATAATTTGCATTTTTGTCAAGTTTGGTTAACGGTAAATGTTGGATCTCTTCATTCTCTTGAATCCTGACACAGTGCATCTCACCGTGCTTCAGCAGTTGCAGGTTGATGGTGACAGATGCATTTAGAACCTTGTCCCACAGTCACATGGGATGGGAAAAGAATTCCTGACATACCTTCCTTCCCATGAGATGGCAACATCTGCAGTAGAAAATGTTTCAAGTGAGTTTCAGTCATGCTTTCTACAAACTCTTCTTTAAGACAAAGAAAAACAAAACAAAAAAATGTCCACAATCCAAGATTATTTTTCTTTTAAATTTCTGTCCTCTCTCAAATGAGTAAATATTTGCAAAGAAGAAATGAAAAGTACCTAAGATAAAGACCAATTTGAAGACAAAGTCCTGCCAGGTGCTGTTGTGCCAAGTGCTGAAGTGATGAAAAGTGGACCCAGCAGAACCACAAATGTGGTCTCTTGGAAAAGAATCTAATTTGAGACATTCTCTATAGATACAGAATATGCTGAACTAAATCACTCAGCTATGTATTTATAAGCAAACTTCCATTTATTCCTTTCTTTTATTCTTTTCTGACAATTCCTGCAATGCCTTGCTGTTGAACACTTCTTATGAACACTTTACTGTTAAACTAAATCAGTTGCACATCCTGTTCAAGAGATTATCTTGAGGGCATGTGAATAAAAGTGGCTACATTGCTTACAATAAGCAATGACTGATTTTCCTTCAAGGCCCGAACAGTCCATAGAGTTGTGGGACAGGAGCCATGCGGCCGATGAGGTCTGTGTGAGGAACTACATTTTTAGGGCAATGTTTAAGGAGCCAAGACAGTGGAGCAGCCCGTTTATTTCTGGGCAGTTTCACCAGATCACTCATCAAAAGGAATGAGTTCAGGTCTACACTTTTTTAATCCATTAAACATAATAGATATAAGAATAAATAACCTCAAATAACAGAAAATAATATAAATCATATTTTGAAGATATTTTCTAGCTGAGAAAATAAGAGGGCACATTCTTAGTTTAAGCCTTAAACTGATAAATTGATAAAATGAGCTCTGTTATAGTACATACCACTGCTGCAAGCCATATGATTTGTCACATGTTCCTGGAAACTCAAGTTCCTTCAGTTTTAAAGACCCACATCTATTTCTAAATCTTACTGTATTTGAACTTAACTGCAGAATTAGCTTTGAAAAATGCTTTTGTAATGGTGACTGAAGAATCTCCAATCAGGTCAAAAAGGATAACATTGTATTTCTGCCTTCCATGGCAGGCAAAATTGTGGAGTTCAGAGGTCAGAGGACAGAGAGAGCTCCACATATCATCTTTAAAAAACCAATCTGAATATCCCGTGTTTGGCTCAGGGTGGCTTTAGCAGCTGGGGTTGGCAGAGGCATCACCATGTATACCTTACAATGCCAACGCTGTGCCATCTTCTCGCTGGGGAGGTGCTCGTGTAACTACTTTAACCACAGCAGCTACACGTGGAAGGTTTGCTCACGCCAGAATGCTGTGAGATGTCCAAAAAGGTCAAAGTGCTTCTATTATATATTCCCAGGGAAGAGCATAAACAAATGAACACTTGTGCTCACGAGTGTGTTCTCAGAACAGACAAGGAGAGGCAGAGGAGGAACCTGAGCACATGCTGTGCTGTTGTCCCAACCAACAGTCAAGTCAGCTGGGGCAAGGGATACACAAAGCCTCTTTCTCAAGTTGTTTGAAGTCTCTTTCATTTTGATACACCCCAAAAGCTGTCCTAGACCTTGTGCTACTATCCAACAGAATAGGCTAACTCTATATTAGCTATTTAAACCAGATAGAGCAAGCAGTTTAGAAAAGAAAAAAAAAAAAAGGCTGCTAATAGAAACATCAAAATGATGCAGTCCCCATGCAAAAAACTCTGACTTTGTGGGCCAAGTCTGAGATGCTATAACAATAAATAGAACAAACAACAGCATTGTAAATAACTGACTGAAAGAACAAAGCTGACTACACATGAAATCACAACAATAAAAGGGAGACTACTATAATTCTTCCCCCTGACTCTTTTTCAACCTACTCTGCCTCATGGAAGGACAATTAATGTATGCACACCCTCCACGTTGCTCCAGCACTGCACTTCCATACACAAAGCAGCTGAAAAGCAGGTCGTATATATTTTGCTTCTGCTGGCAGCTCCTCCCATCCCATCAAAGGCTAATAAGGCATTTTGGATGCTTCATCTTGTTTGTTATCTTCCTGATGGCATTATCATTCCAGTCAGAAAGGCACTGAGTTCAGCAGGGAAAGCACCTCCAGAATTATGATCGCCATGGAAGTTCTTCCTCCCGTTACTGTCACCACGGACACACACACCCTTAGAGACAGTGTCTCCCATATTTTTATTGAAAATTGGCAGGGCAGCTATTTTCCTTCCCCAACCCTGGCTGCAGAGTGCTCACTCAGTCACTTTACATGCTGCCCGCACAGCCCATGTTAAGTTGGCTTCAGCTGGCAGCCTGAAAACACTTGGATTTACATTGCTAATGCCCCACCACAGTATCTGCGCCTCCTGCTCTGGTGGTTCTGAACAGCACTCACAGGCTGAAGCTGCCCCACCGGAGGTTTGCCATGCCAGGATTCAGGCTGTTCTTTTGCAGCACTGATATCCAGCCTAGCTGCACAGCAGGCTTTAAAATGGTGTAGGATTTGGTAGCAGTCTTCCTAAGATGCCATACCCATGAGATTATTTATTAAAAGATTTCTATCTTGTTAATGATCTCAGAACCACCCAGCAGAGTTTCACGTTAGAATCTCTGCTTCTAAATTGATGATTAGGAAGTAACACAAGGGATCTGTTCTAGTGGAGCATTACTTTAATTAATACAGGAATATCAGGGGAAGACACTCTGATATCTGTCTTCTTAAAGGGAGAGTGAAACGTCATCCCACCATCAATAAGCTTTAAAACATAAGCATTGTTTTGTCTTCATGTACGTAGCCCAGGTGGTTGGTTCCCAGGATTTTTGCTCCTTGCCCTCAAAGGGGGCAGTGAGCTTCACGGATCTGGATAAAATAGAGCTCAAGGGCAAAAAAAGTGGCAGAGGAAGGAAGAAAATTGGTGAGGATGAGTCTCTAGTGGGCTAGCTCAGTGTCAAAGTGCTGTGGGACGAGGAACTGTCAATTATGTCTCAAGGCTGACAGGAGACCATTGCTGTGTGGATCCTTCTGTAAGATAAGGACACGATCCCTAGGCACCACTCACAGCCTGAAAGAGCAAGGAGGAGCACGGCAGGGAGGTAAACACAGGTCAAGGAGGTCAAGATATGAGAAAAGTCCTAGATCAGTGGGGATTTAGGAAAGATCAGTCTCTGGTGAGCAAAGGGGACTCCTGTGCATTTTGCCTTCTAGATATTTGTGAGAAATCAATCTCCTTGGATGCTGCAGTGAATTTTATTTCTGAGGCTGTAGCTGGACCCCATCACAGATACGTGACATAATGTGCTCTAAGGTCATGTTTTTTCCAAACTATTTGGATTAGGAACCTGGCAGGATCACATAGGGACTCCTTTTGAAGACCTTGGGCAAGACAGGAAATGTATGCCAAATTCTCCTCCCAGATAGAAATCTATTGAGAACTGTACCTACCTTCAGGTGCTTATTTTACAGACTAAAATAAACTTTTAGCACTAAGAAGACGATGCTGAATAATTGCCAACTCAAAGACATCTCTAAGATGTCGTGGCTGCAGTAAAAGCGGCAGAGGATTCAAGTACTGAGACGAATCAGTGGTTGTGTAGTGAAATACATGTCTGGTGAACTATGTCTTTGGCAGACACTTCTGCGTAGTTAGTGCAAGGAAGTGATTGAAACCAAGGCTTTGGAGGTGGTAACACTGTGTTCCTCATTTTCTGGGGAGGCAGCTTGAGACATCTAAGCTGATGTTTCTGGTTTGCAGATGTGGCAGGATCTCTGTTGCACTGACATCTGTTCTGAGTGGAAATGTGCTATACATTGTAGTTGCTTAAAAAATTCAAGCCCTGTGCTTCTTAAAGCAGGCAACCAAAACACGAGAGCACATTTGGCAATTACGGGAGGCTCATGAGCCTGATGAGGTGCAGCAGGGAATGCAGGGAAGAGAGGGAACAAAACAAACTGCTCACTGATGGTGGGGAGCACTGCCTGTGCCTGTACAAGGCATATGGCTGTATAATTAGAGCCTGCACCATAGTACATATAGGCATGCATTTCAAATCAAGACTGAATAGGCAATTGCAGGGGAAACCTTAATTCTGGTACCTGCTGGTACCTTACTTCACAAACTTACTTCACAAATCCTTATTTCACAAACTTAATGTCCTTTTATAAAAACGTTTGGGGAGACTTGACATCACTAATTTGCACGGCAGAACTCCCCAAAGGTAGGAGCTTGTTGAAAACCTACAAAAGGAGCACTGTGCAAACCTATAAAAAGGATTTGGTCCCAAACCAAAGAACTTATAAGCACAACAAAATCTTTGATGGGTGAGTATATAAAACATGGAAGAGGTGCTGAAAGAAAAGTGTGCCTCTGAAATGTATTATAGTGATCTCTCCAGTCCCATATCAAATCTAAAATGCAGTAATTGATTCAAGGTGGTAGGAGATGTCCAAACATTGCTCAGCCCCAGCTTTGTACTGACACTGAACAGGTTAAAGACCCTTTAATCATCACAAGACAGCATCCCTTTCTACAGTCATATTTTTTTAATAAAAACTATTTGTATTATATTAAAAAAACAAATCCCCTCCTACCAGTTCACTGGAAGCAGGCAGTAATGTACCATAGGGTGCCTACTACAGGAGGGCTCTTAGCCTGGAGCCACCCAAAAATTCAATAGAACTGTCCCACTAGTAGCTTTGAAACCAAAGATTCTTGAGACCTTCTTAGGTTTCCATATGAAATCCTGTCGTGCTTTTCCTGACCAACCAAAACAACAGAGTACAAGTCCATACAAGTCAGAGAGCTGCAGGAAAACATGGTGCAAGTTGAAAAACAAAAATTCCAATGTTGGTGGGCTTCAGAACTGGAGAATTGTGAACTCTGTGAAAATCTAACAAAGCAACCCCCTAATGTTCATCTAAGACGTGCAGAGAGCCACGTCTGCAGCATTTGGACTGGGTTTCTTCTGTGGGGCTGTTATTGCTTTAGCCAGACTACATGCACAATAAAATAAAACAAAACATATCTTGGTCCTTCCTTGGCTTCACTTCTTTCAGAATTAAGTGCAATGTGGAGCTCGGCTTCAGGGAGGTGATGGACAGAACTACACCCAGGCTGCTTTCTCGTGTGTATTCACCTTCGTTAGCAACAGAAGAAATAAAAATTTAGAGTGTTATTACTCCTTTCCCCCTAGTCCTTCTCACCCCAGCTTTATGTCTCTTCAGCAAAAGGTCAGTCTTTTAAAGCATGACTTAAAATGTGCACTCATGAAAAGGGAAGAGCCAAACCACACAGATCCTGGATGTTAAAAATGTACTCCTCCGTAAAGTGTGCATTCCTCCTGTGTCAAATACACACTCCCTTGCTGAGGTCTGGCTGTTCTGTAGTGTTGTGAGAAATGTTTGCATGGAAAGAGCTGATATAAATAATAGCTCAGAGGAGCAAATGAAGGAACTAAGATCCTGATCCTGTTCTTCTACAAGACAACTAAGGACATGGAGCCTTAATAAAGTTCCTTACAAATAGAACCACACTTAAAGAGCATGACTTGGGAGGGGACAGGCTGAATGCCTCCAGAATTCTCATGGATCTACTAGATAAGATCCACATGCTTTGCTGCTATTTCCTTGGTAGCACAGAATAACTGGGACCTCATGCAGTGTTCTGCTACTCTCCAAACTCCACTTTTAAGCAGTCCCACAGCCTGGTGCCATTCTGAAGAAAGTCCCATTAGGCCATGGTAGCATCTCCTGGTGACCCATGAAAGCTCAGGCCTGCAGCAGAGCTGCCGGGAGGCACAGGGTAGACAACGTGTACACTGCAAACATTAAATAAGAAGGTGTAGAAAAATATAGAATGTGGAATCACAGAGTGGAGCGGTGCTTGGGGCTTGGTAACACCAACGCCCTGGATGGGGCCGTGGTGGCTGATGTATTTCGAGCTCAGCTGCTCCCCTCTGGAACAGCTGGGAACGGAGGTACCATAAGGAAGGATGTTGCACTCCTTGCTTTCACCATCTCCACCCTAGGGACATTCCCTTATCCTGAAAGCCCTGAGTGATCTGGCAGCTAAAACAGCTGCCAGAGGTGTGTGTGGGAAAGCAACACGTGCTACTGAAGTTTCTGCAGGTGCTGGAGATGTGGGGATGTGGGGAGTGACCGTGCCCTGCAGCCCCGTCTGGCGTGGGCAGGCGATCAGCGGGGACAGAGCTGCTGCTCTCGGGCAACCACCCAACCTGTGTGCTTGGGACTGAGTTCACCAAGTTTACTGACAGTGTGTAGTCTGCTCAGTGTGGCAGTAAAACACTCCGATTTTCCAATTTTGCATCCACTGAGGCTTTTAAAAATGCTGTGAATTTATCTCTAGTCATTTGCAGGGACGTTTTAATGGAGAAAGAGACATCATTATAGATTTCTTTACCTCAAACAACAGGGAAGCAGGGCACCCACTGGCAAAAACCAGAGCCAGAAACAAGAGAATAATTCTCTAGGGGATCAGAAGAATACAGATCTGCCTGGAGATAGTATTTTTTATTTAGAGCTTTTATTGTCTAGATTTTCCAGCTGAGGCTTCTGCTGTGTGAGAATGGGCTGCGTATTGTGTGTGTTTGGGTTTTTGCTGTTGTTTTCCCAGGGCTGTTTGGCGTCCTAAAGGAATCTGCAAACTACAGATGGTGCCCAAAGCAAGGAAATGTGGAATGTAGCTTGGAGTGCAACACAAACGGCGTGTCTGAAAGGCTCCTTGTCTGCTCCTGCAGGCCAGGGGAGCAACGCAGAGGAGACTCTTTGCTCCCATTGTGTTGTATCAAACTGTTTGCTGCAGGACTGTTCATTTTCCTTTTCTTCCTCTTCATTGTCCATCCAAAAAAATCCAAACACTTAAAAGCGTAGTTTGAATAGTGGAATGTGTGGCACATTCTTGTCTTGCCCGATGGGACAATGTGTGTGCCATGGGGGGTTGCTGAGGTAATTCTTTATTGACCCTGAGTAATTCTGGGAGCGTATTGTTATAAAATTCCAATGGACTGTATTGTGTCAAAACTATGCTTAATTTAATATCTAATTTAATTAACTTTTGTATTCCCTGTGCTGAAGAGAGCTGATATGGAAAGACACCTCCCAGGAATAGCCAGGGCATTTCATGGGTTACTCTTGCTCTTCGGTGGCTTGAGCTGTTTTTCAATTATTATTTTGGGTTTGGATTTACGAGTTTTTACATACAAGTAGAGGTCACTTTTAAGCAGCAAAAGGAAATTTAAAAGCCCTAGTGGCTTTTTATGTTGCTAAAGAAAATTAAGAGTCACTGTATCGTCTTTGGGGTTTATTTATTTTTTCACTTTTGCATTCATTTGTCAAAAAAAAGTGTATTGTCTAAATGAAGACATAATTCTTGTGAATGAAGGGGACGGGTTTTTCTGTCTGCAATCCCAGAGTGAGGCATCTGCCCTCTCTTCTGTGCTAAATTGTGTCACACCATGGCTGCAACAAACCAGCCAATAAATCAACCAAACACAGCTGATTGGGACAGAAATTTCTAATCTTCTAAACAAATTGAGATTGTGTAGAAAGGAAGTAATTTGGCTCAAGATGGAATCATAGGCTGCTAACAATTTTGAAGAAACTAAATTCTGAAAAATACATTTTCTCTCCAAAAGTTGTTTCAAAATTTCTAAGGTGAGGCATATCCAAATGGCACATTCAGACACTTTCAAACTCAATTGTTTCTGTTTCATTAAAGAGTTTATTGAAATAGGTTAAACAGTCCCCTGGGTATCACCACAACCCCGTCCCTAACACCATATAGCCTTTATGGTGTTACCATTCTGCAAGATGCCAGATTAAGTTCTTCATCAGCTGCAGGGGCAGTGGGTCATGGCTAAAGAGAAGTCAAACCTGTCAGTGATGTGATCCAAACAGAAATACTTTAAAAAATTTGTACATTCAACTTTTTCCAAAGCTGAAGCTGTATAGTGTTGCTTGTATGTGATTTAACCCCTCTCTGACAGCGAGACACTGGAAGAGGAACAGAGTGATTTAAATGCAGTCAGAACACGAGGTTGCTGATGTAGCAATGACATTCACATATCTTGAAGATGTACAACTTCTGGAATACAAGTAATCAAATTTGCCAGATAATTTAATTCAGATGTTTTGTGGTTACTGGAAAACAAACAAAGACCACAGACTGAGAGAGAGGCCTAAATATCCTCTAATGATTTATTAGGAAGACTTTCAGCCTACATAAGTGTTCCTATAAAATTGACTTAATAACTGAGATACAGAACACAGTAAGACCAGACATTTTTGTCTTACAGTTCAGTGTAACCAAATCCTACAGCAACATTCTGAAAACTCAAGCAGATGTTGTTTAAATAAATTGTTTCATGAAATGTGCTGCTCTTTTCTTGAGAAGAAACGTCCTTTTGGCTGGGCTTTAGTGGAGACACTTTACTGACTTCAGTGGATGGCAGAAAGAAAACTATAACTATATTGATTAAAGAAGACATTTTTAGTTTAAAACCCATAATAATAATAGAACTTTCAGACCTCAGTGAGATGAAAATTTATTCCTTGATAAAGTTCCAGGGGGAAAGGCAGAGACGTGATTCTCTAGGCATCATCAGGGCACCAAGAGCAAGGGAATATGTACAGACCTTACCTAACGAGTGTGTGAGTGAATGGAAAAAACCCCTACTGATTTCAGTGGCCTCTGCTCAGTTACTAAAGGATCAATGACCTTCAAATCAGAGTAAAAGCAGCAGAAAGCTGTAGCCTGGGTGAAGGGAATGATGCTAGGGAGCTTTTCTTTCCATGCCCTTTAGGGAAATCCTGTTAAATGCTTGTAGGTTGCAACAGTAGATCCACTCAACAACATTTCTTGCCTTCAGTGTTTTTTGGATATCCTTTGTGGGCAGGTGGACTTCAGGCTGTGTCAGCCAACTGGGTGGGAAGTGAATTTTCAAAAGCCTTTTGTAATTTTTTACTCAAAAATTGAAATTTTCAAAAGCTTTATGCAAACCCTAAAGCTGCAAAGTAGCCTGGGCAAAGCTCTTGGAACTTGGTGGGGATTTTTTATCTAAGAATCAGCTCTGCAGATCTTCAAAGATTGTACCGTGCTGAGATGAACAACTAACAATTTAAGCAATCAAATTTCTCTCAACTGATTTGCTTGCTCTTGAGAAAGGCTCTTCTGTGACATGTCCTCTGGAAATGGACTGTCTCCTGTGTCCTGCAGTGCATGTGGCAGTATGTGATCATACAGTGGAACAGATGGTAATATTAATCAATATTAGCAAAGCATTAGCTAGGCAGGAAATATTGGGAATACTCAGTTTGCTCATCAAAAGGTGATATTTATGGTTATTATCAAGCAGACTGTAAATATGAATGATTTGGTGTCAGGTTGGCTGTAAAACACAGGTGATATTTATCACTAAGAAAAACTTACTGTGTTGATGTATATCAGGAGGTGACAGGTTAGAGCTGTGGCATCAGAAATGGCTTTTCCCAGTACAATAACAATAACTTGATTAGTATTTCAAACATACAGGACATCTCTCATTTTCCAGTATGTTCTAGTTTATAATAACTATGTCCCTCAGATAAACTTCTCCATCCTTTTCATGTCTTAGTCCTTTCAGCTCTTCCTGAAAGTTTCTTTTGTCCTTCGGACAGGTGTTTGTAAGCACGTAGGTTTCCTTTTGATTGTGGGTATTGAGAAAGCACAGAGATGCTCAGAGCTCTGACCTCTTTTCCGTAGAGGCTGATACCAAACAAAGCAATAGAAAAACATTTTGCACTTTCCTGACTGAGGGGCAGTGGCTGCAGTCTCAGAGTAGCAGCCACAGCACGTGGAAATTATTTTCTCTGACATTTGCTATTACCAGTTTTCAAAGCAGGTGAAGCCCACCGTGATGCGGAAGGTGATGAAACTCCCCGCTCCTCTACACAAAATGGTTTTGTGTGGAAAGCACCAGTGTAAAAGCTTTACAGGAGGGTCAGTGCCTTGTTTTGGAGCGGCAGAAAAAAGGTGTTCAGGGCACCAGCGATGAGTGAGGTGGTTGGAGGTGGTTGATAGGATTTCCCTCTGTATCCCTGCTCGGGGTGAATCAGCCAAAACCTTTTGCCATTTAGCAAAACAACAGTGATTTCTGGTCTCGTCATCATTTGTTAACATTCATTTCTGCCTCAGGGAAATTTTCTGTTTGGTAACTGATAGATCCAGTTTTCAGCTCCAGGAAAGCTGTCCGGTGGCATCTCTGAGCCAGAGGTCTGTGGTGTGGGAACACAAACGTGGCAGGAGGATGGAAATAGAGAATTTCACTGGAAATTCAGAATTTCAGCTGCTACTGTAGGTGTAAAATGATGTAAGTAAATTGCCATCAGACACTAGGCTGCACACTGCTGGAAATAAGACAAGAAAAAAGCATCTGTCAAACTCTGAAGTCTTATAATGAAGGAGCTTCAGAACAGTATTGGTATTTCCTTTTTACTTGGGAGATGAATAGAAATTACTTGCTTGAGTTCATCAGGAATGCATGTTATAAATGATGTACCAAGCACCTGCATCTGTGCTCAGTTTTGTAGTCATATATATTTTAGTGGAGCTGATCAGAAATGGGGCCTTTTCTAGAAGAAAAAAATTCCACAGAGGCTTTTTTTTTATTATTTTTTTTTAAATAGATGCAGAAATTCAAGTGAAGAGAATTTCAAAGACGCCCACAATTCTTGTATGAACTATGATTGATAAATGGTAAATTTGTATTTGATCTTATGAAAAAAACCCAACTTATGAGAAAAAGTTCAGAAAGCTCAAAAGCCCCTAAAATTCTTTCCTCTAGAAACAATTCAGACTGTTCGGAGGAGTTGGTTTTTTAATCATCAGCATCAGACATCTCTTTTATGTGCTTGGCAAATTGTTACCTTTTTTTTTCTTTCTTTCTTTCATTTTGATTTGATTAATTAGACCACAATGAAGACATTGGAATAAAATGAACTGGTTACTTCTTTCTTTGTTTGAAAAATAAACATTTGGTTTGAGATCACATTTTTCCACTTGAGTGCATGAGAATATACTTTCATGGGCCTTGATTTTTGAGGATTTATTTGAAAAATATCAAACATGTTTCTGTTTAGCTTGCTTTATTTTTTATTGATCTATATTATTTGAATCGTGTTCATGTGCTTTGAAATATACACTTTAGCAACTTTCAGCTACTGAGCCCCCTGGTAAAAGGGTGGTGAGGAAAAGAGAAAGAATAAACTTACCTTTTTTCCCCAGCAATTTTAAATCTTTCCATCTCATGACTTACAACTTGTATAATCATTGAAGAGTTCTGTGGCATAACCATGTGAAATTATGAAAATATATGGGGTGAGAGTATTACAAAGTGGTGACAGCTGATTCTTAATTTCATCATTCATTATATTTCTTGTCTTTCTGAGCAGCTTGAGATAAGCTGATTTTTGTGGTTGGTATATTCATAGCTAACATGAATATATTTCTTGAGACATATGTACTCTGCAAAATATGTTAACCAGCCTGTCTGAACTAAATAAAATAAGGATAATTTAGGACATGCTGAACCCATGTAGAATTCCCACTTCTTCAGCATCTGCATAAGGAATGAGCCATGAGTCAGACCAGGCAAACAAGTTTGGCAGTGCTCCTTTTGCAGGCCCACTGAATAACATGGAGAAGGATGGAGTGAAATAAAGGAAAAACCGAGCTACAGACAAAAGTCTGATTGTTTACCTGTTTGTCTGTGCGCCAGGCTAATGTAACATCATTTAAAGAGCCCGAGAGGCAGAAAAGGAAAAGCCTCAGCAGTGTCCTCTGCCAGGACATTTGCACCCCTCATTACAGTGACAACTTCAGTATTTGCTGGGAATCAAAGGAAGGTGCTCCTCCAAAACCTCATTTCAAAGTGCTGTCTGCTTGCTACATTACACCTACTTACTGCATGATACCCCACGATCAAAACACTGAAATAACAGGAGAGAATGGGCCTGCAGTAATTTCTCCACTGTAATCATGTCCTTCTATTGTAAGATTTTTTATGTATTTTATGGTACGCAGAGTTTCCACATTAACATTTAAATACTTAACTTTCCATCTTTGTAGTTTGATCTTATTGTTATATCCTTCAGCCTTTCATTACATTACCATTATCTGATAAATGCACAGTTCTCTGTTTCCTTTGAAGTAGTGAATTATTACACAGTATGGACTAGATCATCCACAGATTATCTTCCATGCAACACAAGTCAGGAGATCCCTGAGAACCCAGGGAAGCACTGCATCAGTCTGCGAGGTCTGGTTTAGTCCTTGCTCCAAGATCATAGAAGTGAATTTTCCTTGTCTGGTTTTCAGAAGCATCTGCAGCCACAGGCGCCTGAAGGCAGTGTGTGAACTAGAATCTTCACAACAAGCAGCAGTTAATTTGTTTCCTCTGAAGAGTGATTTCATCATCTGAAAGCAAAAATTGCCCCTGCGCTAGAAGGTAGTTCCAAATTCCAAAACTCTGATTTTGAGGTCCAATGTTTGATGCTTATTATCAACTTCAGTGATGGTAGTCAGAAGGAGGTCATGTCCCAGCTTCCTTGAAATCATGAGGTCATTTAAGGACCTTTAATCAAGTAGGAAAAAAAAAAGTTTCCATCTTGTAAAAGAAAGACTAAAGTCTACAGAAAAATAAACCAAGCAACCAGTGCACAACTCAGTTCTGCCGCATAAACCCTCCTCCCAACATGAGTACATAATGATTTAATGGCTTGTACATTTCCCTCATGGTTTTTAAGACGGCTCTGAGGCATCTCATTTGATATGAAAAGCTAAAGTTAGGGCTGGAAGGGGCCTTGGCTTGCTCTGCATGTGCTAAATCTCTGTATAAGTAGCCCCAGGATGACACAGAAGTGAAACGTTCTTGCATCTACGCTCAAGCCTGCAAAATCCAAACAGTGTGAAAATTGTTGCCTATAACATCTCAAACCCCAATATTCTAAAATAAAGGAACAAGACCAAGAACAGGAGCCAGAGGTCCAAATGAAGAGGGGCGCTGTCTGAAGCTCCATGACCCCAGTACTTCTGTGTGTGGTTCTTGTGACTTGTTTCCTCCCAGGGCATCATCAAACTCTGTGATATTCATCAGGGTTGCAGTGAAAATAGTTCTGCAGCAAATGGCAATACCTCCATGGCACTTTTCAGTCTCCTGTTTGGGGAAAATATTCATCTGCAGGTAATTATTTGGGTTTTCCTAGCAGATAACTCTGGCAGACTCATCTGTTCTTTGTGCTGGACAATTGTTTAGAAGCTTATGGTCCATGCCCAGTTCCTAATAACTTTTTCCACTCCACAGAGAGTTGAGTGGTGCCCTTAGGAAATGTGTGATTTGGTCATTCCAATTTTCTTTTAATTATTAATTTCTAGTCTTCATTTATATTTCATTGAACTGCAGAAAATCTCCAGTCATCACTGTGCCACTTCCAACTCTTAACGGCCTGAAATATTTATTAAACTCATTAAGCTCCAGTCCTGGTAGCTAATTACAACAAATGTATGTTTATGGAAGAAAATCTAGCTGTGAAGATTAAATTTAAAGGAGTGCTAAAAACTTCTTGCCTTCAGAGATTTTTGTTTTTCCTCTTTTTAATTTGTCATGCTGATTTGTAAAGCTTCCTTGTTATTCTGGTAACATTAGCAATGTTGATAATAACAGACACTGTTTGTCTTGGAGAAGTGCCAGTATTCTAAGCACATATCTAATTTGTCCAGACAGTTTTAAAGTCTCTTGAATTAAAATTATAAGTTTATCCTGAAGAGTTACAACAGCCAATTATGGATTAAAATTTAGAATGAGAAATTTCTAAACAAAATGGACTCCCAGAATATCTTTGAAGTTAAAGGCACTCAACAAATCCAATCTCTTTTGTATAATGAATGCTACCAAACCGTGTACTTGATCAGCTGTCTCAGAGGGTTGAGCATGTGGAGTTGCTGCTGTTTAAAGGTTTCAACAGACCTTGTGTAGCTGATTTTGAGACCACTCTTAGACCTAAACCTCTTAGACCTAAACCTCTGTGTGTGTATTTTCTGGGGTAGGAAAACACATTGCCATTGCCAGAGGTTCTTCTGGAATGTCATCCAAGTTGGACCTCTTCTGAAGCATCCTCTGGAGGACCATCTTCCTCTCCAGAACTATAGACAGGCTACTGGGATGAGCCCTTTTAGGCTGTGATAGGAGGCATTCTAGAGGAGTCTTCAATCCAGCACTGTCTTCCTCAACAAAATCATAGAAGCATAGAATCATGGAATGTTAAGGGTTGGAAGAGACTTTAAAGATCATCTAGTCCAAATGATCCTCATTATTTTTCCAGGAAATTCTTCCCATGGAGCTAAAAAAGTGCATTTAGGCAGACATAAGGGAAATGTTAGCTGCTTGAATACTAACTCATACTCGCTAAGAGTAATTGCCTTCATTTCTACTTGAGAGCCTTTCTGGAAGCTGTTCCCAAAAGTGTCACTGTACTCACACAGTGACTCCCCAAGAACCACTGGAATAGTTCTTCCTGTGAGAGCACTCTCCTCTCTCCTTCAACAGAAAGGGAGCAAGATGAAACAGCATTGTTAAATAGCACCTTTCAGCTTGAGACTCAAAAGGTGAAAGCCAGAGATTTAAAAAGGGCAAAAGGCCTCCCACATAATCACCCTTGCAACAGAAATATTCAATGGTATTTTTTAATACAGCTGTTTCCTTGTTCATTTATATGTCAATGACTGACTCTTGAGGGATGGTCCTGTGCTGGGTTAAGGGTTGGACTGGATGATCCTTGTGGATCCCTTCCAACTTGGTATATTCTGTTATTCTGTGGGTTCAGTAAATGCCCTGAATGAACAAGAGCAGAGTGTGTAACCTGAAGACTGGTGATCAAGTCTCTGCTGACATCTGCTGAATGGAATTCCATGTTCACTGGTGAAGGGAATTTTGCCTTGACTTGCTTCTTGGCTGCAGTGGTGTCAGGATATAGAATGTTATGGTGGTGGAGAACAGAAAGAATTCCTTTATGCACATACCAGGTCTAGCATATCCTTCGGATGCGCTGAGATTCACCATTTCCACAGGGACTCCTTTTCAGGCTGGAGCATGCAGAGGGACTGGATGCAAAAGTGCTGCTGGATTTCTGATTGCCTGGCTCTTACCCTTTGGATTTAGTGCTTAGCATTGTGTTCATACTGTTTTAAAAATTGCTTGTGGGTATGCTTTGAGTTAGGTTATTTAGGTAAGTTTGAACAGGAAGCATCCTTAAAAGTCCTTAAAATCTATGGTTAAGATCAGGATTTTTAGTGTATAAATTTTAGTGTATATATTTTAGTCAAACACACATATTAGGCTGGAAAGAAAATGGCTTATTGAATTTTTAACTTTTCAAAAAGGATCTCTCCCTCCTGAACACCAGCAGTTATTTCTGTGCCTCTACAGACAAGAGTGGAAAATGACATATTTTTCTAATCTCACTCTGTGGACACTCAGGGCAATGAAATAGAATTCTCCATTTCAAGTGTGATACCATTCCTTTTTATAAAATCTGATGCAAATTATGTCTTCAGATGTTTCTCTAGAGATACCATTAGCGTACCAAATGAAACTTGTACTCGCACAGTTCACCTGGGGCTGCATCTGACTTTTTCCAGGTATGTTCTTTTTTTCTACCTAGCTATTTTGTCTAGGAAAAACTGAGGTACTGCGAGGCCTGTTTAGCCATCTGATGAGTGGATCAAGGCCACTTGCAGACATCTCTATTGCCTATGGTCAGATCTAGTCTATGGTATATGGACAACAGACCTCATGCATTCAGGATGCAATGGGATCTAATGTGTGTGCAATGAGTAGGTGATCTGTGTGAACACAATAAATCCAATTCACTCTGAACTTGCTGTATGTGTATAAATCAAGGATGCATCCCAGACACATTAGTCTCACTGCATTGCATTTTGTCTGGGAAAACCTGGACAGAAATATGGTAGCCCTAAGCTTCCCACATTCCACACTCCACACACACACATAATAGGTTCATGTCTTGAACCCTTAGTCTCTCTCGGGCTTTCCATTATTGTTGATACAACACATAAATCTCAGGTTAAGTGTTCTCCTGACTTTGCAGTTATTTGCCATTTTCCTATAGGCCCAACAGTCTTTAAATCCTTTTGAGTCGCTTATTAGAGTCTTAGGTGGGAAATAACAGATGAGCCTTGGTTTAGCTCTGAGGCTGATTCAGGGTAAGTCTCTTCTCTGTGCAATGCCCTGGTATCTGACAAACCACTGCGAGTGATTTTTGCAGACGTGGGCATTGTTCTCTTTGTTTCATGTTCTCTGTTGTTTTCTTAGCCAAGTTGCGTTGGTATTTATTAATTGAGAGTTGTAAGTAATTCAGTTAATCTAACGCTTGATCAGCAATTTCAAATCAACATTTGAGAGGGAACATGCCCTCGGGCAGTTGTTATTTATTCTGGTCAGGTAATTCCTTTCTGGGCTGTTTAAACAGCAACATTTTCTATAACAGTGAGGCTGCCCAACTCAGGAAAAGTGTTTGCAAAAGTCTGCCTTTCTGTTTCTTTCAAAGTTTAACTAAGTAGACTGCTTAGTGTGATAATGATAACCCAGTACTGAGATGGGCAGATAGCAGCATAATTAAGAATATGCAACACTGCAATATAAAGTCCAGGCATCTGGTAAGGATTAGATGTGCTGGTTATACGAAATCAAGAGATACAAACCATTTTGACAGATCTGATAGAGAGAAGAAAGATGAATACATTACCATCTAAGCTGCCCTTGTAGCACTGAGAAATCCTGTAGTGCTGTCCACTTAAAATACTTTAACATCAAAAGCTAAACATTTGACTCTCAGGGAAAAGTTCTCATATTTGCATGTATCACCTATTGCTAAATTTTCTCGAAAATATTTTAAGCATTTTATTCCCTTGTGGAAGAAATAGTAACTACAGTGCTCACATTTGGGTTTTAGGAGGTTTTTTTGTTTTTTTCTTTTTGGAGTTTTGGAGTACCAGTAAGTCTGACTTGGCATTCCAAAGATGTCCAATAGTCATGAAGCTCCATAGAGTTGCTTCTGGGAAGCCCATAAGGAAAAAGTTAGAATAATCTCACTGAAATATGAAAGACTGAGCCATAACAAAAGCACTGTGATAATTCAGGGGCTAGCATTTGTAGTTAATAAACAACCAAGCTTTAATCACTGCAAGGAGTTTGCTCCCTTTACACCTATTAAAAAGTCCTTTGAAAGTTAAGCAGCACAGGTACTCGGTGACAACTCTGACAGTACAAAAGTTATACCTTGTCATATTTATCAACAAGGTAAAGCCATAACACAAGCCTCCATTCCCCCTTTCCTTCCTCCTCCCCAAACCAACAACCGGCACACCACCAAAGCATTAAGCTCTACTTAGGGAATCATTAGAGCAGGTTTGTCCTGGACCTAATAAGGCAAGTGTCTGCAGCTCGAGAACGAAGTGGGAAACTGAAGAAAGCTTTGAATTTCAAACATCTTTCAGTGAGGAATTAGTTTTAAAAGACGTACAACAATAAGCCATGAAATAAGTCCAGACACCATAATTCAGGGATAGAATATGCTATGAAACTGGCAGGCATCCAGGCCAGAGCCAGGTGCCTGTTTTGGATTAGATTCAAGTGGCCTTAGGCCACCTACGGAGCTTTCAGGTAGAATGTGGAAGCTGCTCACCTCAATCTGCCCTACCTGGCTTCTATTTCAGGTACTTGTGAAGGATTCCCAGATGGCTGGCGCTCGTCCAAACCCATCTGCTTTCAGCCCTCATTGTCTCCATACTGTCATGAGGCAGGTTGCAGAAAAAAACGTATCTGGAAAACAGAGACTTAATAATTAACGTCCCATTTTCCTCAGTTTGCAGTGAGAAAACGGGGCTCATAAGAGCAACATTTATGTCTTGCTGCTCCTGACATCCTTGGTGTAGGATTACAAATAAACAAGACACAAGTGTATATATACAATCAAGAGGACACAAAAGGTAGATACTGAAAAAAAAAATACATCTTGCAGCTTAGACTACTATAGGTCATAAAAATAAGAGTGTTTGACAATCTAATTAATATTTTACCTGTCACATTCTTCTGTTTACTTTTAATTATTTTTTATAGTGGATCATGAAAATAGGCCAAGATAACTCAAATCCTGGATTTTAGTCGTGGAATTCTGGCTGTAAATAATTTTTGCCTGACTGTGGCTAAGTCCTAGACATGTGCTGCCTTCCATAGTGCTGTGAAAGATCCTGTGCCTGTCCCAGTTTCATGCCATGAGGGTGGCAGAGCTGGGGCCAGCACAGTTCCTCCTGCTAGATGCAACTCAGTAAAACTATCCTGTGAGCATGGGTAAAAACTAATCAGGTTACCCTCAAAGAGACTCACCAGCTTCAGTTTCTGGTTATGAAGCAGCTTTAGCACAATGTTGCAGTGTCTGCCTTGCCAAGAAGGTTTAAATCTCACTTAAATTCAAGCTAAAAAAACCCTGCTCTCATTAAAAGCAAAATGATTGAAAAGGCCATGAAATCACTTTTATTAATGTTACACTCTTTAAGAGTTCATCCATGGAGCAAAACAGCAGCACTTTCACAGTATTTGGTGTTTCTTCAGGGAGAGGAAGGGAAGGATTTTGGTCATAAGGCACCTCCCAGCAAACACAAACATACCTAGAATTAGACTTGTACATAAGGGTTTGCTGAGGAAAGCTTCAACCTGCAGGATTCCAATTTTGATGACTATTCTAGTCTACATTTATCTTATTGTAACAAGACTAGAAATCACTTCTGTAACTCCCCCAGCTCCCTTTCATTTGTGCAGCCCTTACTTTAATACGCAAGGTCAGAATTGCCACCTTAAAGACCCAACTCTTCCCTTACTAAACTCAGCTGAAGAGGAGCAGCTCTTTTCAGGTGTATAACCTAAAATGATTCCATTCCTTTTTCTTCCCAACATCCAGCTCTATTGAAAATAGACAAAAATCAAACACTTTCCACTTGGTATACACACAGAGTAAGATATTATTAGATGTTGTCACAGCAACTGGTGCAACACTGGGTTTGTAAGACAACTGTTTGACTCCTCAACATGCTGAAATCACTTTGGAAATCAACACCACAGTCATGGAATAGTTTGTTTGCAAATTAGGAATGCAAAGAAAGCTGTGGTAAATTAAAAACTGTAAGCCGAGCTCTTGGGATAGGGACCAATTTTCTGTTCTGCACGTGTTCAGCACCTAGCTCAAGGAGTCCTCTACAACTACTGCTACTATACCCTTAATCTGTTATTATCATCTTTTGGCATGAGAAATAGTGGTAAAAGTAACTCTGTTTGCAGAAAAATGAAAGGTAGGTCACAAAGGCCTTGGTTTCCTGGTAGAAGAGTATAAAGCAACTTAAAGGGAGTTAATACCCTTACACAAAGCTGTGAAGTGATTGCTCACTGCCATTGTGGTGCAATACAGTCCTCAAGTAATGAGATTCTGGTCCTCAAAACGTACAACTTTCCAATGTCTAATGCAAACCCCGCTCTCCTTATGGTGCGAGAGTTTAGAGTCTTTCAGTGAACAGCAAACAGAATATCTATGCAGATCTTTTAGACAACACCTTCTTTGTGCAGCATTGCATGGTGCTGCAAGCCCTTTCTTATAGAAGCAAATATGGAACAGCTCCATAATTCTGTGGGAGACCTTTTCCTGTTTGCCAGGCTGTAGTTAAAATTCCTGCTGAGAGGTTCAGTTGGGGTAAGAAAGAGAGGAAGGTGGTGGGTCTGGGCAGATACCTACAAAGGGAAGATGAACACACACACTGATCCAGAAGAAGGGAATGGGCTGATATTTGATTGAAAATGGTAAAACAAAGTATTTGTGGGTGCACTGCAACTGTTCCACGCTAGGGACTGAAAAGGCCCCCGAACTCCTTTGCAGTCTGTGTTCCCAGCAAGAAGGCTGAAGTAACAAAGGCTCATTGATGTGAGCAGGGAGGGAAGTTTTTAATAGAGGAATCCCAGGAGCCAGCCAAAGAAGCATTATCTTGCATTAAAAAAATCTGCAAATAATGAAATTCAGAGAAAAGAGAAGCCAATTTTCTTTGCCTGGCCCATGAAATTAGTAGCAAATAAAAAAAGAAACGCATGTAAAAAGGACTGGAGACTAAACCTTCCCAGCAACATTCTTCTTGGGGTATGTTGTTCAAAAGCATGCAGGGATCCGTGTTCAGAAGTGCTCCTCAGGTTCAGTTCCTCTTGATCCCAGCTGGCACTGTGAATTCTTGGTACTTTGGAAAATCAAGTCCCCAGCGTACAGCTGAAATTTTCATCCCAGAACTCAGACTCCCACTCTGAAACTAACTGGATACAAGCAGGAGAATTGTTATCAGAGATCTTATCTTACAAAGCAATGCAAACTGTTGCTAGCGCTTGTGGGAACTAGTCACATCAGCAGAAGCCACCTTTCCAGTCCAGGAATAAAATGAAAAAGCAAGATAATGTCAGGCTTGGGTGTGATGAAGCAACACTACCAGGAGCAGAGGAGGAAAGCACAATGTTTAGTCTCTGTTGGATGAAACAAGTATATTCTGTTTACGCATATGAAAAGAAGAACCAATAAGAAGTGAATGAGGAACCATTTCATCCCAATGCCGTTTGATTTAGGGGTGGAGTAACCTCACGCATTCCTATCATGGAAGACAGGGGTTGAAACTTCCATATGGATTTTGTTTCTTGGCCTGGCTTATCCTTTTCTGGGGTGCAGATGCTGGCTGACTGCAACAGAGACTGAGCTTTCCTTCCTGCACGTGATGCCAAAGTACGTCTGAAACCAATACTAGTGTCTTAGAAGTAATTTGCAGGGGTTTTAACTGTGTCTTTGTGACTCCATAGGCTGCCCAGCCTTCCGGGTAGAGTGCAAATCAGTATTTATAAAAAGCATTTTCAAAGTGGATCTTTGAACCTGCTGGACTGCACAGTTTCTCTCGTGCCATTTTTGATCCATTGTATAAATACAAATTTTGGCACGTGCACAACATTATAAACTGCATAATTGTTTTTATTAGAGTTCTGTGAGTTTGGAGGTACCTGTGCTTTAATTACACTTGGCAAGTGTCCAGGAAAACTCTTCCAAAATGTAGTGCTTGCAAAGCCTTCGTCAGGCCACCCACAATGACAGCTTTTATTTTTCCTCTATTAGTGATGGACATTTTCATTTAATTCTGGTCTGGGTGTGTGACAGAACCCCCGTGTACTGAGCTGCAGCTTCCCCCCTGTTCACTCTCCAGCCCCAGAGTGCGTCGGGACACCGTGGCAGCGACTTGTGACGTTTGGACCCCGGCCAAGCAAGCGCTGTTTGCAAAGTTTTTAGGTTGTCTGTCTTGCTTCCTTGGTCTCCCCCCCCCTCCTGCCCCTTTTTAAAAAATCACTGGTGACACTCGAAATGCAAGTCAGTTAATCTCTTCTAAAACCCGAGCACTAGCCCACAGCAGAGAGTGCGGGAGAGATGCAGAACGTTGCTCGCGAGGTTTCCACGCGGCAGCCGTAAGAGCCCAGCACGGAGGTGGCTTTAGTTCCGCTCCTGAGCCCAAATCTCTTGTGTCGCAGGACGGAGCAAGGACAATGGCAACAAGTCAGCAGGATAGCTGGAACTTCACACTCCATGCCAGAAAGCGGGATGTCCAGCTAGCACAAATAAATGTGTAGAACTAATCAAATTAGGATAGACATGCTGTGCAATACAGAGAAATGCATGTAAGCAGAAAATTGTGTTTAATATTTGTAATCAAAAGCATTTATTTGGGACTATAACAGCCCAGCGCTACGTGCAAATTGGGTGAGGAAAAAATGTAAACATCGTTTCTTTGATTTCATGAAGTTAGGGTGCAGCAGGAATGCTGGATCCTTTTCCAGGGGCTGTGATTAAAAAGCTATGTGAAATGAATTTAGGGGCTTATTGACAGAAAATGTTACTGCAAATGGTGGTGAAAACCTATTCCACAGAGATTACTCTTTGTTGCATGGACTTTGCCAGAATTTATAAGATGCAAACTGAAAACTGTGGGTTTAGAGACAAGTTAAGGATATAGCTTCTGTCCTATAGAAAAAAGCCACGTTTTAAGGCTTCTGCAGGAAGCAGAATTTAATAGAGAAACTGGTGAGACAGTGGAATTTTATTCTGTGAACTTCCAGGCCCTTAAGGATCAGGAATCAATGGAGGAACCATGCTACAACCAGTACGTGTATTTGTTACTTACACAGTTTCCATGTCAGCTGAAATGTAGTTCCCCACCAACAGAATAACCAGTGACATGGTATAGCCCATGCCATGTGTCACCGAAAATGCAATTAGCCATCATGCAAAAGCAACTCTATTACAGTAGCTCATATTGTAAACTGACCACTGGCTAGAAATGCAGAAACATGCTTTTAGGAAAATGCTAGACTAGCATTTTCCATTCCTCAGAATATTGTAGTCAGCTTTGGACTTCATGGAATTAAACAAAGGAGTCCTCAGTTTCTATTTATGAGAGCGGCTTTTTAAAATTTGGGGAAGACCATGGTATAGGAGTGAATCTGCTGTCAGCTGGCATTATAATGCTGTGTAGTCCTTTACAAACCTTCTCTGTGAAAGTAAGAACAAGCACTAATAGTGCTGCAGCTCTGGGGAAGCTGAGCAGTGTCCTCAGACCAGCGGTCTGTCAGGATGTGTCATGTTCCAGCTGCCCTCGTCCCATACCTGGGGGGTCCCTAGGGTAGGAAGGTGGGCACCAACTCTCTGTTTATAATGTACGTTTTGCACAAAGGATCTTTCTGGCAGAGAGGACACAAAAGAATATCGTCTCAGGTTCTGTAATCCAGCCAGAGAGAGGAGCTGTGATCATTCATGCCAGCTGATGGGAATTGGCCTCTTCCTAAACTGTATGGTGTTGCATGGCTTTAGATAATGTACAGAGAGCCATGGGAGTGTGATTTGATACCAGGTGACTACATCCCTGCAACTGCACTAAATCGAGACTAACCTTTCCCCGAGGTCTTTTTTAAGTTGCTTGTATTTTGTTCAACCAGTGGTCTTGTCCTGCTACAACTGCGCAACTCTTTAGACAAATTGTATAAATTCACAAAATGCCTTGAGATTATTGAATGAAAAATGTAATGGGAAAGAAAAGCCTCCTTAGCAGTTGTGGTGTATATGGAGCATAACCAAGTTTGGAGCATAATTTCACTTTGGAGCCTCTTCAACTTGTGACAAAGATGAACTTGATGGGTTTTAAAAACTACCAGCTCATTCTAAAGAGGGTCATTTGTAACAGGGTTTCTGTGAAGACTTCTCTGCAAAGAGTTTCACCCAGCATGTGGTTAATCACCACTCGCTGTAAATGAAGGCAAAGGGCTTCTGTGCCTCACAAGAGTGAAACTTTTTCGTGAGGATAAACACAAAGAGAGCATAAAAACTGAGCTGGAAGAATCCTATGGAGTGCTTATGTGTATCCTGAGAAACCCAACAAATATGTCATTCAGTAAGAAATAGTCACAGAAATGGTCAAGTAGGAATGGACAGTTTAGAAACTGAGTGCTGAGTTAGCAAAAAACCTTCTGCTCTGATTCTACTATGTGTGTTCACTGAAAAGTGATTAAAACAAGCCCTCCATGCGCCATTTCCCTTTGGAAGTACTCTGCCTCCAGTCATCCAGTTATATGTGTTTTAAATATGGTAAAAATGATACGAATTCATTTTTAGTGCAAATAAATCTGGAAATATAATCTAGATTGACAGGGGAAGAGGTGACAGCTCTCAGACAACGGACTTCTGTGAATTGTTCACTTATCTCAGTGGTCACAAATGTCTCACGGGATAAAGAATTTGCTCTAAGAAAGATGGCAAAGCAAACATGATGGTGTTTTAGTTCAGAGCTTATTTCTTCTGCATGCCTGTCATTCATGTTACCAAATAAGCACAGAACCATAGAACCATAGAGTGGTTTGGGTTGGAAGGGACCTCTTGCTCCAACCTGCCTGCCATGGGCAGGGACACCTTCTACTAGACCAGACTGCTCCAAGACCTGTCCAGCCAGTCCTTGAACACTTCCAGGGATGAGGCAGCCACAGCCATGCGAGTTCTGTGTGCAGCTAGACCCTGTCACAGTGGCTGGAATGTGGTGGGAGCATCCAGCCTGACAGCTTAGGGAGAACGGAGTCCAGTGAGACCGTGGTGTGGCAATGACTGTCTCTGAGGGAATATACACCTGCTGGTCACCTGAGGTGGGACTTGCTAGGGAGTGGGGGGAGGAGAACCCCCCTCTGGCTGCATTGTTTACTCCACTGCTGACTGCGGAGCTTTAGTTCTCTGATGTTTTGCATGGTAAGTGTGTTTGCACATGGAACGAGCTGCCTGCAGGATTCTCTGATGTTTATGGCCATCACGGCTGGGATCTCGACTGACTCGGGAGCAAAGTATGATGTTGTCTGAGCATGTTAACTGATCAGTGTTGCTGCCTACAGGCCGGGAAAGGTTGGGGTCCCCTGCCTAATGCCAACTCAAATTTAGACGCATGTCATTTATAGTCATGCAAAGCAGTGTCACATTTTTTTCTTCTTCTTTGATCATACCCAGAGACTACAAATCCCCAGGGTGAAATCTTAACTCTACAAAAATCCAGAGCAAACCTCCTTTTGGTGGTGCAAGGGTTATGGTGAGAGCTGTGTTTTTATTTCTTAAACAATTCTTGTACTTGCTAGAGGATCACATTTATTTCTCTCCCTTCAAAGCAAATTAAATGTCAGTGTTCACAGTCAGGTAGTCTACTGCAAGTAGTCAGGTCTGTCTGTTCAGGGTGTTGAGGGCCAATAATAAAGTTACAGCCCAATAATTTTCTATTTTTCTCCTATTATCTGCCATGCTCAGCATGCTTTATGTGTTCTGCTCCACTGAGACCATCGTAAACCTGTGGCCAGCCATTTCATTTGAATATACTCAGTGGGAGGTGGCAGGTGCATTTTTACAAAAAGGATCTCGAAACTTTATCATAATATATTTAGCAAGGTGATAATGTAAAACCTACTGGGAAAGAGAGAGGTGAAGGAGAAATTCCACACCTGGGAACTTATTTAATGTTTAAAGTCAGGAAATGCTTTAGAAGGGAAAATATCTCAGATCTGTCTAATCCACTGCCCCAGACTAGTTACCATGAGACACCCAGTGAGTGAGGCAGGTAGACGAGATGACCTCCCTCTCACCTCAGCTTCCATTGTGCTCTCCAGCTCATGTGCCAGCTGGAGCAACAAGGCACCTTAGATTGACACAGTTGCCCTTTATTTTCATGGTGTGACCCTGAAACAAGGATGATTTTGAGTGAGATCGGACTGAGACACATACTGGAACACTCTCTAGTACGAAAGGGAGATCATGAGGTGAGGGACATTTCTCCAAGTGCAGCCAAAATCACCAGAAACAAGTTCTGTGTTGATTTCCAGCCTGGACCAGTCACATTCACGTCAATACTTCAATTTACTTTCAGATCATTTAGATCTTTGCTTGTTTACTGAAGTTTTCTGTTGAAGGGAATGTGTAGTAGCACAACTAGATTGGCTGTGACCAGAACCTGGTGCTGGGTTGGCTCAATGTGAGAGCCACTGTGTGGAAGTCAGCTCTTTGATGGACATCAGTGTTCAGTATCCAGTACCTGCTCGTGCCTGTCACAGCTGTGTTTGCTTCCCAGACACCTTAATCTTCATGGGAATTGTTTCTTTGTTTTCCCATGAAGTGACTTTTAAAAATAATACAAAATACCAGCACATTCTCTCCAAGCAAGTGGTGGAAGCTGCCTGGCTGGTCTGGGACTCTGTTTCTTCTCCCAGCATCCTCACAAATCTCTCTTCCTTGCAAAGAGACGAGTGAAAGGGGACCTCATCAATGTCTGGTGGAGTAGTGCCAAGTATCTGAAGTATCTGGAGGAGAGGGGCGACGAAGATGGACCAGGCTCTGCTTGGTTGTGCCCAGCAATAGGACAAGAGACAAGGGGCAGAGACTGATGCCCAGGAAGCTCCACGTGAACATGAGGAAGAGCTTCTTTCCAGTGCAGTGACCGAGCACTGGAACAGAGACCAGAGCGCGTGTGGAGCTTCCCTCCCTGGAGATACTCA
>VWZF01003025.1:87539-315320 GCA_013396755.1 Sclerurus mexicanus
CGGGGCTCGGGCTCCGCCGGCCGGGGCTCACCTGGGGCCGGGGGGCTCACCTGGGGCCGGGGCTCACCTGTGTGCGCTGCTCGGGCTCCGCCGCCCGCGCGGTGCGGGGCAGCGCCCAGGTGAGGACGATGCGGGGCAGCGCCGCTCGCCCCCCGCACGCCGCGGGGCGCAGGTAGCGCTCGCCCGGGTGGAACATGGACTGTCTCCTGCTGGCCGTCTGGACTTTACCTGTCGCGATCCTCGGCGGCAGCTCCATGCAATTCCAGACTCTCCCGTGGCTCGGAAGCACTGTAAAGGCAGGTCGAGAGCACTTTTCTTTTTTTTGCGGTCGCCTGGTGTGCTTTCATACCAGGTTGCTGCAGTTCCTGGTGCCTTGTCTTTCTGCCTTCCCGTGTCGAGGAAATATCGCCCAATACGCCTTTTCTCTCTCTCTTTTTTTATTTTTATTTTTTTTCTCTTGCAGACCCTTCAGCTGTGCTGCCTCTGTTGCGTGTCTCATGCAGCAGCTTTAACCAGTGACAGCATCAGTGAANTGCCTGGACCAGATGCTCCACTGCGACCCCTTCCAGCCTCCCCGTCCTGCGATCCCGCTGCGTGCCGACACCCCCCGGACNACTCTCCCGTGGCTCGGAAGCACTGTAAAGGCAGGTCGAGAGCACTTTTCTTTTTTTTGCGGTCGCCTGGTGTGCTTTCATACCAGGTTGCTGCAGTTCCTGGTGCCTTGTCTTTCTGCCTTCCCGTGTCGAGGAAATATCGCCCAATACGCCTTTTCTCTCTCTCTTTTTTTATTTTTATTTTTTTTCTCTTGCAGACCCTTCAGCTGTGCTGCCTCTGTTGCGTGTCTCATGCAGCAGCTTTAACCAGTGACAGCATCAGTGAATTGACTCATGGTTTGTATAGCTCTTTCTGTGTCTCTGTATGTGAACATTTGCATGGATGCTTTTCTTTTGGCGGAGTGAGCATTTGAAGGGAAGAAGCCACTGTGTTTGGGGAGCACAAAGTGCAAGCAGGCTGGCTGCTGTGGGATAGCGAACCATGGCAGGGATTAACTTGTTAAGCCCGGTGTGTTAAAGCTGAAAGGAACTATACATAACAGCAAAGCAAATGAATGGGATAGTAAATACATGCGCATTTCCATGTGCGATTAGAAAGATGAATGTGTGTGTAGCCACAGCAGCAAAACCTCGTGTGTCTGTTGTGGAAGCAGTGAGACAAAAGTAATGAAAATACTTGGGTGGGAGAGCAGAAGGAGCCGTGCAATGCAGGCTGAGGGAAAACAAACCTGGAGAGAAAGGAACTCAGCAGCTGTTTGTTCCCAGGTTGCAGGGACTGACATGTAGATGCTGATGACTTTGGGTTGTTTGAAGTGCAGTATATGCTTTTTATTGAGTGTGAGTGGAAACAAAGTGCAATAGAGAACCACACCAGGGTGCAGAAAGGAAAACCCTCTTGCGCCCTATCCTCTGCTCACTGGGGATTCCCTCTCTCCAGCTGCTGCTCGCATTTTTTGGCCACCAGCCTGCTTAGTGTCCTCAGCTTCTGCCATTGATTAACACTGCTCGAGGAAAGTGAAAGCTCTTGATGTATTGTTTCCATTCTCTAAGGAAAACAACCTATCACTGGTTATGTTTTCAGCTTAATGTGTGTCCAGTAAAGTCTATTCAGGCAACGAGATTGATAGTTTTTGCAACATCTCTGACAACACAAGACAGAGCGAGTTTTCTTTTTTTTTTTTTTAATTTTTAATAGTGTTGTTTCAGTTTAGGAAGAGAAATCAATTACTTTGTTAAATGCATGTACATCCAAGTATCCATAAAGAAATACAGCCTAAAAATTAAATGGGATTGGACAGCAGTTTATTCAGCATAATTACTCATGTAATCAGGAATAGGTGCAAAGATCCCAGTTCAGGGAACAGCTAAAATTCAGACCCTAACTGCAGGACACAAGTAATCCTTGCATGGTTAGGTCAACACCAGTGGTAATGGACTTCAAGCTTAAGGCATCTGCTTATATAGGCAGCTGAATCATGGCCTCTGGTTTTTTCCCCTTTCTGAGGTGGTTGTGAGTTGATCTCAGCATTCTCATAAATAGTTTTGTAATTTTTCACATGTTTTATCCAAAACAATAAACTTCTTTGACATGCAATTAGTGATGGCTGACTAAAGGTTATTAGGTAGGATGTAATCTCTTTCTGCTGAAGGTCAGTTACAATTTGAAACCCAGTCTAATCAAGTCACTACAAAGAGATGAGGTCTCACTCAGTTAAGGCATTAATAAATTAATCCTTTAATCCATTTGAACAAGTGGTACAGTTCTGCAAAGTCTCAGTCATGGTTATCCCTACAGTGATACAATATTTGCTGCATTCTTAGGGAAGGAAAAAGCCTCTCAAACCAGAGTGGCCTTCACATTTGACAGCAATTAATACAGGGGGAGGGGAAAATCTACAGATCTGCTGGTGATGACAAATGTCTTCAGAGGAGCAGTTGTGGGAATGTTCACAGCTATGCTAGTTAGTCTCTGCCTCTCAGTGGGGCACAAAGGAAACAAACACAGTCTGTGTGACTTACAGGGGTGAATTTATGCAGGCGAGACTACGCACACAGAGCCTGCAGAGCTTTCAGGCCGGTCCCTGAGCGAGGGAATGCTTCATCCCACAGCCAGTGCCTGATGCTCGCCGTGTCAGAGGGGTGCTTACCTGGTTTGTGGGATGCAAAAGCTGATGGCTGACTTTTTATCCTTACAGATTATGTGTTTGTGACACCTGTCAGAGTGGATTCCAGCGGATCGTACATTTCACATGATGTTTTGCACAGTACTAGGAGAAAGAGATCAACTCAGAGTTCAAAGAGTTCCTTGCACTACAAATTTTCAGCATTTGGACAGGAACTTCACTTAGAACTTAAACCTTCAACCATTTTAAGCAACAGTTTCATTGTCCAGGTACTCGGGAAAGATGGAGTGTCAAATTCTCAGGAACATGAAATTGAGCAGTGTTTCTACCAGGGATTTATAAGGAATGATAGCACCTCTTCGGTAGCAATATCTACATGTGTAGGCTTGGTAAGTGTCTATTTAACACAAATCAGCATTAAAAGTATTTTCATATGGGGAATAGTAGCTGAAGGTATGTAATTCATATAATATTCAGGATGCCATACACCATTTGCTGGTACCACTAGTTGCTACTGCATTTAACAGAAGAGATTTAGTTATAGCCAGTGAGCTGCATCACACCCTTTGTATTTGTTGATGACAGTCTTTCAGGGGATAAAACCCAGAAGACTGGCTGGTAGTCCTAGTAATTATCCTATTGCAATTTGTTATAGTTCCTGATAGTTTATACATTTCTGCTCACTCTGAAGTATAAGCTCTTCCTGCCTTTGTGAAGTGCTATGAATAAAGGGAAAAAAACCCAAACAAACATCCAGAAGCTTGTGAAAAACTAATATTATACCTGGGTTTGTCAACTTCTTTAAGAAAGGGTGAATTTCCTAGCTCGGCAGGAGTTGTGAACCAGTTTCCTTTTGTTTTCTTTGATAATTCAAGCATTTTTTGGGTTTACGAGTCTTGATGAGTCGATCTCTTACGAATGTGTTAAATATTATTGTTGCATATTTTCCATTTATGGCTGTCATCAAAGTTCATGAAGAATTGTTACCACACAAGTGATTTTTTCAAAATGTGTTTGACAGTGCTCACTGCCTGCAGAGAAGTCTTTACTGATGTAAATTAGAAGAATCATCTACAGAATTAATAGTTATGGATGTTTTTAGGCTTAAGCCCTGGCACTTCCAAAGTAGTCTGCTGTGGATGCAGAGTAAGGCAGTGACATTTTAGCATTGGAAGATGAAGTCATCTGTGTGCTTTGTGCTTGACTGAGGTCCAGAGGATATGTTGGGTCACCCTCTAGAAATCTGTTTTGCAAAGGTACTTGTTTGTAAGGGCTATTGAACTGTGTGACGGGACCAAAGAAGGAGCACTTGAGACAGCCAGTGTTTCCTTTGAAACTGGAATCAGTGACTTGAGAAGCCTGTTCATTAGGAAGGGCTGTTGATAACTGGTTGAAGTGGTCTGGGTTATATTTTGAATGCTTTACTTTTGTTTTTTGGGGTTTTTTTCCTCAGCAAGTTAGGGGAATTAGTATCTTACAGTTCACTTGAACAGTTGCAAATGTGAGCTTGGAGCAAGTGCCCGGAACTGGAACGAAGCTTTCTTTTGCTTTTAAAGTTGAGTGTGTAGTGCTGAACTGGTAATATTGGATGGATGTACTTGGTTGTTTCTGCGGAAGCCTTATGTTCACAATTGCTGCTTTTTCCCAGATTTGCTTAGAAAATACCCTGTTTTCACTTATTGCAGCGTTGTGCCTTTTCCTCTAAGGGAAGTGCTCTGCCAGCACGCCACAGGTACAGTTTAGGTGATCTCCCCTGTTTGGTCACGTTTGGTTTTTAACATGCTTTCTGAGCTCAGTGAAGTTGGGCTTGTCAAGTCTTGTCCGGAGAAGGAAGGTTCAAGCCTGCCTCGGGTCACAGAGGAACAGAATGTGGTGATCTTAACTGAGACTGAAATGCATCTTTTACCACTGTCTCGACACACAGGTTGTTATGACTGGTAAGCTTCATTTAGAAAAGATCCAGAAACTGATCAAAAGAGAACAAATATTGTGGCATGAGCGAGTTTGTTCTGGCATTACCTAGATTATCAGCAATTAGAATCTCTCTCTTTCTTTAATTAGTTCCAAGGTTCAATGGATTTCACCTTCAATTGTTATTTTAAACTGGTAGACGAAGTAAACCTTTTCTTACAATAATCTCCTGTAGAGTAGGTATCCTGAAGTATAATTGTTCCTTTCTGCCTATCCATCTATTAATTTCAGTGCACCTAATGAATCCCAGGCAAATTATCAACAGGATTCTCAGCCTTTCAGTTTACAAGGCTGCCCCCTTAAAAATGTGTCGTCAGCTGTCTGTAATGACAACCACGTCACTTCTTAGTGTGATCCAAATTCAGTAATCATATGTTAAGTCTGGACGCTGTGCTCTGATCAAGAGAACCTTGTGAATAGCTTCTATATCCTTTTTGCACCAACTACTTTTGTCACTTGGTTGCCCTTCTTTCCTATTTGCTTTGTTCACTGCAATTAAACCGAAAGTGGTGTTTCTTCTATATGGTTGGTAGCACTAATCTTTCCATTGTTCCTTTCATTAGCAATAGCTTCTCTACAATAAAGCTGCAGTGACCCATTCTTTCAAGCCTGGAACACCACAATGTGATTTGGAAGCAATTGCATTTCAATAGACTACAGGGACTCTTTGATCTAATTTTTTGGATGACCTAGAGTATTCAGTCATTCAGCTGTCTGTTATCTGCCATTGCCTGCAGAGGAGACTTTGGAGAGAGTCTATATGAAATGGTTTGTTGGGCAGGATGACCTTAACTTAACACTGGAAAGGAGCAAGAATTTCTTGCTTTGGTATAGATCTATTAAGAGTTGTGTGTATCTTATGATTTAATGCCTTAGTTGACAGGAAGGCCCCACATTTTTATGCTGATTTGTTGATTTGAGACCAAATGTTTCCATCAATCAACACAATTTTCTTGGTGTGTCAGGAGGCAGAACTGGATCTCTGCTCTTCCTGTGAACGAGTACTCTGATACAGTAAGTTGGCATTTCAGGAGACTGTGCACAAGTTTACTAGAGTACTTCCTCTTTTCACCATCAGAGTCTTCAGATGCTTTGTTTTTCAACTGGAAACTTGTTTTTTCTGTTTTCTGCCTTTTCTTGCTTCAGTCAGCATCCCCTGCTTGCTTGGGCATCTGTCATGCAGCAAGAAAACTCTGGTTTTACTTGGGTTTTTTTCAATGAAAACTGTATTCTGGACTATCTGTGGAGAACATGATACATTCCTTCCACAGAAGCTGTGATAATTTTTTTTTCAATGGGGTTTCCTTCAGTCCCTTGTGCTCTCCCAGTTGGTGCATCCAGGCCACTGGTTTGTCTAGTTGCTTCGTCTCCTGTTTATATTCTCCAATTCAAACTGGTTGTTCTTTCCAAATTCAATCTTTTTTTCCTCAAAACCCTGATTTGAGCTAATTCTTGCTTATTCTAATTATATTTTTATTACTATTATTATTTTGTAATCTATTATTACTTATACTTGCCTTTAGCTAGTTAGTTGGGAGGCAGAATTCAGTTTTTCTGAAGGAGATGATGCTGGCCACTGTTAGAATATGAAATTGGTTTTTTAGGACCTGCTTAGTGTGGTTGTGCCTGTATTCCTACCTCATTCCTCTTGCCCATTCTCATCCACATGTGCTATTTAATCTGCCTTAAAAACTGTACCTATCGTAGGTTCACCATCTCTAACTCTACTTCCACGATGACATCTAAAAGCCTCACTGCTGTCTTCCTAGTCTGTGTATCCCTGTGTTTTCTCTTTTTATATGCCAGTTTTTGAGTCCTTACATTAGGTTTATGTATACAGAATCTCCTGTACACAGGGAGTTGTTTGCAGTCACGCAGTAAATCAGGCAGAATACAAAAGATCCTCAGAGGTGTCCAGTTGTATTCCAGAGACACTCTCAAAAGTAATTTATGACTCTGCATTTAGGAGAAGTCGCATTTCTCTTGTGAACAAAAACTCTCTTGCAAAGTCAAACAAGTTTGCACTATCGTCCAATGCCCAGCATAGGAACTGGTGACCCTAACGAATGAGTAGTTGGTTATACAGCATTTGTGGGGGCATTTCTGGTAGCTGGTTCTGGAGACAGGTGAGAGTACAGCCAGAGGAAAGAACCACTCGTACAACGTAAGGAACTCTCCTGCCATTGAGTCACAGAGGTGATCTGTATGTATTTTGGGTCGGAGACAACAAGTACTGCTCAGTGGAACAGTTCAGGTCCTTTGAAACTGTATGAGACAAACTTTTATTGTTCAGGCCCAATTCAGCCCTAAGCAAACACCCTGGAATGAAGGCTTGAGAGGCTGCACCTGCTTACACCAGATGTGAATGTGGGCCATTCTCTCCCTTTTACTTATGTACCTCAATTAGAAGAAGTAGTAGTGCCCTCCTCTGGTTTTGGTAAAATGTGATTGAATCTGTCATTTGTAAGGGGCCTCCTTCTCTTGTCTCAAGTTCTGTTATGTTTATTGGTGTCTAGTCAGGGGAAGAGAAAGGAGGGAAGGATGAATCATGTTACACTCGCTGAGCTGTCAGAGGAGTCTGGGACTGGGGAAAGCACTGAGAGATACACAGGAGATATATTAATTCAGGACAGGGTGTGTGTGCATGTCTGAGGGCAGGACTTTGCGCTAAGTATCAAAGAAGCCACAAAATTAAAGCTTCTTCATGCAGTCTGGCCACCTAAGAGGCAGGCAGGGCAACTCACATACCCATTCTGTGTAGTCATTTAATTGCACCCTGTATTAGCATCATGTAAGTCCACGTTAACAACAGCCTCCTATTCCTAGAGCTCACACTTTATGTCCAATTAAATATGTTGAGACAAATCCCAAGGTCCTTCTGCAGGTGAACTCCCATCAAACTCAGTGAGCCAGACTGCTGGTACAAATAATTGCTGTTTGCAATGAGGTTCCTTTAGAAAGCTACAGCTGTAAAAATATGACAAAATTTGGCCCAGTGGGACTTTGAAGGGAAACTAAGTACAGAGCTGGTGATTCTTCTCATTCTTATAACTGGTTTCAGTCCACCCAGAAGTCAGTACACAAATCCTTTGTTTTCTGCCATTGTATCAGCAAAACATGAGCAGCATCTGGCACGTGAGTTCTTTGACTTTCTTTATATTCACACACCATTGCATCTTCATCCTTTGTAAATCACAAACGGTGTTTTACAGGATCGTAATTTAGCCCACTGCTTTGGTGCATATTTTTCCATTAGTCCATAATATGGTAAATATGAAAATAAGAAAAATCTCTACAGGAAAATGAGAGGACCATGGGAAAAAGTCATATCTTGAGGATATTTCATGTTATGCTAGACAAATACACTGTTTCTGGTCTCAGCATTGAACTGACCGATGATGAATTGTGAGATTAGGTTATTGATCGCCCTTTTCCATATCTGTCTGATAAGCTTTCTGTTTAACTCCGCCTTTAGCTCTGCAAGACAAAGACAGTGTTATCCCAGGCATTTTGACACTACTGATTCCTGATAGGTAAGAAATGGAATTAAAGAGGATTAATGATGAGAAATAATCTGCTTCTGCCTGACAGAAAAAGTAATAGAGGCTGTGTTTCTTCCTGGTTTTGTGTTAAAAAACCCAGAACATTGTGAGCACTTTTGCTTGCACCCTTAGGGTGGTTCCAGAAACTGGGAGCCATGCATTTGTACAGAGATAGACAGTTCATCCTGGCCCTTTTTGTTAAGCTGCTGCAGTCTTACCATCACTTCCAAAGGAATTAGTAGACTCTCTCTATACTTGAAGCATCGGTTTTTCTTGCTGTAGCAAAGTCTTTCCACAAAACTTAGTTCCCACACTTTCCCCAGTCCATTAGAGAGAAGCTTGTAGACAAATGCCCTCATGAGGGTCAGAAGAGGATGACCTGTCTGCACAGACTTGACCTCTTCATAACAGGATGTCTTTGATGTCATGAGGATCTTTATTTTAAGCGCCACTATTTTCACTTGGACCATACCATCCCTGCTGCCGAGAGGCAGAGTATTCTCTTCTGCACAGCTGTGAACTGCTGGACATCAGAAATCTTTCTCTTTTTAGAGGCAGAGTCAAATAACTAATGGCAGCTTTTAGTCACTAATAATTAACCTAAAGAAGGTTTTATTTCTGTCTTTCCCCTCTTCTTCCTTCACTTCAGAATTGTTTGAGGAAGGTACCAGGTTTGCAGACCTGGCGTGTAAAGGCTTTTGTTTACCCAAAACACAATGACAGTCTGTGAAACTGTAGTTCAAGTCCAACTCAAGCAGCCCCCTCCTGGAGATCTGCACCTGACACATGGCAGTGGAGTGGGAAGCACAGCATTGTCTTGGTTGGGCCCTGGCCCTGACGCACAGTCCACTTAATTTGAGCAAACAGTGATATCAAAACTGCTCTTAAACGTCATTTTTTTCCCCAATCTTATTCCCTCCTTACCCTCTCTGCAGAAGCGGTGCCCTGATTATGGTGACAACTTTGTGAGTTGCCCACTCTCACTGAGTTGGGGACTTGACTTTGATTCCCTGCAGGCTGCCCAGTCATAATGGGCCTGGATGGTCAGTGGGACTTCACCAGCTCTGTACATCCCTCAAATGTTTTGGCACCTATTTTGTTTGTCACTGTGTTGTAAGTCAAGATATTTAAGATAGTTTTTTCTAATTTGCAGCTTTTTAGGGACAGGTTTGTGTATCTAATGCACAGCATGTCCCATACTGTTTGAAAGAGATGGTAGATGGATCACTGGGATTGCTGTCCAGTACTGCAAACAGGAGAGAAAGTTGGAGCTCTAAAGACTATTTTCACTGCCTGTGGTTTGGAACTTTGCAGTCTGTGGATGGGGCCAAGATAAAAGCTGAGGTCATGCATCCAGAGCAGTGATGCCCATGTCAGTCAATCCTTCAAGACCAGTTCAGAGCTATTTTCATCTTATTTAATTCTCTTCTGAGCATGAACAGTGTTGTTGACTTACGGCTCTTCATGGATTCTTTGGAAAATACCTGCTTTCTCTTTTTGGAAGTTGCAGTGTCTGGTCATAACCTGACAGCGGCCCCACTAATGTCAGCAGCCTTTTTAGTCATTGAAAGGGTTTCCCCTGGCTGGACTCCTGACCAAGTCCAGGAGGTGTTAGCTCTGTGTGCCTCACTTTGTCATGGTCTTCTCTCACTGAGCTGGCAGGAGAGGGGTTAAACTTAGTTATCTCTGCAGTGGGAGCTGGCAGTGGACCTACAGTGAGTTTTAGCAGCTGAAACTCAGACTTCAGTATTTTTTGTTTCCTAAAAAGCACTCATTTTGTGTTAGGAAGGCTCTGACTAGCCCTTAAATAGTATCTGAATTGAACTGTAATGGATAATTCCATGACAAACAAGGTTTTCCTCTGTCTTTTTGATCATGTCACTGGGAGCAGAAATGTTGGTTCTTTCTTGCCTTTTCTCATCCCATTTTAATCCCAATTCTGTTGCTGCAGGTCTACCATAAATTACAGTATGCTAAAGGAATTTCCTATTGATTTGCTCTGACAGTGATTTGACCAGCTATGTGAATAGCTGATGGAAGCACAACTTATCTTTGGTTCAGACAGTGGAGCCTTGACTAAAGCTCTGAGGTAAACATTTACAGAAGAAACCTGAAATCATAATGCCTCGAAGCTCAGCACAATTTACAAACATGTATTAATTAAGCTTCAGTGCTGGCTTTACTCTGTGTTAGAGGAGAACAACATCCTGGCTCATAATAGGTTGACATCAGTAACCTTCTATTGTTTATCGTGCTCGGAAGTCACCAAGAATGAGGGTGAAGAAATGTCAAATAATCAGGTCAGATGCAAGTGAATGAGTCTTGATGGTTGGAGCTCGGTACCGTGGGAACCATTATTGTCCAGAGTAATTTCTGGAACACGCAAGTTAATTTCTTTTCTTACAATGTTAGTTCATAAGCTGGGGAAATCTGCAGACAAGCCGTACAGTCAGATGAAAATCCTTCTCCTGAATCTCATGTGTGCCAGCCCAGCCAGTTCCTGCCAAAAAGGAGTAAAAGACAAAAAGTTTGAGGACAAAGATAATAGTTATTCTTACTGGAATAAGGAGGCCCTACACAAATCCGCTTCACAGAAGAGGAAGCCGAGGCAATAAAGTGATGTTTGCTCGCAGAGACAACGGGGCGTTGCCTTTTCACCGCCCTGGGCATTGGCGTTTCAGGCTGCCCCTCTCTGTCCACAGCACACTCGGGGCTTTATCCTCTCAGGGCTGGGTTCTTGCTGTTCACAGTGGGACCACTTGAATGCTTGGGCCTGCCTGCCTAATATATGTTAATTGAAGGACTTTTGTGTCTCAGCATCTTTATTAATATTAATGGCATGAGATTTTTAATGGACCTATACGAAATATGCTTGACCTAGCTTGAGCCCTCGCCTTTGTTTTTACACTCTGCAGCACAGTGTGGCTTCCAACTAATTTAAGAATGTAATATTATATTCTGTGGCAGAATACACAAACTAGTGAAACGTGGATTACTCTTCAGACCTGCAGTTTCCTTGCCACGAGATATAGAATTTATATAGCACCAGAATATAATTAGGCCTTTTAAAATCATTACATTTAAAACAGATTTTCTTTTCCTTTGTGCAAATTATTGCACTTCAGTGGCAAGAGTGAGCATTTTAAAATAATTCTTTTTTGACTACTTTTGTCTTATGCCACACATTCTTTTTTTTTATTTTAATTTTTTTTTTTGGAAGAAGTTATCAAAGCAGTAAGTCTTAAAATTAGGCTAGACTAAACCTGAAGAAGTATTTCAAGTTAGTATTGCTATGAAAGTATAAGCTGCTCATGGTAAGGGATAGGTATAAATGCAATAACGCAGCATGGGAGCAGAAATTTTAAACTTCTCTAAAAATATGGCTACCCAGTGTAATTTCTTGTTAACACTTGGCAGAAAGTGGTGTTTCTTATTTTGTTAGAAGCAAGTATAAATGAAATACTAAAGTACCAATCTTGGGCTAGGGCCATGATGTTTTGGGTTTTTTTGCAGTCCACAGTGGATGATTATGGCATAGACAAGGAAAATGCTTCTGTCACTTTTGCACTTTTTTGCCACTTTTTCTGATATAGAATTCCTTGTAGTCCACTTTTAATTGTCTGCAATAAATGTCTCTGAAACCACTGTAATGACCAGTCTACCACAACAGAGCCTCCACCCTCCGGGTTTTTTCTCTGTTTGCTGGTTCTGGTCATGCTACAAGCCATGCTCAAGGCCATGGGGATAGTTTTTTGCACTCCTTACATTACATACTGATGATCGGCTTCTTATCCTGCCTGTGGCAGCAAAAGCTTGAGCAAAGGGGCAGAAAAAGGATGATTTCCAGGCTGAGGCACAAGTGAGCTGCTGATGTCTCCTGATTCCTGCAGCCCAGTGTTGTCCACTCTCGTTGACAGCTATTTGCTGGTTTATGGGTGTCATCTGAAGCTTCTTGTGGTGAGTAAAATGTTTTATGCTGACTGCTTTGGATCTGAACCTGGCCTAGGGAGAGGTCTCTTCTCTTCCTCCCTACATCATCTTGGTCCTTGAGTCAGCAGGCACACCACTTCTTTGGGAAACATTGCTGCAGTTGCTGTTTGGTTTCGAAAGACATTTCGGAAATGGGAAGCACCACTGGCTCATCAAGAAAGTGAAGTGTGTCTGTTTCTCCTGGCAGACCCCAAAACGCATGTTGTACATGATCCAAGGTGGTGCTGTATAATCAGATTCCGCTGGCTTGGGAGCTAAATGAAGGGGAACAGGCTGTTGAAGGGCAGAGAAACCCATTTGTAGGCTGAGCCTGTGCTGTTCTCATGGACTGCTCAGACTTGCAACAGCCAGGAGTGAAATGAGGCAGGAGCTCAGGCAGTTTCCCAGAGAATCAGCTGCTGCTGCTAGAAAATGCACTTGAGTGCTTGGCATTTAGTGCCTGCAGTTGCCAGATACGTTTCAGTGTGCTAGTGCCAAGTGTTTTCATTCCACCCCGATGCCAGAGTGTTCTGGCAATGAAGGAGTAGAGGCAGCACAATGGCCACCAAAAAATACAAAGCCAAGAGTAAATGTAAAGAGGTTATTTGGCCTCACCCAAATCAAGCCCTCATAAAGTCAAGTCTGGCATTGGGAGTAAAAGATGATGGTAGTTTTTGAGGCTTATTGCCCTTGTTAGGCAGGAGATGGACTTGACAGCTGGATCTGTAAAAATGTGCAAGGGTATTATGAGTGTCATCCTGGAACACCTGTAGGGGACAAGACCTCATCCATCCTCCACTCATGGTAGGAGAGCTGAGTGACTGCAGAGAGGAGAACACGTAGCCTGTTACAGAAATGGTTAATTGATTCTGTGTTTGCCAGAGAGAGCTGGGTGGTCATTTAACTGCCCAAGGCACAGAGAGTCCTGCAGGTCCAGCTTAATGAAGAGCATGCGTGATCCCAAGGACAGGGTGGGAGCCGTGGCAGAACACGGTGCAGGTGGCCCATGTGTCTGGGAGCATCAGGTCAGTGGTGTGGTGACAAAGGCTTGTGTTCTCCATCAGCCTGTGGGACAGATGAAATGCCAATAAAAGGACAATTTGGACCAGAAGCCAAATCAGAGGGGCTGATAGATCACCACAGACAGTTGAAGCTGGAAACAAAAATGTGCCAGAGTGTGGTCTTGGCCTCTGAGTATTGCATTGCACTAGTTCATTTGCAGGTTCTCAGCTTTTGGGTTATAGTGCCATCAGAAGTTTATTTTAGTTGTAATTTCCCAAGCATTTCTTGAAAACTAGCTTTCTGGTGCACAGAGCAGCACCACACTAAATGACCTGCAAATAGCTCGAGGGCTGAGGGAATAGTATATTTTTTTGTTGTGGCTGTTCACAAGATTTATTTAGTCATTTGAAAGAATACTGTTTGGGAAAGTCAAGAACACAGTCTAATGTGCGAAACAAAACAGAAGGAAATGTTTTTCACCCAGAATGAAGGTCTGTCTTCTGTAAACTAGCATTTGGTCATTCTGCCTCCTCAGCCCTACTCCTGTGTTAGGATTAACAGAAGAAGATGTGGAGGATTTCCCAAGGTGTTGTTTCCTGTCCACCATCAGCCTGCCCTGATTGGTGCCCGTGTGCTCCAGAATATCTCCCTGGATATCCCCCATGGCCATTAACAACATCTTAGCCCTTGGACCCGACGTCTTGTGTTTTAACTGCCAGTAAAAAGGAAGAGGAATTTATGTATTCATACATACTTTTCTATAACAATGCACTGAAGTGGTGCCAGTCCTTTAATCTTTATCTTACAATTTGGCATCCATTGTCTGTGAAATATTAATGTATTTGTATGTCCATAAAGGTGCACAAGGCAATGCTCTTTATGGCTGTTGTCTCTTCTGGTGTTCAATAACTGTATTATATTCTACTAACATAGTAATTATAATTTAAATCAACACCTTCTTGCTTCTTCCAGGAAGGGACTTAAATTTTAAAGATAAGGTTGCTGTGATTTGTCTTTGATTCTTTGTGGTAAGTGGGTAGATGTTGGGTTATTGCAAAAAAAAAAAAAGATAATGTAGAGGTTATATATCAGTCTTGCATGACTTCCTTTATTATTTGTTAGAATATGTTAAAGGAGTAAGTCACTGTAAATCTCTATTTTTATAAAATGTATTTGCTAGCGAAAATAAAATCAAATTTATTTCAGATTAGTGACATTTCAGAGAATTAGTAAGAGCATAAATAATCTGAAAAAATGTGCAAGTTCAGTACCTATACAAGTCCTTTCGAGGGGTTCAGTGAAGCCATGCAGAGGGGGATCACATGTGGAATCTTGGGCTGAAACTCTTCTGACAGGATGGGGAGTGTAAGCTTAAACCCTCTCTTATCTTGCCAGCGATGTGTGTGCTGGCTCTCCCCAGCGAGAGGCCTGATTGATTCATGGCAACTGATGGGCAGTTTAAAATTACAAAGCTTTCAGTTTCCTTGTTCCTCACAGATAAAGAGGGTGGGCATTTCCTGATTATATGGTATACACTCAAAATATTTAAGTTCCCTATGGTGCTATTTGTGCCTAATTTACTTCCAGAGCACATTAACACTGCTGGTTTTCTGCGGTGGGAGGAGCGCATGGCATAACATGCTGTGAAGAGAGGAAATGTTTCACAAGGGCTCCTTCTGGCTTTTCCTCTGTTTGTGTTACCACCTGGAAAGAAGAAAAGGTGGAGTGACTGACTGATGGTCCAGATGGATTGCATGAACAGTCATGTCTTCAGTCACACTGCGTTGAGCGGGGCAGGTTCACAGAGCAGCAGGATTGCGCTTGAGCTCCTGGGAGCACGGGTAACCTTCTGTAGGAGAATGTGCACGCACAAAGAGTGCTTGAGTCCCATCATGCCCGTAGTCTTTTGGCAGGCGGTGCCCCTTCAGAGGCCACCGAGCAGGCGGATTATTTCTGGGAAAAGTCAGGGATGTGTTCATGTGTGGGACAGGGGCTTGAGGGCAGGCTCTGGCAGCGAAGGTGGAATCTGAGAATGCTAAATCAGAGGCTGTGCAAGGCACACGGAGCTGCAGAGAGACTGGCAATGGAAGGACCACATTTGCCACCTTTCACGTTCCCTTTTCTGGTTCTTGCCTATGAAAGCAGACAAATTGTCTCTTGTTTATGGGTGTTGGTGGGCTTTGATGCACTAATTATTTGACTCGTGCAGCACTTCTCAGCAGACCAAGTGTGTTCTGGTTTCTAGGCAAGGGCTCGAGATCCAAGGGCACTTCTCTCACTGCTGTCTGTGGCACGTGCCAGCTCAGGTCCTGTGCCCCTTGGTGCCAGGATGGAGAAGGGAGACCCTGGGACTAGGAACTACATGTGGCACTGAAGTGTCTGTGACTCTCGCACTTTCCTGATGTCCCAGAGCCTCGGTGACCCTGACAGCACATTTCTCCTCTTGGAGCTTTTTTCTTAACCTATGGTTAACCTGACCTTTGCTTAACCTACTGTTCAGTAGATTCATTGCAGAAAGAAGGTCAGGCTGCTTAGGAAATCTTGCCTCCTAAATCTTCTGCTGGTACATATTTATTTATTTATTTTACCATCCTTTTATGACTTTCAACATGCTGAGCTGTCAACAAATATCTCCCTTGTCTTCACTGCATCTTCATTTCCATAAGAAGGCCTGTAGTGTTTAACATAGTGGCAACATCTGTGCAATAGATATCTGAACATCTTAGACTAGTTTAATATAAAGAATGTCTCATGGAAAAAAAAAGTTGCTTTCAGGCACAACCTTCTCTTTGTCACTTTATTCTTGCTGTTTTCTGAGATCTCAAAGAACATTCCTGGGTTACTTAGAGCTTTGATTCTCCACAGACTATATTTTGAGAGCCTAATGTGCAAGGTAGTGTGCTGAAAACACCATTGTACAAGTGCTTTCATGAAGAAATGCTCTTCAGTTGTGTGGAAATCCTGGCAAACGGTGCTTGCTGACACAGGGATCCAAGCCCTCCCTTCTTGGATCAATTCCCATGGGACTGTAGAAACAGGAACATGTATGTCCTCTCCTCACCTTTTTCTTTGTCCTGTTTTCATTTCAGAAAGCCTTATAGCACAGGAATTCCTAGTTCTGGGCAAACCTACCATCCTTAGGCTTCGCTGGATGTGACTGAGTGTTCTGGGTCACGTGCCATGGAGTGGTGGTGTTCCTGTGAGTGGTGTCACCTGGCACAAGCCTGCCCAGGGATGAGCCAAGGGAGGGATGGTGGGCAGAGCCATCTGGGGATGGTGTCTTTGAACAGGGCACTTGCAGCGGGGAGCCCTGCTGGGGGCACATACCAACCTGTGCCAACCATACCAAGCTGCTGAGGGACATCCTGAAGGCTGGGACATCCTGTAGGTTGGAGTGGGGAAGATGTTCTTTAATAGAACAGCCCAGCCAGCGTCAAATGTGAACCTTTGCAAGTCTCTCTCAAGCATTTTCTGGGTTGGTTACAAAACCCTGTCTATAAAACTGAGACATAAGGAAAAGAGAAGCTGAAATGCTGAAGAACTGGGAGTTTAATCCAGATAACCCAGGCGCCAGCCTGACATTCTCACTCTTGGGCCATCTTTGCTTCTTGTTTTCCATTCCCTTAATGGCCTAAGCTCTTTTGTTCCACTCCCTTTCTCCTTCCCACATAGATATTTCAACATATGTATATGTCTGTGTATGTGGAATATCAGCAAAGCTGATACTTTGCTCCCTACAGATTTCCTTGTGACCACTCTCTCATGTAACTAATCCATAGCAATGTATACTGCAACAAGGAAAATTAAAAGGTTGAGAACCACTGACCTAACTTCTTAGTAAGCAATACAGCTGGCAATCAGATGTAACCCGAGCTCCTCGTTACTGGAGCTGCCTGAGCTATTCATAGCAAAGCAAAATTGCTTTGGGAATTGAGCTGGATTTATTTTGTTTGAATGGAAATTATCCCAGGTCAGACAGGCTCAGATCTTCTGCCCCCTCAAATTCATTGGCATCAGCTCTGCCAGGCTGGAGTTATATCTGGAGCATCTTCACTGGGGAAAAGTGGCTGTGGGTAGTGAACCACCAGCATGGAGAGCATTTGCTTGGGGCTGGGATGCAGTTGGTGTAAGTGACAGAGTGATGGGGCTGCCATCAGGTAGCCCTGGCTGGTGACCCAGTACTTGGGCAAGTGTCCCCTTCTATTGCCCGCGGCCCCAACAGGGTGTCTTGTAAGGGAGAGGAAGTATTCCAGTCTTGCCTGCTGCGCTCACTCATGAAGTGTTCTGAAAGGTCCTGCTGCCAAAGGCCCATCATCACAGGAAAAGCTGTGTTTTCACTAAAAAAGAAAAAGCCCCACTCCAGTTTGATTCTAGTACACATGATTATAAAGGGTAGAAACAACCCGCTTAAAATCTCAGTTGAAAATCATTCAAGAAATCAGAAAGAAAATAAAATACTGAAGCCCTTCAGCATTATTTAAAAAAAAAATCTCATAATTTATGGTGTTGTTTCCTGCAAGGCCTGATTCATGACTTTTAATGTTTGGAGTTGCCTGTCTGATAGGGAGGAATGTTCCTGATCAGAAACACTCAAGCAGGCATCTGTTAATGCTAAGTACCTAAGGAAAGGAATTTCCAAGTACTGATTTTAGTTATCTATCATCAGTTCTTTTTTTCTTTCTTAAAAAGCTGTTCATCTTCTTTGTCACTAAGCCCTAATTTTATTTCGTTTGCCTTTATCACCACTAGGAGCAGAACCTTCATTAAGAAGGCATTCACTTTCCCTAGAATAGTGGTACATCTGAGCTCCAGCCACATAAAATTGATTAGCTGTACACAAAGGAGGAGGAGAATCTTGCCAGAACATTTTCCTTTCACCTAATCCTTTGAGCAGCATAAATAATTCATAGCAAACCATCCTTAAGGTGAAATTCTGCCTTGTCCAAAGGTCTGTTAAAGATCTGGGCATTTTGAAGTTGCATTTCATATATTTAAGAGGGACAAATAGAGGTGCTTTTATTCTGTGCTGTTACACAGAATGAGAGGACAGAGAGAAAGTTGCGTTTTCTATTCTCTTGAAGATTGCAAAAGGTCAACCTCCTCTCCCACCTTGAGCATTCCCTGAAGCTGGGCACCAGTTATGTGGGATATCAGATTAGGGAACTAACTAAGGTACCCCCTGAAATCAGTTTTTCTGTTATTCTTGATGTATCCTAAGTAACTAATCAACTGTCAGACAAATAGTGGGCTGCCTCTTTTTAGGAAAAGTGAAGCATAAATGCACTCATTAAATAATCCCTCTGTTTCCTGTTTGCTTTGTGATGGATTTCAGAACTGTCATAACCAATAAAAGATGTCGATTTTATCTTACAGTGGCAGGGATTTGCTTAAACAGGACATGCCCAAGTGCTTGTACGTCTACCAAGGCCAAGTCTGAGCTGTTGGTTTTAGCTAATTGCCTTCTAAAACCTTTATGGGGAGCCAAAGAGCCCTACGGAGGGAATTGTAAATGAAGTGATCCCGAGTGCAACTGGGTAAACCTCTGGCACTTCACTTGATTGTTATACTGTATAGTTAATGTCATAATGCTGTAGTTTACATTAGTGTTTTTCTTCTGTTCATTTATCATGCTTTCTTTTTTTTTAAAAAAAAGAAAAACCCAAAACATGAGAAATGAGGGAGCTCACGTACTGACAAGCAAGTATTTAATCTGTGGCAAAGCAATCAACTTTGTGTTAGTTCTAGAATATCTCATTACCCTGCAATAAATACCAATTTAATACATTTAAATACCAACGTGACTGCTTCAATTACCTTAAGTGGAGGAACAAATAAGAATATTTCCTTATTTGCCATATGCTGACAGGGGGTTGCATAAAGATGTTTGAAACAAGTTCAGTCAACTGCAGAAATACAAAGGCACTATTCAGAGATAACGCCGTCTTTGTTCATATAGGAATAATTAAAGACATGCAATTTTGTTACCTTGTTTTAATAATTGCTGAATGTTCTGCATAGCACTTCTTTTGAGCAACCAAACAGAGTAGTCTTTCATGAGTAACTCAGACTGGCAATTTAAACATCGTACTCTCCTTCTGTCAGATCCTCAGGTAATAAAATGCTATATTGTTAAGAACTCGTAACATTTTACATTTGCGAGAAATCTATATTATGTTAGAAAACAGAATAATTGAGTTATTTTTGTGAGTCAGATTCTGAAGAAAAATGTCATCTGCTGACAATTCTCAAGTCAGAATAGGCAACCAATGATTCTAATGCTTCTTTCACTATAAAAATATTTTAGTGTGTGTAAAGGCCATTAACTTAACCTAAACATTTGCTGTGGTTCAGAGCCAGGTATTCCAATCTGGTGAAAATCAGTAAAGGTCTGCTGAGGTTATTGCCATCAGCCAAGGACCCAGTCCAATAAAACATCACTTCCCTGACTCCGGGGTAGTCACCAGGAACTGCCCATTTACAGACTTGATGCTTTTCTGAAGGATGGGTGCATTTTTTTGGCAAACATAAAAGCTAGGGAGAAGTTTAGTTAACTTAAAAATTCCTTCTTTCCCCTAGTGTGTTCGCATGCCTTTGTGCCGCCTGGTTTGGGATAGGATCAAAAATGAACATGCTCCGAGTTTTACTCGTGGGATTCCTGACTTCAATAATACATGTGTATTATTGGAAACCTCATGAGAGTCCATTCTCACTAGTTTCCCAGAACATTTTCTTTCCCAAATCGGTATAAAAGCACTCTGGAAATGCTTGCAGAGACAATGTTCAGCTCAAGGGGAGCTCCTGGGTGCTTAACACTCCGTAAAAGTCTGTCATTAATTTAACAATCTGTGTATGGATTTAGGGTCCAGGCTTTTCACTTGTGGTCGGTGGATCATGGATCGTGTCCCTGTCACGGTGTTTCACTTACGCAGTTCTTCAGTGACATGGGGAACTGTGCAAGTGCCCTTCTGAAGGGGGACACAAACGGCGTGTGGAGGCAAAACGCAGCTCAGCCCTGTAGCTGCTGCTGTCCCCTCTGCAGGTACTCCCCGAGAAGGGACTGTAGGTCAGAGTGGAGAGGGAACGAACTTGGTTCATTACTGTGATTTACTGCCATTGGCTTGGCTGTTTGCTCCTGATGCTTCCCGAGGGTAAAAATATCTTTCACCTCAGCAACACTTTCTGCAATTCAGCTCCTTCTTTCAGCTCTCCAGATACGCTGCTTGTCATTTTTTTCCCTACCTAATTTCACATCTTAATTTGCTCATTTTGATTATATTTTCCAGAGCATTGACATTTTGACCCTAACTTGAGAGAGGCTCAGCTAAGCCATCTCTCAAAAAGTCAGTCGGTGATATCGGGTATCTGCAGCTCCAGGTCAGGCTGCACTATACTGCTGGCTATAATTCTTGGAAGTAGTTTTGCTTATGACTCTAGTAAGGTTATAGTCTCACATATTTTTCAGACTACCAACTTAACCCATCCCAAGAGGTGAGTCTACTTCATTACACGTTCTCTAAAGAAACAATAATTTATTTAAACTGCTTACTTGATGCAGGATTGCTTTGAACAGCCTTGTGAAATTATTGGTTGAATATCCTTGCTTTGGGGGAAAAAGGAATTCGTATGATGAATGTTGACAGACTTAACAGGACTTTAGTCTAACTGGGATTCCTTGGCATGTGTGAGAAAATGATATATTTACCACATATTGGAGGCTTGACCCAAACCCTGTTCCAAACAGCTGGCACTTTTCCTGCTCTCCTGGCAGGATTTCGTCTCAGGCTGCTGTGCTGCCACTTCAGCACAGGTTTCAAATGCACAGTGTGCATTTGAAAAGGATCTGAAATCACTGCTGCTGCTCTCCAAGCTGCTGGCCAGGACCTGGATGTTAAAAAATACTGTGCCCACACGTGGGTGTTATGCTATGCTTGAGCTGATAACCCGAGCTCTGAGCAGATCTGTTGCTTCTACTTCAGGCTGGCCTGCCTCCAGCTGCCTTGGAGCGTGTGCTCCAAGCAGGAATGGAGGGATGATGGCAAATGTGAAGATCATCTCTGTCCTTTGTGAAGGGACTGCCATTACCTGCTTATAAAACCTGAGGGGAAGGGCTCATCTCTCCGTCGGTCGGTGGTGGAGTCTGAGCAGAGGTGCAGAAGTTGTGTGGAGACCTCTCTCCTCTTCAAGCACATGTTGCTCTGTGTCATTTAAAAACTGGCATCTGCCCAATTCTAGAGGCCAATCTGGACCCAAAGGCAGCCTCTGGCTGTTGTCAGGTAGCTCTAAGTTGTGTGAGTAGATTCATGTTCTCTGGAACTCCCTCATACCCTCTTTTGGCTTCCAGGATGCCTATTGTTCCAGTGTTGTCTAGTGGGACACCTGAGCTAAGGCTGTCGCTCCTTTGGGGGCAGAGATGGGGCTTTTGTGTTTCCTCTGTGGTGCCAAAGTGTCAGAGATTTAGCAAAGCATCAGGGCAGGAAATAAGAGTTTGATTAAAATGAACTGTAGGCAAGATAATTCCAGGAGTTTTCATTGCAAAGTGAATGAGAAAAAACCAATATGCTGCAAGATGAGATGGTCCCAGCAATGCTGAGATGTGAATACTAGATTTCTAGGAATCTTTGACCTCAGATGATCCGATAGCCAGCAATCGTAGTTCTTAGGTCATCTGTTCTCCTTGTTCTTTGTATTTCAGGGAAGTTCTTAACTGAAATTTTTATGTAAGTAGAACTAAAAACTGTACTTTATGTTTCTGTACTTTGTGTTCTGTAACTTCTGTTAGGATGTGTTTGAATCAATGATTTGGTCTTTTTTAAAGAGCTGGACATTTGGGAAATAACACAAAAGGAGTCTTGGGTCAATGTCCGCTGAAGTCTGTGGAAAGCGTTATGCCAATTTCAGATGGCCTTTTGTCAAGTCCTTTAAAACTTTTCATGAATATTTGGAACTACTTTAATGGGCGTGAAATAACATTTAACTCTTCCTTTTGAGAGATTTTTCAACTTGAGCACATGCACACCCATCTACTTGTATAACCTTCACTGATTTCTTTGGCTGTTTCTTTAGCTGCTCTCAGTTAAGACAGTGGGTTTTTAACACCTAATTTTATCTCTATGCTCATAACAGTGCATAAGGCATTCTGGATGTAAGTAGTATTCCTTAGAAAATACATGCATGATTTCTAACACTTTCTTTTAGCTGATACTCTTGGTTTTGTACAAACTGTAATTTAACTTCACACGAGTCAGGATTAAGTAGTTACACTTAGCAGAGGACTGGCATTTCAGTTATTCATCTGTCTGAATTCTCAGTTTCCTTTCATTGTGCTTCTTACCTCATTGTTTGCATCTGGTTCCTGAAACTCCTCTCTGACTTTAATACGCGTAAAACTGTTGCCTTTAATTTAATTAGCCTGTCATGAAAACGCCTTGTGTGCAAACAGAGACCCCACAGCCGTGAGGCTCTGCTGGTGTAGAGCGAGGATTTGTCTGATAGCTCAGCACTCGGCTTACTTAAATCATAGGTGAGAAGCAGAAGTCTTGCAAGTCCTTCCCTCACTGTCACTGCTCTGGTTTTTATGGAGGGTCTGTTTTTCTGGAGATGCTGAAACCTCAAACTGAATGAGGTTTACAGGCTGGTGGGCTGCCAAAGGCTTCACTCAGGGTTTAAGAGCACGGGGGAGCAAGTGGGAGCAGCCTCTGTGCTGTTCCAGCAAGAGGCCAGCGAGACCTGTTAGGAACAGATATGTTAGCGTGTGACTCTCAAAACTGTTCCATGTGGGTTGACAATTAGTGGAAGATCTACCTGGTTTTATATAGCTAACATGAACCTTTTCGGTGGTTTAAAAAAATTCTCCTCATTTTTTAATTTATAATCTATCTTTGGTTAAAAAAGAAATCTTGAAACAGATACCACATCATCATTTGCCCTGTCCAAATTTAGTTTTGAGATTCCACTTTTGAGACACACCAAGAAAACAGAACAAGTGCCTTACCTTGGTGATAACGCCCGGATACTGAGGAATTTCAGGAAGATGTATTGGATCTGAAAATTCCTTTAGCCCAGAGCTAAGCAAATGTTTTATAACAAATAACCAGTGGGAGGAATGTTGCCTTTTTATCTCTTCCCAACTTTTCTGCAAACAAACTACAAGTTCCTCTAATTTATTGATTCAAAATTATTTGCTGACCACAGAGGTCAATGTATGTCTTCCCGTTTTCTTTCCAATGGCATGGAATATCCCTTACAGAAGGACAGCAAATATGTGTTGCGGGGGGAGAACAAGGGAACAGTGAATTCCAACTGAGCAATCTCTTGGGTGTTCCTTCCCACCATATTCTCACAATTATTGCTATTATTAGTGATAGCCACAGTGGGAGACAGAAGGAATAGACAGGAGTCCTTGGCCTCTTTCATGCTGTGTTGTCTAGACTTAGAAGAATGTTAGATTTTGTCATCCTGCTTCCTCTCATGGTGTTATAATTGCAGAGAATCTGAAATAAAAATGGAGTTTTGACCTATCTGACCCTGTCCTCATTGTGGCCTAAACCCGTCAAGGTTAATGGAAAGACACCCCTAATTCAAGGAGAATCACATGTACACTGAAAGCTGTGCTGACAATAGGAAACCCAATGCGTAAATTTCCATGACAGCTTTGACAGTATTTGTTCAATTCCTGAAGTATTTGAGCTGGATAAATATATTGCATCTAACTCACAATTACAGAGATGTTTCATGTATTTGTAGAAAAAATTCCCACAACGCCCAGGAGTACAGACTAGCTAAAATCTGGCCTTCAAGAAACTGGAATTCCTTGGCAGTGTGAAGTTAGAAAAGATGATTCTGGGCCGGTCTCCTGCCTCTGTGCTGTGGCATTTCTCAGCTGGCATGTTATCCATGTTTTCCAGCCAACACCACCGTAGCCATAGGTCCCTTTGCTTTACCTGACACTAAAAGTCAGGAACCTGCGAGGAAATAGCTGGCAGTTGTTGCCCCCTTTGCAGTGCTCCCCAGGACTGCAGCTCTGGCTGAAGCCCGGTCAGCATTCTCGGCATTGCTTTGGAATTCCCAAAGCGATTATTTCAATATGAATCCTTGAAACCATCCCGTCCCATACCTGGAAGAAATGGAAAATGGTCCATGATTGAGTGAGTGTCCAGACCGTTCTGTGACACTTCCCCTTTCTTCTTGACAACTTCATAAAACTGGATGCTATCAAAAAGAAGGAATCTCTCATTCACACAGCATTTTTCAATTTGCTGGATGAGTCTGATGTAAAACCCAAAGGAAAGAAGTCTTATTGGAGATTTAGTGTCATTTGTGCTGGAGAAAAGTGACTACATTTGTCAGGCACTTACTCAGCTGCAGCCTCTGTAAAGGTGCAGCAAAACACATGCAGGGCCCAGAAGTGAGTTGCTTCTTCCCCCCCACCCGAATTCTCTATCCACCCTTATAACGTTAAATATAGAAATTATGTTTGAGGCTGAAACTTGGTGTACATCAGGGACAGTGTCTTAAAGGAAAATGTAGAACCCCCCTTTTTATTTTTTTTTTCCATATGGTTTGAATCATTTACAAAATGAATCCTACAGGAATAATTTCAGATGTGGAAACCTTTAAAATGGGGAAATAAAAACCAGATTCATTACATTTCTGTTTTCCAGCTGAAAAAAAAAACCCACCCCACTTAGCAGTGCCCAATTATCAGTGCATTCTAGTAGATAAAGATTGCCTCTCAGAACCACTTGTAAATTGTGTGATGACACACATCATAAGGATTAAAATATCAGTCTTCTTCCCTACAGGAAAGTACTTTGTCATGACCAAATGTGATCTGACATTTGAAATATGCCAACTTAGTGCAGTGGGCAGGCAAGTTAAATTCCTGTCAATTATTTAAATCTGATCTTTTATTGATGGGGGCAGTTTTAACCCTCATTTAGAATGTTAAGTAGATACACGCTGAGATACATAATTATGAATTAACGTTGAAGAAAGGAGAGGGGCCAAATTATTAATGAGAGTATTTTTGTTTGTTTGTTTTCTTATTCGGAGAGCGATGAGACCCTCTCAGTTCATAACGTGAGATCTCTTCTATGGTCAAAATTAAGATCACAGTATGATTTTATGACACTATTATTAGCCCTCTGTTAAAGGTGCTTATATTGGGGAATACCGCAAAGTTGCCTTTGATTTGGAGCAACAGAAGTGAAGTTCCATGAAAAGAGCATAGTAGATGACTGCAGACTGTTGAGGACATGTAGATCTCTGATAAATCTTTCCAGCTGGAATTGACTTAAATTCAATTTCAGCATTAGCTTAGTAAACAGTTAAAGCTGCGAAGATTTCATGTGTAACTTCCTATTTTCACTTGCTTTTCATTTTCTGTTAAGTTTTCCTCATGGGAAACAGTTCGTAAAGTGCAGAAAATTCCACAGATCCTTAAAAATTACAGTGCTTACATTAGACATTCAAACTGCTTCCTTTCTGATACCCGTGGCACTCTGGTCTCAGAAGCTGGGCTAAAGAAGAGCATCCCTTTCAGAAGGAAATAGGTGATAACATGTCTCGTATCTGCATTTTCGAAGATTTTTTTTGGGAAGGAGGCGGAATCATGGTCTGGGAGGGCTTGAGATGTTGGGGAAGATGGTTTTCAATTGACATTTGTTTGCCTGCACGTATTTTTCTGAAGCACAGGAGATATGTAGTCCTCGTGGGATGTCAGTTTTGGCAGGAGGGTGTTGGCACATGGTAGAACCCCACTGATCCAAACCAAAAATCTGTATCTAGTATTACGTATATAATGCAGTGGAATTACCTGATGAAACTTCTTCTTGGTTTTTGACTTGGTAAAAAGGAGTGTTTATTACAACATGTTTTACAAAACCAAGAAATGAAATAAAATCATAACTGATTAATGAGCTGCATGGAAATACTTCCTCAGTGCCACCCACATTTCCCTGGCCCTGATCCTGGAAACACTTCATCACATGTGCAGTTTTATGCACAGATACTATGTGAAAACTACAGTGTAGTTTTCCCATACTTACTTCTGTCTTTCAGGGATCCAAGAAGGGAAACAATTAGATACTTGCTCTCAGTGATTAGCTTTCTCTTGCAGGAGGGTATGCATTTTAAACTGTGTTTATTATGATTAAATTGCGGGGAGTTCATTACTGAATGATGGTGCTAAAGTGTTCAAATGCTTCAACTTTGTGCTGCTGACCCGTGATGTACATACATGTTTGCTTAGAGTGACCTTAAGTCTGGAATTCCCGTTTGGTAATACCTTGTTCTGAAACCCCCCACGAATCTTAATTCAACTGTTTTGTTTAACTAATGTATGGTTTTATGAGAAGCTGCCTTTTCCAAATGTGAGGCTGTATCCTGGACACAAACACACACACGCACAAATAAACCTATACTGTGAAGAACGGGTTAATATTGCATATTAAGTTATCCTTGGTACTGTGCGAAGGTGCTGTGCCGCCAGTTTGTGTGTCCCAACCGGGAAGCCCGGCCGTCTCCAAAGCGAAACTTTAATTGGGAAGACTATGCAGCCCGTAGCTTGTGTAAATCTAATTCTGAGGTGCACACTGCAGTCAGTCTGGGCTTCGCGGGCAGGTCGCTGTAGAAGGTAGCGGTTCCCAGCTGTGAGCCTCGGCAGCCTTGCCTCTAACTCGTGCTGCCGTTCCTTTTTTCAGTCAGGTTTGATAAGGACACGGAAGATCGAGTTCCTTATATCTCCGTTACCTCAGCAGCTGGCACGGGAGCACAACTACACCTCACCTGCTGGACACCATCCCCACGTGCTGTACAAACGAACCGCAGAGGAGAAGGTGCACCGATACACAGTACAGTCCCATCCCAAATCCTTTTCTTTTGGCCAGGACAGGATGCACGCTTCCCACAAGTATCGTGCCCGAGCGAACGGTTCCCACCGCGGAAGGTTTCAAAAGCAGCATTTTTGTGGACGTCGCAAGAAATGTATGTAAGGAAACTTTCTCTCCTCTTTTGAGACGGTGGCTGTTAGAGGCCGTGTGGTGATCCCGAGGTGTGCGTCGCGTCTCTGCACGCCCCTTTGGGATGGGGGCGGAATAACTTTAAATTACGTATTGCCGAGGTGAAACACATAGGAGAGACTTGAGTTTTCCTTTAAATTCACAGAATGGTCTGTTTTATTAAGCCATCAGAATCACTAGTTTCCTTGTACTTTAACTAAAGATCCCTTGCTCGAGTGTTTTTTTACACTGACATAGTTTTCAGTAAGCAGTTCTGCACAGCGATGGAGGCCAAGTCCCTGACCTGCTCTCTGTCAGTTTGGGGATAAAAAACTAATCAGGCTTGAAGATGGAGAGAAAGTTTTCAAAATGGTTAATTTCTGAGAGGATAGAGAATAAGGCTTTCAGAACTCACCATTCGATAATGAAATTTTCAGCAACTAAGATCTTCAAAAAGAACCTCCCATGTAAATTGTTTAAGTAAGATTTTGGAGCCACGTCTTAAAAATATATTGAAAGATACTGTCCTGCCAAGATCTATTCTGAGTCTTTCTTTAGGCCCTCAAATTGCAGAACATTTTAGAGCCCCCTTGGACTCTATATTTGTACTTGCAGCATTCAGTTGTTTCTTTTTGAAAGCTGATCAGTTTCAGAGCTGAGACTTTTAATGAGGGTCTCCAGGACTGCAAACAGTGTCTCAGTCCAGTTAATATTCTTCCAACTTCCTATTCAAGTTCTGAGAAAATGAGCAGCTTCCTATTCCAAAGGTGCATAAAGAAGAAAGAGAAAATAAATAAAGGGGAGGAATGGGAAAGGAGTTAGTGGAAAAGGTGTCTGGCTGAGACTGAGCCCTATCTGAGGCCTGAAAACAAATGGCTTGTTAAAAATTCCCAAATCCTTCCCCCAGGTTTGAAAGCCAAAGCACAAATGCCAGATGCGCAAGGCTGTGAGTCAACCTGTAAACATTTGCATTCTAATGCCGTCCAAAACTGCCTCCTTACATCCTCCCTTTCCCTCCTGGTTTTCCTGCTGCAGAGCAGGGGGTGATGGTGCTAATTTACCTCCTCTGCTCTACACTGGTTCGTTTTATTTGCATTGCCCACTGTGGTCTTGTGCCTTATTTACTGTTCCTCTGGTGGCTGCTTGTCCAAAGTCAGCATTGTACATGTCCTCCTGAGCTTTTGCACAGTGCTTGACCCTATAAGAAAGGAGAGCATTTTGAACACTGTGTTTTCACGACCTCCTGGGATGTGAGAAGATATTATCATTATTCCTGTCTTATGAATGGGACTCACAGACGCAGGAGAGGTCAAAGTTAATCATTGCTTCTGGGTACCAAATCAAGAAACAGAGTTTTTCCTTAAAATATTTATCAAATATGTGCTCTTGTAGTTCTGTTAATTCTGTATGTCTATCTATATATTCAGTAATTTGAGTTACAGTTGTGAGTTCTTAGCTGCATGTTCAAGCTGGGCTTATGTGAAATGAAGGACATGCAATCAGCATCCCACTGTGATTAGTATAAGTGATTTACCCATCATTGCTTAGGACCTCTGTGTCAGACACACTGTTAGGATCCAATTAAGCAAGATGGCATTTAATTACCCACAAAGCTCTCACATCCTGTGGTCTTTAACTTTGTGCAGTACATACCTAATACCTTGTGAGAGAAAGGAAGGAGCTCTAAAAAAAGCAACCTATTTCCAGACCCAGCCCTGGTGAATCTATAGAACAAATGGATCTCATGTTCACTGAATGGATGCAGTGCTACAAATAAAATCACATGGCATTGTTTAATTGAGTAGGGGAAATTACAGGATGCAGAAGAAATCACTCCAGTAATGGGAACACTCCTATGAGTGCTTACTCCGTTTTTCTTCTTCTTTCTTTTCTTTCAGGTTTTTTGTTTGTTTGTGTTTTTTTTATTTGTTTGTTTTGTTTTGTTTGGTGTTTTTTGGGGGGCCTTTTTTTAAGTTTCAACATTGTTTTCCTGGTCTTATTCTGAGATCTGGAGTTCTGTAAGTTTGAAATTTTCAGCAAAATCCAGTCTGGTCACCTGGAATAGAAAATTTCAGCTCAAATGAACAAAGGGATGTGGAATTCAGTCTGACAGAAGGCAGTCCTTTGCTATTAACCCTGCCTAGTCAAGGTTAATTTATCCTAACCTAAGAATGAAATCAATCTTGCAGAACAGTAAGAGAGAAGAGCACATTGTCACTTTCGGTGTCATAAAAATAGCATGTCCGTGTCACCATCTTTTAAAATTTCCTGTGCTGGCAGTGTGTAAGCACTAGAAAATCCAGCGAATCATCTTCCAAACTCTTCTTCACAACCTAAATGTTTTTAGATCATGAGAACTAGCTGGACTGCAGTTAGTAAATCATGAATGAAACATTGCTGCTGCTTAGGTTTTATTAGTAGCAATGAAGTTAACTCAAGAGCAAAACTTCGCTGCTCGTGGATATTTGTGTCCAGAGCCTAGAAGTTGTATTGCCTTCAAAACAGGATGTGGACACTGATGTGCCTTGAATTGAGCTCTTCACTCTTGGGTGAGGCCTGTCCTTGTGTCCTGATGTGCTTCCAGAAGAGCCCTTTGAGCTTGGAAAGGACAGTTGTTTATAATGAGTGATACTACTGAAAATCTTACTGGCACAGTCCTTTGCAAGGTTAAAGGCACTTCAGAGGGACAGAGTTCTTGAAGGCAGGTCACAGTTGTGCATGGTATCCTTGATTTCCCAGTTTGGCATGGAAGAAAGCAGTGTCTGTTTTAGCTCTGCCTTTGGAATAACTTCCTGATGAGGCACAAACAGAATTTTTCTTGTTACCTGAGGTTCCCTCCCTTGTGTCATGTTACATCCTGTGTCAAAACCCCCCCGTTGTTATCCAAAGAGTATGTTAAAGAGGCCTTTGGGTTAATTCTCGATGCAAAGGCAGTGTAGGTTAAGGCAAAAGACTCTGTGGATAGCAGGAGGGCTATAGGATGTGGGACATGGATTTGTTTTCCCATTGTCTGGCTCTCTGAGGAAGTGGAGTAGAGATCATTCTCTAACTGTGCCCTTGGACATGCAACACCAGCACAAAGGGAAAAAGTGCACCCTGGCAATAGGATATGCACTGCCTGTTGTCCAGCCCTCCTTGCTGCTGCCTGACGTTTCCCCGTATTAAATAAATATATTCCCAGCAGGAATAATCTCAGTGGCAGATTCGCATAGAAGGCTAATGTCAGTCACAGTAACAGGCTGGCAGGAATCTTACTTGTGGTGTGTATCTGCTTTCTGTGCTCACCATGGACATCTGTTCTGGAAGGGACTTTTTTGCCAACTGCTGTGTAAGTAGTACATGCCAAACACCTCAGGAAGTTATCAAAAGGACAGGAAAAATGTAGATACTCTGTTAAAAATTCTGTTCTATTTTTTTGCACAGATGCTACCATTTTATTAGATTAATTCCTTATTTCAAACTGCTTATTGCATACGAATGTGGTTCTCCCATTTCCTTCTCCCCCTGTAGCCGTCCTTCCCTCAGGAATGAATCAGGTCTTTTTTAATAAATACAGAAGAACTTAGCCAGACGTATTAAATCACATGCTGTAAAAATAATCTAAGGCTCTAAACCTGTGATACTTCATTTTCTGATGAAACTTTTCATGGGTGATCTGAACCCTTTCCAAAACAGTTTTATTTCCTCTTAGATGCGCCTAAGCCACCCACAGAAGAGACATACATTCGCTCAGATGAGTACGGGGCTTCTGCGAGGTTCAAAAGATCATCTGCTAAAATCCAGAAAAATGGAAGCCTAAATGTTGAAACCCTTGTGGTGGCAGATAAAAAAATGCTGGAGAAACATGGCAAGGAAAACGTAACAACATACATCTTAACAGTCATGAACATGGTAAGATGTGGTGTAAATAAAGTGTGTTTTCTCTGTGGAAGGATGTTATGTCAGAGTAGGATCTTTCATTAGACAGGAGTGATACCAAAAAGAGCAGAAAGACCTTATATAAGCCTTTCTTCAAGCCTCGTCTAAGGCATTGCTTATGACAAAAAGCCTTTATAAATAGATCTTCAGATTGCCAGAGCTCTGGCAACAGTATTGTAGAGTAAAAAAAATTGGAACAATTTAAAATTTTAAAGTACTTCCTGTGTAGTACAAAAAGGGCAGATACTCTAAAATTGAAAATTTAATTTCATTTAGTATTACAAAGCTCAGTCTGTTCTGTCTGATGTATCTCCTTGAAACGAACATTTATTTGAGAGAACACAAATTTATTTTCATAAAATTCATGTATTATAACTAGAAATATATTTTCCTGTTTGGCTTTGCTCTTTAGTTTTGTACTACAAAACTTGAGCTTCAACTTTGACCTTGATTACATTTGATCCAGGAGACCAAGGACAGAATAAAGCCCATTGAAGTCAATAAAAGGTTTTCAAGTTTTTAGTGGTTTGGGACATAATTCTTCTGGTTCAAGCTCTTTTGGATTAATCTTACAAGGTATATAATTCTGTTAATCTGTATTGAAAATTGAAGCCCAAGGCAATAACTCAATACATATGTTTAATCTATTAAAAGGTATTACACATGTGGGTGATGTTTCCTCTTCAATAATCATTGCAGGTCTCTAGTCTGTTCAAAGATGGAACAATTGGAAGTGATATAAACATCGTTGTTGTAAGCCTGCTTCTTTTGGAACAAGAGCCTGTAAGTTGTGTCAGAGTTTTTGTCTGAGCTACTTCATTTGCTGATGCTCACTGGGAACTTTGGGTGCTCCCGTGTTATGTACAAGGAGGTTTCTTAAGGCATAAAGCATGAGAAGAAGATTAAAATCACAAAAACATCCAAAATGACATTTTCTGCACTTTCACTCCTTTTTGGGTTTTGATACGAAATTCTTTCATTTCATATAAGTGTTCTTTAGAAACACTGAAATGTTTCCAGTGAGATAAAATTGAACAATTTCCAGCATTTTCTTATAGAGAAGTGTCTAGAATGAGGAATCTACTTAATAAGTATTTAAATAAATAGAAAGATTTTGAGCTGAGCTTTCTAGGATTTGATGATTAGAAGTGCTAAGGAGCCAAAAGTCCCAAACTGAAGATAGCATGAAGCAAAAGGTGGGAGTGGAGCCAATTCTTTGTCAAGGGTGCTGAGCCAAAAGAAGACAATCTCTTTTGCTGAAAAGAAATTTGTAATGGGTTGATCTACTTGGATTATACTTCTCCACAGAAATCACTGACCTTTTTAATCACGAGATTGAATATGGCTTACTTTCAGCTTTCTCAGGTATCAAATATGTTTGTATATTTGTCCAACCACCTACTTTGGGAATATCTGTGTGTCTGGGGAGAGGTGCAGTTCTATTTTACAACTGCAGGAGATTCACTCGGCAACTGCTTCAGTCATCACAGACAGCTGACATGGGAATACATAAGTTTATGTAGAGCAGATACGAGAAAAGATTTCCCTTTCCCCTAACCAAGTCTTATTCTTTCAATCAACTTTCCCAAGTACTGATGGAAGCACCTTGTTTCTGTGTGTGTGCAATCCCTGCAGGGTGGGTTATTGATCAACCACCACGCAGACCAGTCCCTGAACAGCTTTTGCCAGTGGCAGTCTGCCCTGGTTGGGAAGAACGGGAAGCGCCACGACCATGCCATCCTGCTCACAGGTTTTGACATCTGCTCTTGGAAAAATGAGCCCTGTGATACCCTAGGTATGATACCAGAGCACATGCTGATGAGCTTGTGGGTGTGCACAGCAGAAACTGGAATGGTTTAAAATGCAAAAGGTCAAGTTTTGCACGTGCTGTTAGTCTTCTTGAAGAGGGGAGAACAGTATGGTTTTTGCGTGTTTGTCTTTGAGGTACCTAGGAGAAAAAGCATATTGCCTTTTTGAATGGGATTCCTCCCTAATTTGGGAGAGTAAAAGGTATGGGAGGTGGAGTGAGAATAATCTTTACAAGTAAAGTGGAGTTTGGGAGATTAGGTTTGACTTACACTTCTTGTACAGGAGCTCCTTTATTGTCAAATAAAAGTCTGCTGTAATTTCTCCATGATGAACCTGATGAAACAGCAAAGTGTTTTCATGCACCGAAATAAACTGGCTTATTAAGACCAGTGCAGATGATCTGTGTGTTTGGAACTCTTCAGAGTTATTCAGCTGCTTCCTTCCTGCAGGATTTGCACCTATCAGTGGCATGTGCAGCAAATACCGTAGTTGCACCATTAATGAAGATACAGGCCTGGGACTGGCTTTTACAATTGCTCACGAGTCTGGACACAAGTAAGTTTCTTTTTCTCTAAACAAATACATAAGTGAATGGATGCATAGCACAGTTAATATAAATCAGTTTAATGTCGATCATTTGGATTGGCTGATGCTAAACAGAGAGCATTTGGAGCCTGGAGAGTGGTGGTGAATGGAGTTACGTCCAGCTGATGACTGGTCACCAGGGCTCAGAACTGTTTAATACCTTTCTCAATGATGTGAACAAGGGCATCAGCTTATTTGTCAAGAATTATCCCATTTAGTCTCCTAATGTTCACCTCCCGTTTTATCTTCTTGTTTGCTTTGAGAGATTATGCTTGGAAATGTTTTAAATTTTTCTTTCCTTTTTTTCTTTTTTTTCCCCTTCTTTCACTGCTGCCTTTGATTCACATATTATTCAACCTTTCTTTGGTATGCTTCCACACTCCTGTCTAATAAAACACATCGTCTCTCCTGGGAAAAGCCTGTGCCAGATTCAAAACATCTTTATGATCATTTGTGTTCATGTTCCTGAGACTACGTAGTATGTGATAAAGAGATTCCTGGAAGGGAAAAAGACCTGTGACAGCCTTGGAAGTGCTGAGGTCCTCTGTGAATGTATTAACCAAAGGGTTTCATAGGAGGAGAATATTGAATACTGTAGAGATCACGCTCAGACAAGCTGGTTAGACATTTTAGTGGTCTGTTAGACATTTTAATTGTTTTCTTTACTTTGTGTTTTTACCTGAGAGCTGAACAGCTCCTCGGGGTGTTCAAAGCCCATTGTGTCAGTGGGATATAAACTGGGGAATTTCTGGCTGCAGTGCATGGGAAGTATTTTATGAAGGATTCTAAAATACTAGCTCAACTGGTACTTTTTTTTGTCCATTTATACAAAGAGACATATATTCTAGGAAGTTTGGAGCCTCAGCTGGTGGCAACACATGCAGTAACTCTGATGAGCCTGTAATGATTTATAGCAGTGGAGAATTGAGTCCAGTCAATTAGATATTCCCTGTACTTGCACAGATTACATTCATAAAGTCGCCAATGTACTACAATATTGAAGTAACAGATGATGAAACTTCTGTCCAAAACACATAGAAATTCACAGATGTCCTGTACAGTGAGTAAATACAGAACAATGAAGGGAAAACCCCTAAAAATTTAGCTTTATTATATCCATAAAATGCCCATAATTCATCATTAGAACATGATTTTTTAAATGATTGCTTATTATTCTTTATATCATCCTAACACCTCTCCTAGTAAAAGCATGGCCTCACGATGCTCAGACTGAGCAAAGCACCCCATAAGAAGCAGTATTCCCACTGAAGAATTCAATTCTAAACAAAGAAAGTGACACTGTGTAACAAACATGAGGAAAACCAGTGATTCGCTTGAGATAATATAGCAAGTTAGTGGCCAAAATTAGAAAAATAATAATGTTGGTATATTGATACCTTGCATTCTTTTCATTCAGGCCTATTTCTTCTGCTGCAGACTGAACGCAGCTCTGTGGCTGTTCCCTCCCGTCAGGAGGACAGTTAAGGTGTATTCCTATGTAATGCTGGTATTTCCCTGGATTCTGATCTCCATGCCACCCGTGTTAACAGGCATTATCCCTGGGCAGAGACAGGCTCACACTGCATGTTTTAAGCTGACAGATTTATAGGCAAGTACAAGTGTGGTTGAACATAAGATCCATGACTTCCATCCATCTCACCATGGAACACTTCTCCTTTGGGAATGAGAAATGGGGAAACTGTGAAACTGGACACAGTCTGCAGCACCAGTGTGGGTCTTCCTTGGAACCTCACTCTTCTTCTCATCAGACAATTGTGTGATGGCAAAAATTTGGTATTAATTGGAGCTTGTTCCGTACTAATAGCCATTTGTGTAGTGCGTGTGTTTTCATCCCTTTGGAATGAAAGGGATGAATTCCACATTCCCTGTGGAGTTCAAGTATAGTGCTGCTACCCAGAAAGTGTTTCTTTTGCCCCAAATTTTGTCTTGCTTCTGTTTAATGCAGATTTTCGCTCTCCCACCTGGTTCTCTTTTCAGCTTTGGCATGATTCACGACGGAGAAGGAAATGCTTGTAGGAAAGCTGAGGGAAATATCATGTCTCCCACACTCACCGGGAACAACGGCGTGTTTTCTTGGTCTGTTTGCAGCAGGCAGTATCTCAACAAATTTCTCAGGTAGGTCAGATGTACATCTGGGCTGGTGCCAGGGAACGCAGCTTTAGGAACTGGGCTTGAATTCTTGAACAGCGTAAAAATTACTAAAGTGTGAAATTCAGCTCCTTTACAATGTGCTCCAGCCCATGTGGTGTGTGAGCCCACACACTCGGGCTGCTGAAGCGTAGAGGCGGCGTAGCGTGGAAGTGCTTTGTGCTGCCTTGTTTCAAAAGCAGGAGTTTCACCCTCCAGGAACACCCTGCAGTAATGACTGGCATATCATTCTTTCCCAGGCATTCCTGTCAGCAGCTAGGTTTATTAGAGAATTAGTAGGAAGTGTACACAAAAGAGGGCAGACGCAGTGGTACCAAAGTCATTACAAAATGTAAATTAACATTAGTGGCCTTTCTCACTGGAGTTTCTCTCTTGACCTAGCTCCTGACATGAGTAAAGGACGGTTTGCATCATTCACATCCTGTTTTTGGGGGGAAAGAGAAAAGGAAAAAGAGAAAGATGTCAATTATTTCTCCAGCATGTTGACATAACTCAGTGATGCTCTTAAAGGAACTCTATTTCAGTCAGTGTTTAATTTATGATTATATTAAAATTGCCCTTATTTTGTTTATCGTACATGGGTAGACTCTGCACAATTACTGAAGAATGTGTAGGCAGTGCTGTGACCGAGAGCAGCACAGGCATTTTAGTTGTTAATTCCTTAGAGGGAGAATCAAACACCTAGGGAATTCTGTGGATCTGATCCTTGAATTCCCAGTCAATGTCTTTGAGTAGCAGCCAGGAAAGGTAACAGAGTCCTGGGGACTTTTTTTCTGCTGCAACGATGCAACATACTGTGAGTACAGAAAGAAGACAATTGCAAACTGAAAAGTCACATGTCAGTTGATCCACAGAAAGGGAATGCTGGAATGGGACATGCCTGCTGATTGTGTTCGCCCCTGACTTGGGGAATCCATTTAAGGGAAAGAAGCAGACTAGGTCACCTTGTTCTTGGTTACCCAGGAATAAAGGGAGGAAAAGAATTTGACATCATTCTTTCTTGTTGTCACAACAGTCCCAAAGCCTGGAAATTCCTGCTTCCTTAAAACTTTGCAGGTCAGGCTACCAACAAGATGTCAAGATCTTTTGGCTCCTGCAAGCAGATATTCTCATTTCAGAGCATATCTCTAAAACTAGTTAAAGGTACTGTATACCATATTATGTATTTGTGCTGGTCTGTAGCAAATTAAGATATTTTGATACAAAGATCATAGTCATGATTAATTTACATTCTCATTATAGTACAGCTCAAGCTGCCTGCCTGATTGATGAACCTAAGCAAACAGGACAGTATAAATACCCTGACAAACTGCCAGGGCAGATCTATGATGCTGATACCCAGTGCAAATGGCAATTTGGAATGAAAGCAAAACTATGCAACCTCAGCTTTGTAAAGGTACCTATCGATATACTTTCGAGAAGTTAAATGACATCAGAGCACTGCAGTATACTGAATAAGTACAGCTGATAGAGCGTTCTTCAGAGGCCTGGGCTGTTTCTCTGCCTTCTCTTGCTTGGCAATTTGCTTTGAAGGTATTGGCCTCTTTTGAGGAATCTCACAGTCCCAGGGGAGCTTCAGAAGGAAATGTGTTCTTTCCAGGAGTTGTAAGGAGTGCAGTTGAATCCATGTCAGCCCTGAGCCCTTGCCTGCTATGCTAAGGGAAATTAGCAGGCAGTGGAGTTTTGATAAAAGCTTGCGTGGGGTGTGGGGTAAGAAGGACTAAGTTTCTTGTGTTTTATGCCTTGACAGCAAAAAGTCTGGAAGAGATCTTTAGGGTTATTTTAGAGCAGTGCAATGTAACTCGTACTCTTGACTTCATGATGAAGGATTAATTTAGATTAACCCATTATTTTAGTGCCTGTTACACTCCTTACTGATCTCTTCAGAGAAAGCATTTCTTAAAATAATCTGGAGTGCTTATTCTGAAAAAGAAGTGTTGTAATTTCTTTTGCTCCAGTTTTTGTCCTGGAGTATTTTGATTTATTTTATGCTAGCCACATTTATCAGGTGATGGCAGCTGTGTTTCTTCTACAAAGAAGAGAGAGTGAACAGCACTGTGCACAGACTGTCTTTCCAGATATCTTGCTGTGTGGTTTAGAAAATCTTGTCTCTTCAGAGCATTATAGTCCCTGCAGACATGATGACATTTTAGCCTTGAACTCTTTAACACTGTTTTTGTTCTATTATAATCTCACACTCGAAGAGTTTTAAAAAATATAAAGTGAAATGGTGCATAAACGAGAAGGCAATATACAGGATATGGCTGTGCTATGGGCTTTAAACCCAGGCTTTTCTAAATTCAGAGAAGAGTTTATTTGTATGTCTTTCAGGATAGCAAAGGCATGTATCATTTGTTAGCCTTTCTAAACACTGGGAAATAAAGGGATTTATGAGTTGTGTAGTGAGTACTTTTTCCTTTTCAGGATATATGCAAATCTCTCTGGTGTCACAAAGTGGGTCACAGGTGTGAGACAAAGTTCATGCCCGCAGCAGAAGGAACAGCTTGTGGTATAAGTATGGTAAGTTGTTTTATAGATACAACAATTCTAACTTGTTTTTAGACTGTACTGGGACAAATACAAGCTCCCATCCAGGGCAGTTTTATCCATACCCCCAGACTTGCTCCCATGGACTTCCAGGTTGCTCTGTGAGATTCCCTTGTGATGCATAGTCAGGACGGGTCCTCACAGTGGTACCTGTCTGATGGCAGGGTGTGATGCCTCTCCCGTGGAGCTGTGGGATAAGATACCTCTGACAAATCTTAATCAGTAAGAGAAGTCATTAATTATAACAGAAGTCCACTCGGCTGTGAGCATTCCTTAAGATGTAATATTCCCATACAGACTAAGGCCATCATGCATATTGTCAGCAGTGATTCCCACTAAAACAGCTTTTTTGCTTGAGTCAAACTTTCTAATTCACTCTCATCTTGTTTGTATTTACTCTCATCTTGTTTGAGTTTGAGTTCGAGTCGAACCTTCTAATTTACTCTCATCTGCAGTTACCCGAAATATTTTCTTTTCCTGTAATGTTTCTCCCAGTAGAATATTGTTTTGATTTTCAAGATACTGACAAATGTTCTATTTTGCTTTTGCTCCTTGTGCAGTCTCTCCTGATTGAATCATAAAAGGGAGTAATTCTAGCAGGCTGTTTGTAAATTACATGGGAAATGGTGAGGCTCTGCAGCAAGGTCCATAAAGTAACATGGATTTTTGGGGGAAGAGTAAACCTAGAAAAATCACTCTCCAAGAGAACAGTTTTGAAAATTTGTACCTCAGAGATCTTCAACTCAGAACTTGGAAAAATTTTAGTACATTACTTACCTATCCCACTGTATGGAACACTGTCCTACTTCAGAGTCCCTGTCCTGCTGTGAACTGTTCATTGTCCAGTGGGTGACCTCACACCAAGATGTGGATTTTTATTTTTCTGCATCTGCTCGGTAGCTCTAACTCTGATGGGATATTTTTTGGCATTCTCTTGGCAGTGGTGTCGAAGAGGACAGTGTGTGAAATACGGTGACCACGGCCCCAAGCCTGTGAATGGCCAGTGGTCAGCCTGGTCCGAGTGGTCAGAGTGTACTCGCACGTGTGGAGGTGGGGTCACGTACCAGGAAAGACACTGCAATAATCCAAAGTAAGACATAGATATGAAAAGGTATTATTTTTATACTAATTATTTATGTTTTTAGAACAAGAAACTAGCAGAGTCTGTTTCTGTAGGGAAACGGTATATGTGGAAATGTTTGTGTGACCTTTCTCCCATGTCCAGTGTGACCGGTGGCTGAAAGACAGAACTATGTCCTGGCACTAGAAGGCACTGTCTGTCTGGAGACTGCTGGAGTAGAGAACATCTACAGCCCAGTTTTGTCCATTCATTTTGTGGCACTGCAGTTCATGAAATGCCTGCAGAAGTAACAAACCACCATACAGACACATTCACACCTAATAGTCTAAGAGCAAGGGGAAAAGGTCTTAAGAGCTATTAAGGGTTCTAATGAGATCATATTACCCAGGATAATAAACCAAAAATGTTTAAAGTCAGCATCAGAGTGATTGTAGACAGTTGTCTTTGTATGTCACGTTCTTGGCATCCTTTTATGTTTCATGGGTTAGAGTAAAGGTGCTGAATCCTAGAATTGTGTGCTAACTCATGCAACATTTCTGGTATTTGCATCTAATTAATGTCTTACCACTGTAAATTCCTTATAATGGTATTTCAAAGCAGAGGTAAAGTGTTATCCGACCAGCATCTTTCCCATGTACTCAATTCAGTGCAACTTACAGGAGAAAAAGGATTTCGCTGGTTTATTTCATACACAAATTCAGCAGGCATAGACACATGTATTCCTCATTGCACACAATAAAAACAGCATTTAAACTGCAGTAATAAAAAACAGAGAAAATATGACACAGTTTATATGAGGCTGTAAAGAAGCCTCACACCTACTATACAGTGCTGCAGTAATAATATCCACGCTTCATATACTATGTTATAGGAAAATGTGAGTTAGTTAAAATAGCCTTTATTACCCTCAGCCAAGCCAATTTTTGCAGATCCGTAGCAGAGCATTTTCTCAAGCTTTTCTGTTGTTTCTCAGTATATTTTGATAAATAAAATTACTTGGATAGTTTCCTTTATTAAACTGCTTAGCAGGAGAATGCAGGGTCTCAATTACAGGTCATATGTATAGCCCAGAATCACAGAACATGCTGAGTTGGAAGGGACTCACAAGGATCATTGAGTCTAACCCTTAGCCCTGCACAGGACCATCCCCAGGAGTCACACCATGTGCCTGAGAGTATCAATTTATATATTTTGGTTTTCCTATTTTGGTCCCTGTTTTCCTTGCTAAATTTGTCTGTGTGCTCATTGTTCTTTGCATTTATTCATGAGCCCCTCCCTTGCTCTCCCAGTGTGACAGGAGAATGTCCCATAGTGGAAATGGTTCAGTTTGGTGCACTGGTTTAACCGATAAAGATTTCCAGGGGTCTTCAAGCAGAAGCTCTTTAACATGAAGTGGGGCAGTTATTATCATTATGCATTTAGAACCTTCATTCAGAGTGTTCTGTCTGCTCTAATATAAGTAAAAATTGATGCAAGACTTGATGCAGCCAAGTCAGCTCGATGCCAGAACTGGATCATGTTTACACCAGATTTAATGTCATTGGATTAATGATAATTCAGTTAGAGCAAAGAGAAGATAGCATACTTCTCTCAGGTACAGTGATGAAATGACAGGGCTATAACTAAGCCACACAACAGTGCACAAATATCCAAGTACCTGTATTTCCCGTGACAGCATTTTGCATAAATGTAGAGAGTAAGGAAAATAATACCATCCATTTTCCATGTTACACCACATGGAATGATTTATGGCCTAGTGCCTGTTCACTGTTCACCTCTATAACTGCACAGAAACACAGAATAATGTTTCTTCTCTTTTTGAACTTCTGAAAAATATTTCTGATGTTTATGTATTTCACTCCATATATATATATTATATGTCATATATTCATTCCATTTTTCCTGATCCAGATTTGTGTAGGAGCTAATGTTTATTTTGTTCAAAAGCTCGATAAATGATTTTGGATAGCAAAATTTTGAAAATGACAATGAATGAAATTTCTGTAAGAGATTACAACAAGGGATGTGTATCTGGGAAGAATTGGCTGGACCCTGGAATGAGGTCAAAATAATAGACTTTTTAGGAACACCGAGGGGAGAATCTCAGTTTCTTACCAAAAACTTATACAGATGAAGAACACAGAATCGGGCTGTCGTGTGTGAAAATCTTGTTACCTGCATGTGAAATTCTCCTCCTGCAAATAATACCAAACCAACTCAATTCCCTTTCTCCTGCCAAGTTTCAGACAGCCCTTGTGGCCACACCCGAGCAGTTTTGGGTGCTCAGATTCACACCAGCACACCCATGGGGGTCACCCGTGGTACACAGAGCTGGGCAGATTTGCTAAAATCATTATGTTTCTGTGAGTCGTCACAGTGCAGTGTCATGGATCTGGTTTTCGTACACCACAGCACTTTACAATCGAGGTGCTTTTGCAAGATAGAAATCGATAGCATAATTTAATAGTTTAGCTGGGAAAGAACCCGGAGAGTGCCCGAGAGATTTAAATTGATACCTAAATCCTGTCTGTGGGACTGCATCCTACCACTTCACAATAGTGCATTGTTCAGCAGGAGCAGAGTAGAGTTATAGGCATGCATGCAATCAAAAGTGCTCGAACAGTTTTTTTAATCCTTTGTGTACAGTATCTGTAACAGTGATTATAGACAATGCAAAGTAATGATGCCATTTAAAATGCTTCTAAAAAATGAAGATTGTGAAATACCTTGTAGGGCTTTCAAATGAATTCAGAATAAAATAGCTTTGTGATACTCTCATAATATGGTCACAATATGAGCAGAAGGGTTCTTACTTGAATTTAAATGATTACAAAACATGACAAAAATAGAAGTCCAGAATTTCAGAGCCTCAATTACCTGTTGCATAAAATACTCTCCCTGATCAGATGAATTAATTCCATGATTTCTCGCTCTCTGTGTTGCGTTGCAGTGAATATCACTTTTCATAAAGTCTGCTTTCATAAAGAAGGGTACCGCAGAATTAATTTAGGCTGCTCTTGTAGCATTTTAATAGTTGCGTCTTATCTGAGGTGGAGTATTTACATCTTTGCACTTACACTCCTTTTCTAAATCCATCTTGGGAGACTGTTTTTTCCAGTTATCCTCAGCAAGGCCTGATGCATGTCAGTCTGTGTGTGCCAGCGCTGGGGACATCCATGAGGGATGAATGAAAGCTTTCAGCTGCATCTGTACGAGGAGCTCTGTACGTGCCCTCCATGCGTTCCATTGTAAGGGTGCTTACACGAACAGTTTCTGGAGGCAGACAACTCAAAACTCTACTGCTGGTGGAAACATCCCCAAGAAAAGTGTCATTTTTGTCAGTGTAGATGATAGTCTTTCCGCAGAAATTTGGGGGTTTAGATCTCCATCTCGTTTCCTGTGAATTACTTAACTCTTGCTGACATCTTGTTTGTAAAAATGAAGGTGGGGAAGTTTCCATCATTCTGTAGCCAACTGTTTCAGTAATGGGAGTGTACTGTAATATTAAAATGCTGTAAAAGAGCTGGGAAACAGAATGTCTCTTTCAGAGCTCCCTTAGTTTGGGGGAATTTTATCCCATCCTCAAATGCAAGAGTGCGGCTAGAAATCACGATCGAGCCATAAATAATTCTATTATATTGTTGTTTGGTGGCATTTACTTGGAAGGAGGTTGCTTCTTTTCCTTGCACTAGAGCAGATTTGTTCTCTGGGGCTGAAGGAGGTCAGAAATCCTTCATGTGCTGAAGCTGTAAAGAAAGTCTGTAGAGAATTGAGTCAGGACCCAAGGGCTTGGCTGCCTTAACTCAAAGCTCTCACCAATTGCACAAAGTCAACATAAATACTCCCTGACTTCACTGGTGTTCCATGTCCTCCCTACCCTTCACAGACGGAATTGCCACCAACTAGGACCAAAAACTTGACTTCATTTTAAGACTTTCATCATTACAGCCAGTGTCAGTGTAGCTAGCAGGTGGCCTCAAGAAAAATCACTGGAAATTGTTGTGGGTTTTTTCCCACAGCACGTTTTGGTGGTGCTTTAGTGCAGTTTTAAATATAGTAGCAGGTGGGTTTCCATCTCTTAAAGACTGTTTTTTCTTTCTGGAATTTATTTCCAGAATACTGGATAGCATAATGTTTAGGGATTTAAACAAACAATACATTGCAACTGTATCTTTTATGCTATTGTTATTTTAAATTCATATTGTTAGTTAAGATATTGCTGTTTTTCAATATCTTTTATATTATTCTGGTTTTTTTTCCTTAACGTGGATAATATGGGCAGGCTCTCTACTGGAAATTTATAGCTTGTCTTCCAAGTATGTATGTCCCCTAATTTTTTTTAAAAATTGTTCTATAAATGAGTGCAAGTGTACCTTTGGTTACATTTCACTTGATGCACAAATCATGTAATACAACAGGCAGTTCGTAGAATTCGGTGTTTTGAAGATTTGGCTCAGTCCTTGCAGATGTGTATCTGAGCATTGTGAAACTGCACAAATGACATCAGTGAATTCCTGAGTTAAAAAGAGCAACTCTTGCATTTTACATTGTTTTACAATGCCTGTGCACAGACCAAATAGTTAGAAGACTAGTATTCTGATAACGTAAGACACTACAAAGTAATAGAAGATGCTCTTTCCATTCTGTCCAAAACGAAGGGAAGTGCCCAGGTAAGGTCTGCTGAAGTGGATGTGACATGTCTAAAATTATCCCTGAATTCCAACATTTTCCTAAAGCAGGATGGCTGTTCACAGTCCTTGTTTCCTCTCTTTAAAAGCACATATTTTCAAAACAATTTACAGAAGAGATGAGGGAGCAAATGTAATCATTCATTCTCTTTATGTTTGATCAGTGTTATGTTATTCTTTATTAACTCTAATTGCAATAGGTAATTCTTTGCACATGTTCCTGGGTTACAGCAGAGTAAAAATACCTCTATAACAAGATTGAACCCGGCCAATACCAAATAGCCCTATAAATTTAAATTAGTGAAAACATGACTCACCTCTAGATGGTTGCATCTTTGCTGAGCTTGCAGTGATCCAAGTAGATAATTCATGGCAACCGCTCTGCTTGGTTTTAGGAACCATGAAAATTAATGGCTCCTATAAGAAATACTGATCTCCCAGGACAGTACATCCTCTCCTGTTCTCTGTATCCTCATACACGTGTAACATGCCAATCACACCTAAAGGACGTTGTGCAAAATCAATTTTTTTTTTCTCTTTTTTTTTTTTTTCCCAGACCCCAGTATGGTGGCAAATTCTGCCAAGGTTCCAGTCGTGTTTATCAGCTCTGTAATAAGCAGCCCTGCCCAGCAAACAGCCTGGACTTCCGTGCCCAGCAGTGTGCAGAGTACAACAGCAAACCTTTCCGAGGCTGGTACTACAAGTGGAAGCCATACACCAAAGTGGAAGGTAATGCTGCCCCGCTCTGATGGACGGGCACTCGCAGGAAGCCCGAATTCACCCGTGTTCTTTGGGCAAATATCACCCCATGTAAGCAAACACAGAGTCAGTCGCTTGGTTTGGAATGTGTTTGCTTTCTAGCAGAGCTGGGTCCAGCCTCCTGTGTGATCCTGCCTGTATGGACATGCAGAACTGATTTGGGCTGTGAGTTCAAATCCTTGTCCCTGGCTGTTGCTACCCCCCTCTTTCATTTTATGTTACCTGTTGGTTAGTCTGAAACCCAACCACAACCATTTCCATGGGTTTTTCAGCATGGGAAATGGAAGCTTCCACAATAACACTACCAGAATCTTCCTTCCTTTGGAATGTTCTCAGATTTCAAAACGTAACAGTGAGTCGACCTTTTGACTTTTCTGCTGGTATAGTCCCATGGCAAGTGGAAAAACAAACAATGTACTGGCATACATTTTTTAAAGTCATCTTTTACTAAGAGATCTTTATCAAGTTCAGATCCTGATAACTATTTATTCTTTTTTTTGTGCAAGCAAGTTTATTTTTACTTTAGGCATCTTAATTTTGTGGATGTTTTGAATCTGTATTCACTTTTATCAGAGAAAACAACCTTTTTCTCTAGTTTGAAAGCCCAATTTGTAGCTGCAAATACTTGAATAAAAGTGTGTGGACTATATCACATCATAGCTGCTTTGTTTAGCACCTGTACAAATGTGCTTTTGATGATAATAAGTGCATAATTGAATATATATAGGCATACACCTTTCATTCATAGCCTGATTATATTTTCTTCAAAAGTCTGTGCAGACAGTTTTGTGGGTGTTTAGAAACCTGTGTCCCAACAGGCCAGTGTGAAGAGAGGAAAGAAATAATATGATTTCACAGCATGTAACAGTGGATGTTGTATAATAGGGGGAAAAGTTCATATTTTTTAATAGAAATTAAGGTGGCCTACATTGGATTTAAAGGTAGGGGCTGTGTTGGGTAAAAGGAGCTTAAAATTAGGGACAATATGTGTAATTTTCCAAAGCAAGATGTCCCCAAGTGACTCTGAACTTGAAAATGTCTGTCCTTACTCTCTTAGCTGCTTTACAAAATCTCCCCCAAGATATACATTTATAGTCCTGAAAACATGAGCTGGTTTCAAAATTCTTACAGGTGCTTTTCCTCTCGAGAAAGGACTATTGGAAATCCAGCTGCTGATTCAAGAATAAAAAGATACTATTTTGAGTCCAGTTTCATGTTCCTCAAAACTTTGTTGTGCTGTTTTATTTGTTGCATTTATTATTTGTATTAAAACTGTGTATTTCAGCAACTGTGATAATATTTACAATTGCATGACCTTTTGTCTGTGCAGAATTAATCAGCCCTTTAAAAGCACAACACACCATCCATGTGTGAGAAGAAATTTGACAATGGTTGGGATTTGTTGGAGGAAAAATGCTTTTGTTAGGGGACATCTGGCCTGAACCCTAGTTTTCAGCTGGAAATCTTCAGCTGATCATTTTACCATGTTATACCTTTCCCAAATTTTAACTAAACTTCAAATAAAATTATTACAGTCTCCCACTTCTCCTAATAAAAATGCAATTTGAACCTGTGAAGCAGTGGAACTGAGGTCAGGGCACAGCAGCAGAGCTAAGGCAATGTGCCTGTTCTCAGACTGGGCTGGAAGTCTTGGTTCTGTGTGCAGGCAAGCAAACCCACACATGCTTTTAAAACAGCATAATATGAGCTATTCTATTTAGTTATATTTCTGCCCATCTTGGTGTCCTAAGATGTCACCATGCACAATTAGTCCTTGTAGCTTGTACTCTAGGATGTAAGAAGAAACAATAGCAAGGGGCTTTTTTTTTTCCTTTAAAACTGTGCTGCAGGTCTGCTAATTCTTCCTTATCCTTTTGTTTTTGTTTTTTTTTGTTTGTTTGTTTGCTTTTTCCCCAGAGGAAGACAGATGTAAATTGTACTGCACAGCTGAAGACTTTGACTTTTTCTTCGCAATGTCCAGCAAAGTGAAGGATGGAACTCTGTGTTCTCCAAATAATTATGATGTTTGTATTGATGGAATATGTGAAGTAAGATAAAATTAAGTTTCTTACAATCCTATTGTCTATTTTTTAAGTGGGCAGTTGACTCCTTTATGGAAAATGCAGCTGTTTCTTCAAATTCCCTTGTGTCTGAGTCCTTCACTTGTGCCTTTTGGTTGCAGCAAGTAGGGTGTGATCATGGACTTGGTTCCAAAGCTGTATTGGATGCTTGTGGAGTTTGTAAAGGAGATAATTCAACATGCAAGTTCTTTAAAGGCCAATACTTGATCCAGCACAAAGCTAATGGTAAGGGAAACTGTTCCACATGATCATCAACTCATTGCTCTGTTCAATCCCCATGTAATATATTTGACTCCTTGCTCATTTGGGCAGTGGCTGAGGGTCCAGATGTGAACTGAAAATCACAGGGAGAGTGAGAGGAGAGTTCACATTTCTCCTGTTTCTTGGTAACACAAAAGCTATGAGCATAAGTCTTGGTCAGTTAAGCATTCCTCTTGTTGCCTAAGCCACAATTTTCCTGTACGTGTGAATTTCCTCTTAAAAGAGATTTTAGTATTCAGACAAGTAAAAAAATAGCTGTCAGCAGCTCTGACTGGAATGGGACTGCAGAGCATATAAAAAGCAATACACAGCATAATGCCAAACATGACAGTATTTCCATGTCTATTTTCAAATTAACTTGGCTGGAAGCTGTCCAGCTGATTCAGTGGAAGATCCAGTCACTGGGTGGTGGACTTTTCTTTGGTGGAACTGTCACAGGCTTCTTGGGAAATCATCTCACCATGCTGCAGTTTCTCAGGCACAAAATGCAGATAAGATTTCTGTACCCAGGGGGGTATTTTGAGGGTCCATTTACTGCTGATCATAAGACATGTCGATACCGCAGTAATACAGGCCAGGAAATCGTTCAGGATATAGTAAGTGAGCACTGGGTGTCAGCAGGGAGATCCTGTGCTATCCGTGGCTTTGTGAGGGCTCTGCACATCCCAGTGCACGTCACCTCGCAGCCCTTGTCCGTGACAGATGCGGGACCTCCCAGCTGCTGTAGGGAGAACTTGGTACGACAGTCACAGTGGAGCCACCATTAGCGTGCTCTGCATTTTTCGAAGGTGGACTTGCTTTTCCTTGTCTTTAGTCACAAATAAAAATTTCAGGAATTGAGCTTCCTCAGAGCCGCTCTGATTACGGGCTGTGTAACGAAGCGGGGTTAAAATCAGAGCTGGTGCAAACGGAGCGTCTTGGTGGATGGGAAGAGCTGCCTTAATTAAACTGCAGTCGTTTCCGATGGGCTCAGAACGGGTCAGCCACCTCTCTCGGTGTGACAGCTGCAGACACGCTGCTTGCTTCTTTCCCTGCAGACTACTACGCCGTGGTGACGGTGCCGGCCGGCGCGCGCAGTATCCAGCTCCAGGAGATGCAGGTCTCCACCAGCTACCTGGCGGTCCGAAACCTCAGTAAAAAGTACTATCTGACAGGGGACTGGACCATTGACTGGCCAGGAAAGTTCCCTTTCGCTGGAACGGTTTTTGATTATCAACGCTCTTTTAACCATCCCGAGAGTCTCTATGCGGCAGGACCGACTAATGAGACGCTGGTCTTTGAAGTAAGATTTCTTCTGTTTATCCTTCCCCTGATGTCTATTACAGGATTAGTAACGACAGCTGGAGCTCTGCGCTGGAGCTCTCAGCGAGATTAAAGAACAGCGTTGAGTCACGATAGCATTCAGACTTAATTGTGTGGTCCTGCTCAATTGAAAGGCCTTTCACTACTTTATCAATGTCCGAAGTTTAGCAAACTGTCACAAACTCAGGGAAAAGGAAGGTGCAAAAAACACACCATGCAGCATCATTTCTCAGTTGCTGCAAGATGATAATAGAGATCATAAATGCATCCCATACAGGGTATACAATAAAACTCAATAATGTGAAAATTAAATATAACATTATGGCAACACTCACTAGTAGCAGGCTCAGAAAATGCTTCTGGAGCTGCAGGTGCGTGGAGCCAGTTTCACATCCACCTTGGAACACAGTCAAAGGTTCCTGAACCCACAGGTTCCTGTAGATTTCTGTTGATTCAGTTGTTCTAGTATAAATACTTATCTCACAATCAAATTTGCATTCCCTGCTTTGTCTGCCAGATGTTCTGTGTTGAAACTATAGTTAGCAGAAAGGAAATTCGGTATTTGCATTGTTTGTTCCAGTTTCACAATTTCAAAATTGGCCACTGCTGCTGCTGCTGTTCTAAGAAAAATCTCTTCCTGCGTTGGTTTACTTAACCAGATTTTCTTTTAAAATGCATCAGAGCATCTGAGGGTCCATTTTTGACTGAATCACCAAAGTCTTTGCTCCCCAGTAGCTCTGTTAGTTTGCCTGCTTTGTTAGAAAGCTCCCAGAGGTCTTTGGCTTGGTAGCTCAGCTGTTGTGTCTGTTTTGATGAATCCTTCCTTCCTTCCCTGTGAGAAGGGCTGCAGCTCCTGCCCACACCTTCCAGCAATACTCAGGTGCATGGGAACAGGTGCTGTGCCCCCTCTCCGAGGCAGCATCCCACAGTCCTTCCCCCCATCCCTGTCCCTGAAATCCACTCCCTGCAGCTGGAGCAGGGAGCCCAGACCTCCCCGTCCCACTGGCTTACCCAGCCTGGTTCTGTTAAACCACGAGAGAGAGCAAGCACAGACTGTGACATGAAATATATTCTTCAAGGATTACATAAACTTGCACAAGTATTCAGTAAAGTGTTTATTTGGAATGCTGAAGAGCTTGACTGCTATTCATACTGACTGAGTAATGTACTTACACGTGTCTTTAAGAGCCACTGAAGTCCATGGCCCATGAACACATGTTAAAGCACTTCAGGGTGAACACATGTTTTAGAATGGACACTTTGACATGGGCTAAGGGTGTGTATTTTCACAACTTGCAGTCATAATTCTCAATGCTGTTTAAAACCCTTTCTCTCCATTGAAGAAATTTTGGGTATGTATGTTAATGGGGATCTTTAGTCCAAGGAAGAGTTTGGTCTGTAAGTTATAGACATTCTCCCCTGTCTGCAAGTCATCTCTAGAGCAGCCTTACACCAAAGAAATAACCACACTTCCAAATACCATGAAACGTTAAGCTGAGCTTTCAGGAGTCTTACTTGTCATAACACAAAGTAGATTTGAGCTGTATTATTATGGAGCTAAGTATGAATAATAAATCTCCTGCAAGACGACTTGGCTGCATATTCTGCACATACTTTGCAGAATAAAGATTAAAGAAAAAAATTTTAATGCCAAATAACACTTCTATTTTCATCCTATGAAATTATGCTAAACAGTTTTATTAAGATGTAACATTTAACTGGAGGCTGTTTCTCCTTTCAGAGCTTATTTAATCTTCCCTTGTATTTTTATTGAAATACCTACACCACTGGCATTGGTAGCTGGGGATTCTAATGACTGAAAATGTTACAGTTATGTATTCCCCAATTACACGTATCTGTGAACTGCACTTAAGACTTTTTCCCTTTTAATAATTCAAGCAACATTCAACAGGCTGAATTCTGAAAAAAAAAAAGGCAAAATTTTGTATTCAGAGATCTGCATTATTTATGATTTACCAGCAACTCTGAGATGCAAAAATGCCAATGAAAACTGAAGAAATATGCTTGGATGAGAAAACACACATACTGCTGAAGATCTGCTTGGAGCAGTAATAGTGAAACAAATCCTATGTCAGCTATAAATACCAGAAACTGATAGAAGGCTGAAAAAAGGGCGAGTTTAAGCACACTACAGTGTAGCTTTGTTTTCATTTTTATCTCATCTGTAATTTTCAAAGAATCATACGGGAAAAGTCCTGCCAGCAATGTTTTTATTCAATTAAGTTCGTTTTTGATAAGATAAGGTTTTCCAGGGTTTGGACCTCAACTTCTTCCTGTAATCTTTAGATTTTCTTTTCTTCATTTTGCAATTAGGTTGTATTCAAATGATATTTAATACTTCTTCTCTAGATGAGGTTTGTTGATTTTTTTTTTCCAGAATACTTCAGTGTGAGCCCTTGTAAAAATGCACACTGCAGGTATTGAGCACTTCAATAAATTGCATGTATAAATACAGGAACTTTTATTATTCAGGTGGGCAGAAAATGTAAGGTTTTGTAGCTGTGTTTATTGCCATTCCACTATGACTGAAAGACAGATTAGCACAGCTTGTGCCCCTTTCTTTCTGTGGTTATAATTTTGCTGCACACTCGTGTGGTGACTCAAATGGCTCAGGGTTGTTCCTTTGTTTCTTCAAGCAAACCCTTCTGTGTGTATCCAGAAAGCTCAGGTTCTGCACGTCCTCTGAGCAACATTCCCAGGAGAGGATGGGACCAGACAGGTCTGGCAAGTCTGTGCTCAAGGCAATCACTCCCTTTGAAATGCAGTCATTCTCCAAAATATCTTCTTGAAAGAGACATCTGAAGCATGTATTAAGTGAGAAGGAGGAGATGCAAATAAGGAAAAAAAAAATCTTTAGATTCCCCGTTGTCTTGAATATCACAAGTTCAGCCTTGCAGTTCTAGAAAATATTTGTATTTATATTTTCTTGGACAGTATGTTCCTCTGCATCTGCTTTTCTATCAGGCTTTTCAATAGTTCAGCTGAGCACGTATCATTTATTCAGACTATTCAAAAATGGATAAGAGACAAGAAAAAGACATATAAACTGCTTTTCTTACTTACCCTAGAATTTCACACACAACCCCCCCTAACACATATATATTTTTATATATATTTATATATATTAAATGTATGTAATTATGGGAATGGGTCATACCAGAAGAGACAAAGGACAGTGAGTCTGTAATTTAACTGGGTTGTGGGAGAAAAAATACAAATTATAGTGGCCAAATATTTTCAGAAGAGGAGGAGGAGAACATTGTGAGGTGAATGTGGAATTAAATATGTATGACTAGTATTTCCCACAACTACGGAAGGGTATATTTTAGAATTCATCAGAATCTTTTCTGGATTGTTCAGGAATTCATTTCACACGTGGAAGGAAGGGAAAGACCAGTAACATGGTGTCCTTCAGAACTGGTGTGTCAGTGCCCCTCTGAAGTTAATATTGATGTTTTGGTGATTTGTGGGTATTTATAAACCAGTAACAGCTGAAATGCAAAATGTTCCTGAATTCAGAAGGCAGTTCCTGAAATGGCCTAATTCAGATTACATGAACTAATGGTCAGGGGTCCAAGGGGTACAAATGTGATAGTTAGATGCTAATCTAGAATGAGAAACGGATACCAGGTTTTTAAAATATAGTTTCTGTAGCATATTTATCTCATCTTAAGTAGTACCTATAAGGCTCACTTGTGACATCCATTTGGTGAAATATTGACCCTCCACAACTCACTCAAATCCTGGGAAAGGTTCTGAAAGAGCAAAAGAAACAGAACTATTACGTGGGCATGAAAAATGCTGCGTGGCCAGGGATCAATGAAGTAACTTAAAAACACAGGAGTTTTGTAATTTGGCTATCCATTTTATCAATAAACATGAAGAACTGACTGATTTGAGAAGTCAAATACGCTTTGAGAAAGCACTACACAGTTTTCCAGGATCAGTACCCACGCTGAGGTTGACCTCAGTCTTGGTGAAACACTGAATCAAGAAATTGTGAAATCTCTGCGAAAAAAAGAGAGTTTATTTTGACATCAATAAGTAACAGATGGAAAGGATGCTTTGTAAAGAGGCAGGCAGCCATGGGAAGAGAAGGTGAATGGAGCTTCAAGGCAGGAATACGTCTAATTAAATCCAGTAAATCACTTCCTCTTTATCAATGGGGGAAAACAGGAGAAAGGAGGCCAGGTGGAATGGCTTTACTGATGATGTAGCTGCCACTGGGAGAAAGCCAAGTTGCAGTTATAAAGGATTACATTTATTATTAGCTACTAGATGATAAATTTGTACTGATTTCCCCTAAAGAGAAAGTAGGCTAAAGAGAACTAAGATGTGCTTATAGGATACAGATGTCGATTCAATACAATGGATAAAAGGGTTCTCCTGTAGTGAGGAGAGATTAGCTGGACAGTGTCCCTGAAGGTTGTACATTGAGCATGTGAACATGAAAAAATGGAGACGCTATAACAACGGAAGATAAATTTGAAACAGCTGAAGTAGAAATGAGATCATACAGGACCTTTCAAGGATACTTTTTTTTTCTTCCTCCTTTTAATGACCTTAGTGGACTTTCTTGAAAAACAGTAGTTTTTCATAAGCTTTTAGTTAGGAGTGTGTTTAAAGTTACTTTAGAAATATTGAAGAGATAAAACCCCTTTTGTTTTAAGGATTGGCTTAAGTACTCAATGGGTAATTCTTCCTTTACTGCTTTCCAAACAGGTGTTCTCTCTCTTTCCTTTGAAGCACTGGTGTTGGCCACTGTCAAGGATCCCATCCAGTAACTGCCCATTCAAGACAATGGTCCTGTTTTAAAACTTGTTTTAGACATTTTTCCACCAGCACCATATGCTGCAGGCACAGATTTATCCCACTGAAATGAGAGTAAATTCACAGAAGTCAATGGAATTAATCTTGATTGAACAGAGAAATTGAAATCTGCCTTAGCGTGCTGGATGTGACAATATTTATTGAACAGCATGTACATCCACAGTGGATGACAACGGCAGGTCTCAAGCAGAGCACAGCCAGGCACTTGTCTTCCACCCAAACTTCTCCATCTGCCCTCCTGCAGATAGATTAACTTTGCTACATCCCTCTGAGGAAATCATCAAAGACTCCCAAAGCATGGGAGTGACCCAGCAGTGTAGATGCAATTTGAAGACACAGATCAAAGCTCCCGTGGATGCTGGGAGGCAGAGTTTGTTCCTTGGGCACATGCAGAATGTGTGCAGATGAAAACAGTCCTTCACCTGGCTTTTATTCTCTATGCTCACCTTCTCTCTCTAAGTCATTTGTAAGTTTAGTCCTCCACAGAGGTAATGAGTCTTTTTTTCAGCATGTTACAAACCAGGGTTTAGTATGCTTTCCTATACATTGGACAAAATGTTGTGGAAGAAAGAGGAGTTTAGCTTCTGTAAATTAACCTCTCTTAATTCACTGTGCTGCAGGTAACTTCACATACACGTCTTATAATACAAGAACCCTGAGAGGCACCGATTCAATGCTAACAAAGCAATGTTAGTAGTCTCTTTAAAAATCTGACTGCAAAATAAGAGTATTATACTGGAAACTTAGGATGGCCCTGGGAAAAAAGTAAAATCTCAAACAAAGGAGCAGATGCACAGCTAGTTTAGGGAATTTATTGGTTTAGCTCTCACATCAAAATTAGCAGCAAAAGGAAAAGGTTCTTTACTCAGGAGAGTTCAATTTAGCCATTGTTTCACCATTTGGTGCCCTAAGAGAAAGCCACAGTTCTTTTTCTCCGGGATAGATCCGGCAGATTCCAGCCCTAGAGCCTGTGGTTTGCGAACTCAAGAAGCTGTAAATTTTATAACTCTGCGCCCTGCGGTCAGAGCTGCTGAGTGTTGTGTCTGAAGTCAGGTGGTTGGTGTGTTAAAGGTAGACATTAAACAGTTCTATTGAGGAACTGGAAATGTTTAAGGAGGTTGTTTGCCAGCTGTAAATTTGGGAGCAAATGCCAGTTGGCTGAAAAGATGCTGGAATGTGTCCAGTTAAGTAGACTAGCACTGGAGGTCTTTCCAAATTTGTAGGTCTGATAACTTGGCTAAATATGCAGACTTCAGTTATTGGGTTGTTAAGGAAGGGCTTTATAATGAATGTTTGAAAATACGATAGAAAACTTTTTATATGCTCGTTACTTTGGCAAAATTGCAACTTTGCAATAGCATTGCATTCCTGATGGAAACACGGTTGAACATTATACACCGTATGCTGTTTTTCAGCTGAATGCCAGGGACTTTAAAGCATATGGTTTGTGCCCTGCAATATTTTGTATCCAATACTATTCCACAGTTGGATTTTGCCCTTTTTCTACATAGCTGGGATGATACAGGAGGAAAGACACCTGACTGTGATGCAGCTCTTGCTCAGTAAACGTTCCCTCTTGCAATCTCCTTGGTGGGAAGGGGCTCCAGCTTTGGCTGCCAGCCAGGAAAGGGAGAGGAAGTTCCCTTCACCTGCCTATTACAATTGTGGCTATTTCCCAGTGGACAAGCAGGGGATGTAGCCCAAGGTCTTAAAATGCATATGGCCCAGCTTGCCTGGTGTGCAGGATTTACCCCCCGGGCACTCACCCAGCTGGAGGCTGCGAGTTCCTGACACCATTGTGTGGTTGTTCTCTGAAGTGAGAGATACTGATGGGTCTTGTTCTGACTCGTCCAAGATCATTTCCTCTTCATTCCCTACGCTCTGTTGAAGCACCAGGAGAATATCGTTTTAACAGGAGTAAAACTGCTTGCCACTTTTACCTTCTCATCCTCCCTCTTTCCTGTTCTGAACTCTGTGTTCAGGATGTTTTTGTTCTGGTCCTTGCCTCTACTGTCACAAAATAACGAGCACTTTCGGAAGACAAATGTTCAGTCTAATGCTTCAAGATATTTTTATTAGAAAGGTTTTAAACTTTACTGTTTTTTTGGCCACTGACACAGCACAGTTTTATGACAGTTGTCAGAATGAAATGAGATGAGGACTAACCCTTACACAAGGTTTTGTGGTATGGACCAAACCTCCTCCTCTTTTGACACTACTTATTAAAAGGCCAGACAGAATTTCAGTCTCTGCACTTGAAAGAACACAGAGCACCTACTGAAATGGGAGAAAGTGTTTCTGGCTGCCTAAGATGCTGAGATTTGTGCTAATACCTTGGACTCGTAGGACCTTCGGATGAGTAAAAGCAAATTGAAACATTTTGAGGTCTGGTCTGTAAGAAGAACCAGGGAAGGAATTGTTTTAATTGAAGAGTAGTTTTCCAGGGCTCAACTCTTACTACAGTCAGCCCTTCCCCATTTTTTTCTGAAGCACATGTTCTGAAACTTTACACTTGAGATGTTTGTCTCAATTTGTCCTTGAGAGACAAACAATAGAGTGCACAGGTTATTGCAACCTTTTTTACCTGGCAACTCTAATGCTCATGGACTTGGGCATTTTGCCTTTTGTAGCCTTAATTGCTGTGTTCTCAGTCTGGATCATTATTGAGGTTCCCTGACTGGAATAAAATCTTTGGCTGCTAAGACTGGAAAATACAGCATCCATTTTTCTTTCTTCCAGAAAAGTAAACAGTATGCAGTCCAGATCCTTCATGCATTCAACATTATTGGGCTGGAGGTCATGTAAATTTGGTCTGAATTTTCAATGTCGTGGGTAATTTCTGTTTTCCAGTAGGTCCATTTCCAGAATGCTTTAAAACCCATGGCTACATTTCAAAATGTTATTATATTCCTTGGTCTTAACACAAAGGAAGTTTGTCGTATTTTATGAAATCAGTCTATACAGAGCTCACTTCTACTTACATGGATTGCTGAAGTGCTCAGTCAGACTTCATGTGAACTTGCCTGATAATTTATTAATGTTTTGAATGGCAGTCATTAACATAGACTTGAATTGCGCTTGAAATGCTAATGCTTATCAAAAAGCATATTTAGGAACTGAGGGCAACTGCACCTGCTCTTTATATTACTATGACAAGATCCATATTGGTGAAGAACTCAAACTTATTAGAGCTCAGTAACTGTAAACTCTCGCACTGTTTCTATTAAGTATGAATGTAAATGCACTTTGCTGCCAAAAAGTTTCTAAAATAAATGTTGTTAAGTAGAAATTTCTCCCCAAATTTAAGTATGTGTCAGATGTTCAAGCATCTTGCATTGATTATAATTCAGTCTTGAAATGAATACAGTGAATTTTAGAAAGTTGTCTGCATGAAAGCTGCAGTATAATTCGCCACTAAAATAGTACACCCCCGAGAGCTGGGCTCTCTCAGTTAAATGACAAAGATTGTTATTACAGTCAGTAGTCACACTTTCTGTAAATTTTCTAACGCATTATGCTAAAATCATGAAGTAAAAGACTTTTCCAATCCTTTTTCCTCTGTAGACACCCAAGGCCAGGTTCTCTCCTTGGCTGAAGCTTTATCAGCGTCAATCATGAGAAAAATACCAGCTGAGGGTCTTTCAAACAAAATTTATCACCAGTCTGCATAGAAAAGAGTTTTTTACCAGAAAAAACCCTTCTGTTGTATACCCTCAGCATCGAGAACTGAGGAAGCCATCTCCCACCACCTCTGCTCCCAACCCCACCCAGCTTCACTACTGCTTTACTTCTTCTAGTAAAGGCTTAGAGTCTTGCTTTCACAAGCGTAGTGTGTATACATATGCTATGTGTGTATCATGCTTGGTTCATCTTCCTTCACACTGACAGAATCCTTTCTCGACCCCCTGCCTTTTCTTTTTTTTTGTCTTTTAACCAAACCCCAAATGCCCCTCTGTAGATCCTGTTACAAGGCAAAAATCCTGGCATTGCTTGGGAATACACGCTTTCCAAGACCAACCCAGAAAACAAGACATCTGCCAGAAAACACAGCTACTCCTGGGTGACGGTGCAGTCCGAGTGCTCAGCTACCTGTGGTGGTGGTAGGTAACTTTCCGATTGCTAAGCCTCTTCTTTTGCTGTTTTTAAAACATCTCAAACTTTAAAGCTGCCTTCAATTTTGCAAGTGTGTACTGATACATGCAGGGGGTTACACTGAGCACCTGGTCCTTATTTTTTCACCTGGCAATTCACAACACGGATGAAGTACCTTCGTACTTCCTTCATAGTTAAAAAAAAACACCCAGATCCATGCCAGTGTCAATTCATGTCACTGAGACTCAAGTCTTTTTTGTTAAGGTCACTCCATATCCATATGATACCTTGCTGTTGAAGTAATGTGGGAATTAAATATGTGCTTTGATGTTGCAATTTGAGAACATTGAAAGACACTGAAGTGAGGAAAATTAGGTAAAATGAGGAAAATTTATCCTATCTGTAGAGAGCAACCGAAGATTAAAATATTATCGAGACCCTCACTGAAAGTTGCACCAAATCTGCTCACTGTTTAATTACCAATATTTAATTCTACCAGGTCAAAGTCTGAAATTCCGTGTAATCTAAGGATTTCTTATTGCCATATTCCTCTTGTTTTGCACACACCATGTATTTGTTTTTCTAAATCCTGGATGTGCTATCAGTGAAAGTAATGCTGGGGTGTAATGAAAGCAGAAAACTGACATGTGGGAAGTCTTTAGTACCAAAGGATAGGACTGGGGAATGAAGGAAATGCCTTGTTGTGCTCCTGTATTGGCAAAATAGTCCATCCAGGTGAAATTAAGGAATATCCTGATAGTGTGTTGTCAGACTTCTCAATATCTCAGTAACAGTTTAAGGAAGAAAGATCCACCAGGAGCACTGCAGCCATAAAATAAGACAGCTGTATTTTCTTCCTTCCCTTTAAAAGGTGGCAGCATGGATATAAAAATAATGGAAACAACTGTGTTTCCAAATTTGACTTGCTGTGCCAAATGAGCCATGTGTGAGGTGAATGATAGATCTCAGTTAAAAAGATAAATCTAGAAAATCACTTCATCTCTTAAGGCATTTTCAGTCTTCTCTGTAACCTGTCCTGATGCTGACACCAGATTGAGATTAGGTGCAGAATTACCTGTGGAATTCTGGAGTCTGTAAAGATATACTGTAAAACATTTGCAGAATGTTTGTTTGCAGTTTGCAAGTGCATGAGGAGGGCTCTAAGCAAGCCCTGCTAGTGTCTGCAGGGAATCAGGATGTGAAGAATTCCTAATTTTTGCTGGGGGAAGATACTGCAAACACGCTGCTTATAACTGAAATGTTTCCTCTGACTGCAGTAGTATCTGTGCTGCAGAGAAGGAAATCAAGGTTAAAAACACGCTGCTGGATAAAACCCTATTTTATTTAGTTCAAGTCAGCGAAATTGTACCACGGATGAGCTTGGCCTCCTTTAATTAAAACTGTTCCCTACTGCTTTTTCTCTTACATTTTGAAGAAAGGTTTATTATAGTGTAATTTTTTTCCTGGTACTTCCACAGGACACATGACAGCGAAGGCGATTTGTTTGGAAGATCACCGTGCGCGAGTCAACACGTCCCTGTGCGGCCCAAGGATGAAGCCTTTGAGTGAAACAAAACCGTGCAGCACCAATCCCTGCCCAGCATAGTAAGTCCTCTGTGTTTTGGTACCTGCCCGAGTGTGCCACGGAGCAATTCCTCTCGGGCAGGCACGTGGAATTGTCCCCTTGCAAGTTGAAGCCCTTTGTGTGCTGGAAGGTGAGTTGTTCGAAGACGTGAGTGGCGCGGCTGCCGCCCAAGGACAAGTGTCGGTGTGTGTGATGTGTGAGCAGGGCTCGCTGGGCTCCGTCACCGTGCTGGGCTGAGCTCTGTGACACGGAGCTAATCCAGCTCCTAGAAAAGAAAGTCTGCCACCTCGACTCATCTTGAGGCACTGAGCCCATTTCCTGAGTAAAGTGCTACTCCCCGTGTGCAGGCTCGGCCCCACGACTCGCATTCCACGTATTAGATTAGGTTAAAAGAGCCTCGTGAAGTGTAATTAGTGATTTTTGGACAAAATGCCCCGCGGAGTATCGTGATACCAAGAAGAGAACTGTCTAAACCAAACAAATTGTCAGCAATGCTCCTGGTGCCCACAGAAATAAATATGAAGGCACTGCCTATGTGAGCAACCCTGTTTTCTAAAAGATGTAAGAAAGGTGAGATGCAAAGGAAGACACTGACATGTAGATAAGCACTTAGAATCCAGCTGGTCTAAATCAATTTAAAAACCAAGGGAGTTCCACTGATTTATAGTAGCTGTAATAGGGGTCCTTTAGGAAAAAAAAGAAAAGAAAGTTGTGTGCTTATATAATTAAACACAGTGTTATGTGGGTTAGAATATAAATAGGAAGATTGGGATATAAATGACCATCTTTCTTCTGCCTTTTTTTTTTTCGAGTTTGGATTCCTGACTTTGCAACCTTTGCATTATTTTAATTGTATAATAAAGATCAGAAAAGCTGTGCTATGTCGCACAAGACATTTGGGCTCCAGAACAGGAGATTGTCTAAAATGGTATGTTGAAAAAATGGAGTGTTTCAGTCAGTGGGAAATAAATACACTTGAAGATGCATTGAAGCAGAAGAAATGGAGGAAGGGTCTAGACCTGGTGTCATCTGCTGGTTTTACTCTGTGGTGATAAAAGCAATGGGGCAGTAAAAGTAGTTGGCTCAGCCCATACTTCAGAAAATAACATATTTAATGAAGTTTAATAGGAAGCATTCCTCGTCTCCCCCAGAGGAGGAGGATGGGGCAAAGCAAAAAGATGCATATGTTCTGCAGTGACTTTGTTTTTACTTAAAAATCCATACTTTGCAATATGTTGAACATACTAAAAAATAGTCCAGTAATAGTTTGGAATTTCCTGCAAAATTTAATGATTACAGCAGAGTACACAAAATCCAAATGGCAAATTACACACTCTGGCCACAAAACGCTAGAGATAAGGTTTAAATGATGGTAACATGTGACATGAGAGCCCCGTGTTCCTGCTTCAGCAGTTTCTTTACATTGCGTTTAAGCCACATGATTTTCTCAATACCAATTTTAAGTAATCTTTGTAGCCAAACACAATCTTTTCATATGCAACTTATCTCCTGCCAGAACTATTTTTATCCAATGAGTTCAGCATCGTGTATGCAGAAATGTATTGTCTATGATGCCCCCAAGAGTCTTTTTAAGCTCTTTCTGCTTACCTTTGTTTTGATATGGCATCATTATGCTATAAATCTCCACCCAATTCAAATTAATTTGTACTGACCACACACACAATTTCCATTTCTATTAACCTGAGATCCTGATGTACTTTGAACATCCACTGATACACCTATCACTACAAATGCTGAGTATCCATTTTGACACACAATGTTTTCATGCTGAAATTGCAGCTATTCTACACTCTACTACCTTAAACCACAATTAATGAATTGAACTCTAAAAAGAGTACAAAAAGAAGAGATGTAAAAGCCCCAGGCACCTCTAGGGAAAAACTGTTCGACTCACTAATTAATTATTCTTAAAATCCTTCAGTTATATTAATACATGGAGGATCTACATGTAGGACCATGCCTTAAATTAACACATTGCCATTCAGCTGAGTGAAACCATGCCAGAATACCTCTGCTGAGGAATCTGCCCAGAAAGTCACAGCGTGTAACATTTCCCATAAACCTGAGACTGCCAACAGAAAAAAAAAAAAGTAGGATTCATAAATAGCATGGAAGAATGCTTAATAACCAGCAAATAAAGCAAACCCAAATACAGCAGGCAGAACAGACAAGGGAAGGAGGTGACTAACAGATGAGATACAAGCGTGTCAGTTTTGGGACATAAAAGAGGCTCCAGACTTGTAAAGGTCAGTGAGGAATAATTGCTGCATAAGAACAAAGGCTTATTAGTCTGAGTGGGACCAAACTACTGTCCCAACAGCGAGAACACAGAAAGGCACCAGTGCTGCACGCTGTTGTTGTTAGATTTTGGAGCTGCCAAATCTGGTCGTAATTATTTAGTTATTTGAGCTAATGAAAGATACTCTTGGATCACAGCCCAGATAATCTTGGAAAATGGCAGTTTACTAGAGGACATTAAAGTAGGTTTACTGCCCTCTCTGAAGAAGGGAACTTTCTGGGCAGTTACGGTGAATAAACTCTTCAAATGAACACTTTTGGTTGGTCTACCAGTCACTGTTGTCAGAAACATCAAGGCAAACCAATTAAAAGTTGTAAAATGGATTAAAACTCTTTTCCCAGAAGTTTGCAGTGCAATGGTCCAAATGTTTATAAATCAGACAAAAAGGAAACTTCTGATGTGTTCTGGAATTACATAACTACTGACTTTTCACATTAATATTTCTTTGTCCTTAAATTAGTGCCTTTTATATTTCCCACTACTTTTGGCAGTTACCGAAGTTGCCAGACTCTGAGAGCTGGGATTTCTTCTATTCCCAGAGGGATTTTTCAAAAATAGGCTTTTTATGCATTTTTTTGCAAATTAAAATTAGCTTTGTTTTCAGGCAAATGTGTGCAGACAGGCAAGTGGGATGCTGCACATCTTTCACACAGGAAAAAAAGCAGCTTTCTTATCATTCAAACTGTATTTAAGCAGCTGTTCCAGTGGTCACAGTGCTGTGAGGAGCTGTGGAAGCAGGATAGCTCAAATGCTCAGATTTGAGGCAAGAAGCTTTTCTGTGAACACATTACTAAAAATTTGTAAAACTTTTCTAAAATCCTCAGTTTAATTTCAGTGCTGGGTCTTTGAATAAGAGTGCTCAATGAGTAATGGTTTAGTCATTCATAATTTCCTCTGTTTCTTCACTTCTGTTTTCCTATCTGGCTGTTATTTGTGGTCTTACTTTGGAAGCCTTCAAGGACAAAGACACTTGGTTGAATGTTTCCAAAGTGTTCCACGATGGCTGGGGACCCGCTCAGGGCTTCAAGAATAGAAATACTTCTTGGCATTTCAGAGCTGAACTTACCCCAAACAACTGGCAGTAAGTCCTCAGACTTTGTGTCACTTCAGGGACATGACGTGTAACTGCAGCACGTCTGTGCCTTGAGCAGAGATTTGTCCAACAGCTTGTGCTGGTTAAATTTCCTCTGTTTCATTTAGATTCTGCATTGTCTGTCTGCCAAATTCATTAGTCTGAGGACATTTAAATCATTGAGTCATAGAATCAGAATGGTTTGGGTTGGAAGGGACCTTAAAGACCATCTCGTCCCCCCCCCTGCCATGGGCAGGGACACCTTCCCCCAGCCCAGGGTGCTCCAAGCCCCGTCCAGCCTGGCCTTGGACACTTCCAGGGATGGGGCAGCCACAGCCTCTCTGGGCACCCTGTGCCAGGGCCTGCCCACTATCACAGGGAGGAATTTCTTCCCAATATCCAATCTAAACATTCCCTCCTTCAGCTCAAAGCCATTCTTGCTTGCCCTTGTGCATGTCCTTGTCCAAAGTCCCTCTCCCTCTTCGATGGAGGCACCCTTTGGGCACTCAGAGGCCACAATCAGGTCACCCCAGAGCCTTCTCTTTTCCAGGCTGAACAATCCCAGCTCTTAGCCTTTCAGAGCCTTTTCAAATCCTCCAGGCACTAGTGACAGCACTGCTGCTTTCACCAAGCAAATTCTTTTTGGTGGATATAGGCCAGTAAGGTTTGACAGAACTACCACTGGCCACTCATATTTGTCACCCTGTGTGAGTGTACCTAAGCACAAGCATGGTAGGTACATGCTCGGCCAAACTGGCCCATTCTTTCCCTTTCACAGCAACTTTTCCTTCCATCAGCTTAGGTGAATCTTTCTCCCCATTCTCTCTTCTGAGAGAGATGTAAAAAAAGGAAAAGTCATACAACAAAGGGCAGAACTTGCTAATAATCTTATCTCTTTGCAGAACTCTCTCCATCTATCTGACTTCTTCCTTTGGCCTCAGTCTGTTATTCTGTGTCTTTTAAGCAGCTACAGTGACAAAAGTGATCATCCTGTCACTTCTTTAGAAAACGTTTTTCTTTTCCTGTGTGATTTAATAAGCAGCATATACAGGGTTAAAAAGGAATGGCGATTTGTTAACCAGACCCTTATATCTTCTGAATATTCCACCAGCCTCAACGGCAGTGTTTCTCTCAGTCCCCATGGAATTCCAGATTCCCAGTCAGATTCATAAGCAAGCTGGTTCTAGTAGATGAGAACTGTAAATAAGCAATACTTGTTTTTCTAGTTGTGTGACTTACATTTTAACCCTAGCAAAACGTTCCATGCTTTGAAGACAGATTATGTAACTACAGCTCTCTGATTGCTCGAACAGATACCAGTACATTGGGAGATCGGCTGAGCAGGATCCCTGAATAATTCACATCTGACCGGTGGCTCAGATGGATGGATTTTATGAAGCTAATCGCACTCCTGTGTTTCTAACATACCTTTCCTCCTTTAAGCTGGTCAGCAGGTGAATGGAGCACATGCAGCAAGTCTTGTGGAGGAGGGCAGCAAAGTCGTCTCATTCGGTGTGTCCAGAAAAGGGCTTTCCAGAGAGAGGAGGTTGTGGCCCATTCCCTGTGTCCTGTCAGCACCCCAGCACAGGTGCAGATGTGCAATAGTCAGGACTGCCCACCCGAATGGAGCCCTGGCCCCTGGTCTCAGGTAATTTGGAGAAAAACTTACATTTCAGTCTGCTGGCGTAATGAAAATACTACAAAAAGCTCTCCTCAAAAAGAAGAACAGTGCAAACTTTGTGGAGATCAGTGTTTTGTAAGTGGTTTCATTCAGGAAGAGAATATAGAAACCATGTATGTATGTATAAACATGTAAACGAAACATGCAAAAAGGAACTTCTTCTTCCAGTGTATCTGAAGGAAACCTAAACCCAGCCTCTCTACACAAAATTTTAAATGAAAGGCTTTTTGGTTTGTTTGGGGAAGGATTAAAACTGCAGGTTTTCAGCATGCAGATATTCCTGTTACATCCTCAACACAGCTGTGCTTCCACTAAATCTTTTAAAAACGCTTTTTAAATTTTTTTTTAATTTGATACAAGTAGTGATTCTACCTTGGAACATGCCCCATAATTATTAGCAGAAGGAAGAATAATTGGGATGCAAGAAGGTAGGAAGCTGACAGCATTATTTCAGGGCTGTTTATTTCTTCATCAGGAATGGCTCATTCTGGCATTTTGTTGTATGCTAAGGGCAGTGAAAACTACAGAGTGTCTGCTCCACTGAACCACAGTTCAGCAATGCTTATTTATTCACTGGTGACTTGTCCTAAGCTGCAGCTGGCAATTAAAATATCTTTGGTCAAGCTTCTTAACCATTGTCTGGATCAGATTCTGTCTTGCGGTGAGATTCACTTGGTGAAGGAGTCATGTATTGATTCCCTGGGTAGTTTTCTCTGCCTCTCTCTCATCCCTCTAGGCCAGGGTGAGGACAAAATAACAAATAGCTGAGAGCATCTTGCTGTGGGAGATTCTGCCATAGGAGGTTAGGACCAGCTTTCAACTATGCTGAGCAGGGAAAAATGCATTTTGCTCACAAGTCCAGCTTACCTCATCTACGGAAAAGAGATATTACTTATCTGTTCTACACGGGGGCTGTGAGAGTTCACAGCTTACATTAAGAAAGCGCTCAGTGCAATGTTTTAGAAGTGACATACAGATGTTACTGTTATTTACCAACAGAATTTTAAGTTTGCTTGTATATAATGGCATCTACACAGCATGTTAGCCATGACTTCTGTAAAATACAGATAATGCCAATTTTTGTTTCCTCTAGTTCGAATAAGTGTTTCTTTCCACCACAGTGCTCCAAGACTTGTGGGAGAGGCATTAAGAAACGGGATGTCTTCTGCAAAAGTACTGGTTCTCCCAAGGTGAAAGTCTTGCCTGAAAGTATGTGCAGCAGAGAGCACAGACCTGAGTCCCAGCAGACCTGTGTGCTAGGACGCTGCCCCAAGAATGACCGGCTCCAGTGGGTGATTTCTTCCTGGAGTGAGGTAAAGTGGCTCACTGCCCGCCTTGGCTGCTCTTGCAATGCTGACTCAGGGACACACACAAACCGTGGGGAGGAAAGAAAGCTGAGCTGTCGTTTGAAAATCAGGTGTTCTGGGCAAGCCACTCTAAAAGGCAGATGTAGTGAGACGTACCCTGCTGTCTTTGTTATTCAGCACTTGCACTGACGTGGATTCGTGTTTCAGCTTTCACATCATGGAGCATGGTCTTTTGCGCGTTTAGTACTTTAATGCTCTTATAATGCACACTTTGGGTTCTCTTGCACATTCCCCTTCATCTGAACACGTTTCTGTAGGTGTAAGAGGGGTGCTTTGTCTCTGCAGTGCTCAGCCTCCTGTGGCCCAGGCGTGCGGAGGAGAGAACTCAAATGCGGCGAGAAAAGCACCCACGGGAAACTGATCACCTTCCCTCAGCGGAGATGCAGAAACATCAAGAAACCAAACACCAACCTGGAAGAAGCATGTAACAAGGGAGCCTGTCCATCACAGACCCTGTATAACATGGTGTCTGGCTGGTATTCCTCGCCCTGGCAGCAGGTAGGAATGGGAGGTTTTCTCCCCTCTCTCTCCTGTCTTGGCTAGCGCTCTTTCAGCAGCACCGTCTCATGTCTTGGCTCTAAGGAGTTTGCAAAAGGACCGAGTTTCTCTGTGCAGGAGCTCAAGTCAGATCCCCTGGTGCTCTTCCCTACGCAGCACTACAGAGCAAAACCCTTGCATCATGACTGCTTCCTCCTGGGCAGTGCCTGCCCTGGAACGCAGGTGAGGGGAGAGCACCACACTCCATCATGTCCCACAGAAGGAGCAGTGTCTGGAGTGGCCCAAACACCTGGTGGGTGTAAAATGCTGACTGCCATGCCACTGTGACCATGACAATGTGAGCCCAGGCTGCCCAGACTGCAGCCAGCTCCAGCTTTACATTCTGCTGTAGTCAAAAGCCATCCCCAATACTAACAGTTCCCAGGTATCCTGCACGGAGCTATTCCCTAAAGAAGAACACACCACTCAGCCACTGAAACATGATGCAGCTGGTCCACATCCATCATGTCCTTTGGTGCAGCTCATTTTTTTTTGTCCTGAAACTGAAGAATGTAACCCAAAAATGTTCTTCATGCTTGGGAGGCACTACATTCCACACTCATTTTCCAACACTTTCTTCTCCGTCTTCTTCAAAGTGCACTGTAGTTGAACTATTGCATATCTCTGTGCACAATGTATTTGAGCATCTGCACAGATTGCCTGGAATTCCCTAAATACTGTGATTAATTGTGGGATCAGTCTGTATTTGTTTCTACATTCTTGCAAACAAGCTTCTGTATTTCTGGAACTTATCTACTTTATGAGTCATATATCAATGAGACACACACTCATTTAATAATATATACATGAAACAATGTATGCCTGACAATTGCAATCAGATGAAAAATATCACATTTATCTTAAAGACAACTTTTCACAAAACACATACAAGTAAAAGGCTTATTAATGTTAAAATACTTCATAGCTCTTCCTGCAAGCGCATAGTGGTTTTCCCCAGATACTGCCATAATTATTGTTCCAAGGGGAGTTTTATCTCTGTTCAGGCAGCAGGATTGGGCCCAGAGGCTCCGAGATCAAAAGAAATCAGTGCAGACAGTCAGGCATAGGTTTTCTAAAATGTTCAGTTTCTGTCTCAGTGCCTAAGCAAGGAACCACATTTTCAGCTGAGTCCTTAAATAACCAAAACACACACACATCTTTGAAAAGTTGGTCCTGAACAGCAACACATCTGATCCTGACCTTTGAAAGTCTCATCCAAAGCCCTTGAAAGCCCCCGCTTTGGCTTTCACAGGCTCCCAGAGTCTCTGCAATATAAACCAGCTTTTCCTTCTCTCCTCAGTGCACAGTGACCTGTGGAGGGGGAGTGCAGACCCGGAGTGTGCAGTGCCTGCGCCAGGGGAGACCAGCTTCTGGGTGCATGCCCCACCAGAAACCAGCTGTCCTGAGAGCTTGCAACACCAACTTCTGCCCAGTCCCTTTGAAAAGAGGTAAAACTCAGCTCTACGTGCTGCAGCAGGGTTGTTTCCTTAGAATTCCATATCCAGCAAAACCCACCTTTTTGTTACACTCACTAATTTGGCATGTTCCTTCATAAATGATTTTTTCCACAGGCTCTCAGATTGACAGTAACTCTCTGACATTACAGCATCTCTCCTCTCAAAGTGAGCCCCCTTAAAGCAAACTTGAGAGTGCAACTGACGCAGGAGATTTTAAAAACAGTATGTGAAAGTTATGCTGTTTGGTTCTGAGCTGCACCTTTATTCTCTCTTGTTGAATAACAGAAGCATCCTATGCTGGTACTGCTTTGTGATCAATAATAGCAATTTTGGAACTAAGCAATAAGAATTTGCCATTTACTTTTCCTCTTTCGAAGTCAGACCAAGCCTCAGATTGCACCCATATCCTGGGACTCCAAGATGCTTTGTCTAGAATGTCCCTCTTTTCTTATGCTTTTGATCAGTGTGTGACATGCAGTCAGGGAACATGAAGTTAAGCTCTCACCCTGCTTGTATGTCTACGGTCTCCCTCTGCCTCTTCATTGTGAGTATTAGGGAGGGACGAGAGGTTTTGGGCCACTTGGAATGATGGAAGGGGATTTCTCTCAGCACCACCGCAGACAGAGTGGTGCGTTACCCCATCCCATCTATTTGCTTACAGAATGGTCACTATTCGTGACTCCTTCCTGGCGGTCCAGGTTTGTCCCACGTAACACTGGTTATCTAGGTATGCTACAGCACTTTAAACATTAGCTTTCAAAATGCTGCACATTAATTGGCTTGTTTCCATTTTCAAACTGGGAGCTGAAAGTCACCTCTATAAAACCTAAGCTGGATTGCAAGGGGAAGGTGGTAATGGAGTTGGGAGCAGAGGTCAGGCTCTGGCCCTGCGTCTTGTAAACTGACATGAGCCAACCACCCCCACATCTGCCCCAGTTCCTGGCATTCCCTGTGCACAGCAACCTGGTGAGATCCTAACAGACCATTCTGCTGCATCAGCTCGAGACATGCAGAGTATCAAACTGATCTATCAGGGGACCTTAATCCAAACAAGGATATAGAGATGAAATGGTCCTAAAAGGGATAAGTAAATAGCTCTGCTGTTTTTATCAGTCAGTGATCCTAACACTTCAAATTAACCTTCCTGAAAGGTTCTGCCGTACTTTGGAGTTTCTGTATAACTCCCTTTTCTGCTACAAAGCGAGGACTTTTCTTTCACCCCAGTTTTCCCCTGCTATATTTCATGTCTGAAGGACTGTCTGTTATTAATTTTGGCCTTGGCCTGTTTCTCTCTCTCCTCACATCTGCAGGAGCCCTTTCCCCTTTATTATACCTGGGTCGTCAGGCTCTGGAGATCAATTATCTCCTTACTGCTCTCTAACTTTCTGTCTAAACCAGCAGAAAGGGAGGAAACCAGCTGTGCTGGAATCACATTGAAGCAAATCAGTCTCTATTATCAGCCATGCAGCTCCAGCTCAGTGATCACAGGCAAGAAATTAATGTTTCAGGCAGAGTTTGCACACTTTCCTAGACAAACCAGGTCATTTCCACCCCTCTGCTAAATGCAGTTACGGTCACCGCAACTCGTAGTAAATCCAGCTCCTTAAAATGAATACTTGGGTAAATAGAAATAAGGAACTGACAGCCCGATCCCCATCCACTGAGTTTTCTGGGACTCTTTGTGTTCCTTCCAATAGTCCTTGGATTAGGTCCCAGGTGTAAAGTTTTCAGCCATACCTCTCTAATATTAACATTGCCCTCTGATCTTCAAAGTGGGCATAAAGATTTATTAAAATTGCCTCCTTCATGCTCATGGGTTTTTTTTCCTAAGGAGTAAGTTGTAATTTATTTATTTTTATTAACCCTTTCATGGCTGGAGAACTTCTCCTGTCTTACTCAGAACAGCTTTCCTTCCTCTGTGTGGTGTGTGCTTTTCATCTCTTGCCTGGTTTGGGTCCTCCCAAATTCTGCCTGGTGGCAGCAGGTGAAGGAATGGGAAGGCTGCTGCTGAGCATCCCTCCTGACACTCCATGCAGAATAATGGAAAGGCAGTGCTGTGCAGTGGGAAGGCTGCAGTTCAGTGTTGAGCTCCCCCCTTCCTAGACAAGTCCTTGTTCAAGAACACTGTTTTCTTTCCATACCATTAGATTCACAGACAGCATTATGTTTTTAAAAGCTGAGGGGAAAATGGCATATTTAAACAAAACAAAAAAGTTTCTTAATAATTCAAATAAATTTGAGGGTGATAAAAGCATACAAAATCACCTTTGCCATCATATAAAAGGGAATAAAATAAAAAAAAAGCAGTGGTGATTAATCCAAAGAATTTCCTGTGAGAGACAGAGATGACTCCTGGCCCAGGGAATATGAAGAAGTTATCTGTGCCATGTGAGAGAGCATCTATCTGCTGTGACTCAGCTGATGTGAGAATGCAGATAGGGGTGGCTAGATTTTTTGTCAGTCTCCTTGTAAATTCCTTTTATTGACCATGTAAACAGTAGTTCTGAGAGCTGAATGAAATCTTTTCCCATGCTCACAGGAGATTTCTGTTTAGCTATAAATTTTGCTAATCCTCATTGAGGCTTACTGCTCTCTCAGACATGGTGAATTTATTTGTTTATAAATCACCCGTATGAATCATCACTCTGCTCATTTAAAGAAACATAAAGCATCCTCGACAAAACTGGAGATGGGAGCAGCTATGAAATGTTTTTAAAGCACCAGAGCTGTGTGTATAAATGATCTGTGCAGAAACTGAGGAGAAATAAGATCTCAATTGAAAAATGCGATTTCCCTGTGTTTGTAATTAAAGGGCTTTTCAGAACCAAACACTGCCAGCCTTGCCTCTTCTCTCATTGCAGTTAATTAAGATTTCACCAGCATGATGTAGTCCAAATCCTAAAAGCCTGACTCATGGCACCTAAGTGAAGTGTGTGAGCAAAGGGATCTCTGAGGTTCCCTGGAGAGTGGAACGGAGAGACAGCAGTCCCTCTAAAAGAGCTGGCACGCCAGCGTGGAGCAGAGCACTGTGTGATACCCACGTGTGCTCAGAGCAGGGCCCGGGCATTGCCACCTCCAGGTGTTTGTTTGTGTGCACAGCCACTTCCACCCAGAGCTGACAGCACTTGGAGGGGCAGGTGAACTCCACGTGGTGATGGTGGCAACACCCAGCTGTCGTCCAGTGTGGAGCAGGCTCATATGTGCAAGCATCTGGCTTTAGAACAACATGTGTCATCAGAGATGTAAACACAGATAATGTTTTCTATCCTCTAATGTGGAACTTCCTCCCGTTTTCCTGTGCTTCAAAGTGTGCTCTGAATTTTTTGACTCGTTCAGCCTCTGACCCGCCTATGATATTAGCTCTATCTCTATAAATTAACAAAATTGATCTCTTAACAAATGTAACAGTTCTTAACAAATTAAAAAAAGGAACTAGTATTTTTGAGATGAAAGCTCATTCGTGTTTCCTCTTCTTTGAATTGAGTCACCCATCATGTTTTTAATATTTACAATTGCATACAAGTGCATGGAAATATTGCCTGAAGTGCAGACTTGCTAAAACACAGTCTTACCATATTGCTTGGATTTCCTTCCTGCAGATGATCCTTCTTGTGTGGATTTCTTCACTTGGTGTCATCTGGTGCCCCAGCATGGCGTCTGTAACCACAAATTTTATGGCAAGCAGTGTTGTAAATCATGCACGAAGAAGAACTGATAGTCCTGTGGTATCTGAGCCCTTCAGTGACAGGATTCTCTTCAGTTTACGGTGGAATTATCTCTACTTTGAGGCAAGACATGGTGCCACATCAACCACTGATGGAAGAGACATGTTTTTTCGAAGGGAACGTCTGAGGTACAGTAATTGTTGGATATGTGTTGAAAAAGGAATGTTTCTTTCTTTTTTTTTTTTGTTTATTTGCTGACCTCACTAAAGCACAGGGTACTATGGATCACTTGAACACTGAGACTCGAGGGGAAGTTCTTCTTTCTTTAAAAGTGTCATTTTGCACTGTCACATGTTACGAGGAAGAAACTAAGGCAAGGAAGCCTTTTCTGGCTGATTTACCAGAACGCAAAGGAACAGAGGTGGGGAGCTCGAGGAGGAAGGCTACAGCGTGGCAGCAGGACAGATCACACTGCCAAAAGCGTGTCCTTCGATCATTTTTTTATGATACTGTTGTCCAGGGGGAGGAAGCTGTTTGCTGCCACACAGGGACATTCCGATGGCTGTTGGCTGGAGAACACAGTGTCACACGTGTGACCACCAGAAGTAAATAGTGCACTACAAAGATTTATGGTGCTTCTCTACCAGGCTTGCTGCTGGAAAAGCAAGTTTTGCATCATGCTCATGTTTTTATTGTTTTGAAGAATTCATTTTCCGCTTTGTGTAGAAACTCAGAGGTGGTTAACTAGTAACTTGAAATGTATACCTAGAAATACTCAGCATTAGAATATTTGGACTTTTAATATTGCTGTGTTACAAGTAAAATAGGATTTCATATTTCAACTAATTCAAGGAACTCAGATTTATTGAGCTCAACGGTTACGTTTTCAACTTTCTAAGCTCATTAGATATGTAATTTTAAAATTTAAACTTGATATTTTAAAGTAGTTTTGTTTCAGAAGCTAGATTGTTTGAATGCCAAGATACTGAAGAATGTCTTCTTTTTAATCTCAAATCTCTACAAATTTTGATTCATCCATTACCCAAAGGAAATAACAAAAATATTACAGTCCATTAATTCATGCTGAACTTCCCTAAACAGTTATTTATTCACACAGGTTATAAGGAAACAGGAGCATGAAAAAGATAAGTGGATTACTTACTCGAACCAAATAAAAGTCAATTCTATTTTTATACACACTCCTAATACTTGCATTTAGTTCAGAATCCACCAGCACACAAAAGAATTGTAAGCATAATGATGTTTGTAACTGTTCAGTATCGAGGGGACACTATCAGATGGTACAATTCAAAAGGTTTCTGCTTTGAGAAAACCCCAACCTGGTTGCCAAACCCGTGTGAGACAGAGCTGTGTCCTACTGTAATTTTCTGGGGAGTGCCTACGAGGGACATATTTATCTAATTCCACCCAATCCCACAACTTTCTTTGATGAATGTAGTTCAGTTTGACTGCTTTTTGAAAGTATGGTTTCAGCGTAAGATTAGCCAGCTCAGCACTAATGCCAGACAGTGGTCACTTAAAATTAGCAGTTCCCCCTGCAACAATTTAAATTAAAAACATGTATTCTGTGATACTCGAAGAAATGATGATTGGAAACATAGCTCAACCTACACTGCTCTGTCTCGATGTTGGACATTGTGTAATTATAACTGGGTTTTTTTCCCTAGGAAAACTACAAGGTTGTTTTTGTTTTGTTTTTATAATTGTGTCCTTTTTATTATTTGATGTAAAATAATTAATTTATTAATGCATAGCTTTTCCTTTATATTTCTTTGCTCACTTCCTTAAGTGACAGCTGAGAAAAGAAAATGGTAGTGTCACAAATTATGAATTATGGTGTAAAAAAGGCAAAAAAACTATAAGTGTAATATTTAATTATTTTATAAGCTTTGTAATAAAATACTCTAACTGTTTCATTATATTTGGAATTGTAAAATTCACGAATAAAATATGGAGGTTATAAGTAAATATCACGTAATGTAAGCGCTCTATGCATTCCCTTGCATCCGTGTTGATTGTCCCCCAGCAGGTTTAAGGAGAACGTTATCCTGTTGTCTCCTGCTCCGTCATTGGCAGAGGGCTGTGACTCTGAGCCGGTTCTGTGGAGGGGCAGAGCTGCCCACAAGGCAAGTCTGTCCTCTGGGGAGTGGCCCTTTAGGAGCTCAGTGTGACCTCCGTGCCCAGCCATGGCCCTGCCATTCAGGTCGGGGCTGAGTTCGCGTTGGGGCAACCCCTGGAACAGTGGGGTAACAAGCCACGCTGATGAATGGCGTGGGGGTCGTTCCTCTCGGGCTCTCAAAGTCAGGCCTGAGTGCTAAGGTCGTGTGAAACTTCTCTGCTTTGCAAGGTCCCATTATCCTGGCCGGGGAGGAATGCGGGGCTCCTTGTTCAGCCCGCTGAATATACTGGGGTTGCCTTTTAAGAGCAGAAGGTGTTTCTCACTTTGAACGCCTGCCCCAGCACTGAAACAGCTGGTGTGACTGTGCCCATTTCAGGCCCAAAAGAGGCAAAATGGGCAGAACTTCATGGTTTTGTTTTCATAACAACACGAAAATACAGCCGCCTCTCTGTGTGCAAGACAGACCCGACCCACCTAAAGACAGTGGAAACCTGTGTGTCCCTGAACCAGCAGGATTCTGCCCTGTGTGGGTTTATCTGCAAGGTGGTTTGCGAGATAAGGAGCCTCATTCAACACAGCATTAGGTTTTACAGCCTCTCCCATCCGCCTGGGGATACTTTATTTTTCTTAAAATGACTCGTGTGAGAAGTTTCCAAGCCAGTCCCTAACAGGGGCTACATCAATTCACTGGATCATTTCAGATATATTCTCTAACATATATTTGCTGCTTTCCCCTTCATCCACAATCACTCAGTGCTCTCACAACAGCCAGTTATACAGGGGGCTGTTGATAGGAAATGCTGAACATGCCTCTGACTCCCAGTACAGACCAGTAGGCGATAACAAGCAATAGATCAGTGGATCAGCCCGCTCCTTAAGGACTCCCAGCAAGAGTTCTTTGGAACAGGATTTAGACTAGTGATTTAAATAATTAATATGCCCACACAAGAATTCAGACTCTATAAACTGCTTAGTGTTCTGGGCTAGAATTTTGGAATTAAAATGAGCCGACGGTTGTCAGTGAATTACAGCGTTGGAGAGGGATGTTGAAAGAGGAAATATTGCATAAAGATGTGCTATTGTGTGCTTGGATCACCCCCAAGTCCACAACTGTTTTATTGCTGAGCCCTTACAGCGGTATTTGGTATACAAAGCTTGGCAGTTTTCTAGAAGTCTATTGCTGCAAGGCTCACTTTAGAAAGCAGAATGGGGTCTTTTCACAAAGGAATAGCTCCATTTCCTGTAGTCAGATTTCATCACTCAGGTAAAGGATGCATCTGCCTAAAACTCAAACAGATATTTAATGAATAGCTTGATTGTGTAAATCAAACTCGACTCTCTCACATGCCCAGAAGACATGAAATGCTGGAGACAGATGAATGTTTCGCTGCATGTGGTTTTATGGTAACATGATCCATAGCCCGTATTTCCTTTATTTTTCAGCAAATCCTGGTCAAAAGCATCAAGAAAATAAATTAACATTATTATTTCTATTGCAATTGGAGTGCAACCCCACTGAGACCCCGGGATCCCCTTGTGTGCAGCACTGTATGCACGTGTCATGAGGGGCTCACAGTCCCCAGTGTGCAACAAACTACAGGAAAAGAACATGTTATCAGGGAGCTCACTGTGATTCGGGGGGAAAGTGCTGCTGGTGGCTCACTGTCTGGACACTGCAGAACATCTCAAAGGCATCTTCATGCAGATAAGGTCTGGAAAAGCAATAGTGAGAAACTTCATCCTGACTGTGTCTCAAAAGCAGACGCTGAGCATTGCTGAGGATCCATCAGAAATGAGCCGTGATCAGTGCTGAGTCCTAACCAAGACAGTGACTGTCCTGAGCAGAAAGCAATGCCAGAAAGGTGAGGCTTTGGCAAGGCAGGAAGACTTCTTTCCAATAAAAAAAATCCTGAAATGAGGAGATACAACTTCTAGAAGGTACTTTAAATCCCTCCTCAGGCACTACTGCATGAACATCAGCCAAATCAAGCTGACCTTCCTGCCTGCTTCCTGCACGCTGAGCACCACTATTGTAGATATTCTTCATCCCCTGCTCTGCAGAACAAATCCAGGTCCAGGCTGGGCTAGAAAATGTCCTTTGATGTCTATCACACTCTGAAGTCCTTCAGCTTCAGCTTACAAACACTTGCTTCCCACGAGCACAGTCCGGGTGGAACTGACCCCCAGCCTTGCCCCGCAAAGGGCACAGATGCGGGTGGTTGATCACTGCATCTCTCTCGCAGTGCCCAGGGGAAGCCACGGCCTCTGCCCTGAGCAGAGGCATCAGAATCACACTCTGGCCCAAGAGCTTGTCTTCCAACAGCCAGCACACACCAGGCAGGAGTAAGGGAAGTGGTTATCTCACATTTCGCGTGAGAGATATCGAGGCAGAAACAGCCTGAATGTCCCAAGCGGGCTGAACTAGAGACAAAACCTGAATTTCTCAATCCACAATGCAATGTAGTAACATCAAAAGCAGTTTTGTAATGCTCCCTGAAGAAAAACATCTATTACAGGACCTATATTCAAACTACTAAACATTTTATGTACTTTCAGGCCAGTAATAAGAACTATTCGGTCATGAACAGAACCTGTTTTAATTTCTGCTGCCGGAGGCAGGAACCTTCAGCTAAGCCCTAACTTCCAGCTTAATTTCTAAGCATTAAATCAAACTCTTGGCCCCTTGAGCTTTAACTTGAGCTTTAACACTGCTGTGTGCCTGCTGCAACCTAGGACAGATCTTTAGTATCCCTTCAGTGACTTGAGCTGCCAAGAATTAATTTATTATGTTCTGTTGTGATAATGTTCACTAATCCTTTTTGTAATAACATAGGAGACCTGACACAAAAGCTCATTCAAAAAGAATATGAAAGGGTTTCTAAGGGAAATGTTTACTCATGAGGGTCTTATCTATGGGGGAGCAAACAGATCAAGGAGAAAAGCACACACAAGAACTTCCTGTTTGGGATCTTCCCCTCCTCAAATAACCTCAACATCTGAATTCAACATATTCTGTCTGATAGGAAAAAGTGGAGGTATTTTCCCCAAAGCTGGGATACCCTGCCAGCACTCTGCTGCCATGGGAATAATGGCCCTCACATTTCCACGTTGTATGTTCAGTGGAACTGTTGAGAAAATAAAAAGTAATCGAAGTCTCTATTTCCTCAAAATGCACCACCAAAAATGACTTTTATAAGCTACTAAACAAAATATTTTGTAGTTTTCATCTTGGGGGCTTTTAGTAGCTGAAATGCAACTTCTGGTGGAAAAGAAAAATAAGCATTCTAGATATATTTTTAATATCCAGACAGATCATCTCACTGATTTTCCCCCCATATGACACAGAAAAACACTACAGAAAGTGCTCATAGGTAATTTGTGTATTAATGATATGTCACTATTTATCCACAGGAGCTAAAATTTGGTATACAAATTATTATTGCACCCTTCACAAAAAGATACTGTATTTCCATTCCATTAAGGGCATTTTAATTTTCAAAGACTTAACTCTAAAGCACCTTTCATTTGTAGATAATATTTGAACTGGGTCAGAACATTTGACTTCTATAGAGAGAGATTCCCTGTCAGCAGAAAGCTCATCAGCTCAGGCTCTGTAAAAACACCCTGCAGATGCCAAGTTGCCCAGAACTGCCACGACTTTGCTCCTTCTGGTCTTTGCTGGTGTGTGGAGAAAAGTCAAAGCAGCACAGACAATAACAGGCTGTAAACACAGGTCTCTCCAATTAAATATAGGATACGCTTCTTTAAACTGTATTATTTCCCACAATTGCATTTGGAGGGGTTTGGTGCCCACTTCCAAAATACCAGTTGCAAAACCAAAATTGTGTGTAAACAAACTGGAACATCTAATTTGAAAAGCATCCAGACACCGAGTGAGCCCATTAGATGGTATGAGGGCTGCTGTGATATGCAATGACCATATTACATGAACTTGGGCTGGCCTTGTGTCCCGTGGCCAATTAACAGCTAATGCTGACTTTTCTTTGATTGTTTCTCAGTTGTAATGGAACCTGTCATGAAAATCATGAACTTGGTATAAGGTTATTGTTCAGGTAAGCTGAAATGTCAGTAACAGGGAGGCGGGGGGTACTTTTTTACCCAGTTAAGATCCTGTGGACATTTTCAAATGCATCCACAGAATCCATAGCATCATGGAATGGGTTAGGTTGGAAGGGACCTTAAAGCTCCTCCTGTTCCACCCTCTGCAGATTTGCTCAACTCCATGTGCTGGTTGAATTTTCTCTGTTTCATTTAAATTCTGCATTGTCTGCCAAATTTTTTAGTCTGACGACATTTAAATCGTAGTCATGGAATCATGGAATGGCTTGGGTTGGAAGGAACCTTAAAGCTTGTCTTATTCCACCCCCTGCCAGGGCAGGGACACCTTCCACGATCCCAGGTTGCCCCAAGTCCCGTCCAACCTGGCCTTGGACACTTCCAGGGATCCAGGGGCAGCCACAGCTTCTCTGGGCACCCTGTGCCAGGGCCTGCCCACCCTCACAGGGAGGAATTTCTTCCCAATATCCCATCTAACCCTGTCCTCTGGCAGTGTGAAGCTATTCCCCCTTTTCCTGTCACTTCAGGCCCTTGTCCAAAGTCCCTCTCCAGCTCTCCTGGAGCCCCTTTAGGCATTGGAAAGCCACAGTCTCACCCTGGAGAGATTCCTGGTATCAGTGCACTTATTTTAACCTCTTGTACAATCTTCTGTGAGTTACAAGGGTTGGTTAAATGGTTAATTTTATGTAGGGCAGGCACAACTCACTGTTCATGTCTGTACAAAGGCAAGTGCAATGGGGTCCTCATGTTAGCTGGTACAGCCCAGATCTGCTGAGAGATTATGACTTAAAGGCAGACTAAAGGTCTTATTCTTCTTTTAGGTCAGAGATTCCTCTAATAATTCCAATTTTAGAAGCTGCTATCCAAACTCTGCTCATCCACATGTATACAATACACATTGTGTACATCATGCAGGCTGTTAATCTAGCTCTTTTTTATATAAGGAACTTAATTAAGGTGGAAAAAATCCCCAAACGATTCTTCCTATCAGACAACAGCCAGAATAAAGTAGTTCCCCAGCTTCCCAGATTGCACAATCCCACTTTGCCCAGGAAGAAAGTACTGCAAGAACTGGGTTGTTCTTGGTGCTGGCTTTTGTAAACGCTCTTCCCTGAACTTCTCATTAACCTTCTGAACCTCATGCCTGCTGGATGGATCCCAGCCAGCATCCTCCACTACTGAAGGACTCTTTGAAAGGGGAGTTTACACCTCAGGTTCCAAATTGTGGCACACTAACTACACTAACTACATGGAAGAGGAATGCAAACAGTGGATTTGCCTTTGTAAAAACAGTGGCCGAATAAAAAATAAAGTACCAATAATGTGAGAATCATACAGCCCTGAAACCTTCAGACATTTTGGCACATAGCTCTGTCTCTCTCGGACAATTGCATCCCCTTTTTCACTGCTTCCCTCCTCCTGTTCCAAAGCTCCCCCCCGAAGCCATCGGGGGGTGGGAGCGGAGTGGGTTGTGAAGTGTCCTGGGGTAATCCACTTTGACAGGGAACTGTGCTGATTAAAAGTTATGGCTCTGGAACAGTAAAGCTCCCACTGCTGTCCACGTACAAGTTGCTGCTTTCTATTTAAACCTTAACAGTCACATCTAATCAAGAGAAAATAAGGACATTTTTATGAATTCCATGAGAAAAATTCCCCTCAGGTGTAGCTTGCACGGTTTGATCAGCTCCAGTATCATGTTTTAGGGTTTCATATTAATCCTGACGATTCTGAGCCAAGAATTTAGCTTTCAAACCTGCCTGACGGCCAGGCAAAAACATTTTGGCAATTTATTATAATTCCAGCTAAACTTGCAATATGCAAATTAAGATTTATGGCAAATGAAGTCTTAAAACTATGCATTTATCTTCACGTGGAAAAGGTATCATGTAGTTGCAAGGTGCCAAAAAATACCAGAGCTGGGCAGAGAACAAGCAAATGACAACTCCCAGAAGGCACTGGAGAGTTGTACATCAGCATTTGGTGTCCTGATGACAGGAAACAAACTATTTCACAGTCTGAGATTTTCTGGAAGATATGGAGTTGACCCAGCCCTCAGACTAAGTATCTCATTTCAGTGTTCCCAACTGAAAACTGTTAAAGTGTCAGGTAAATCTAGGTTTTTCAACAAGGCTGAACTAAAAGAAAAATTACTGTTTCATGGAATGTAAGTATCCTGCTGAAAACACGGTGATGGGAAAAAACTGATTAAGTACAGATAACGTTTATAGTCCTTTCAGTCCTCCCATCCTCTCCCTCATTTCTCCATGCATAAGTAATTAAAGTCAGGCCCAGCCATGTGCCAATTCAGCTTTGCTGCAATCCCAGTAAGGCAGAGAGACAAGATACTGCCAATTCCCTGCCTCCTCTTCCTGGGGTAGTCCAGAGGAGCACAAACCACGTAAGCCAGATCCAGAGGTGCTCTGGAGAGACGCATTCATTCCTGTGTGGTCTAATTCCCTGCTCCGTATTCTGCAGAGCTGAAGACAATAGGATGACACATGGACTGGAGATAGATCCATGCATACTTTCCTTTGTAAGTCAGGGTTTCCAATGAGAACCATTGGAAAACCGAGATACATGCCCAAAGTTCATCTCAGACTGAGCCTTGGGGTCCAATTTTCATCTCAATCAGAAATAATTTCCCTTAAGTTAAAGGATTCATAACCACACAACATCAGTGTGCACAAGCCAAACTCAAGCCACATCTGGCAATAAGGGCTCCAGCAAGAAGAATGTTAAGAGAAGAGCACAGACTTTTTTCTCAGTCTGTCCCCTCACATGCAAACCACAGTTTTCAGATTCTGGAAGCTGCTTTGTCTCACTCCCTTAGCTTACTGAAAGAACAAATTCTTTATGCACCTTATTCCTTATTTTCACGTGACTCCTAGGAACACCACATAGAATTTGAAATTCTGCTGTTGCTAGGAAATAATTCAAGAAAGGCTTGAATTCGGTTTATATCGATACATAATTCTGCCTTGGAGAACAAAACCGGTTTATTTAAAGGGTTCTGGTGTCCAGGGCTGGGTTTCCTCAGCCCTGACCATGCAGTGGCACCTGGTACCTGCTGTGGGTGAGGAGAGGGTGCTCCCCAGTGTGAGAGCAGAGAAGGGCACAGCAGCGAGAGCCGAGTAAGAGAACAAGCACAGAGCAAGGAAGAGACTTTTGTGTGTTCTTAGACAGCCACCTAGTGAGTTTTGGGAGGAATCAAGAGCTCGAAGAAAGCTCAGTGAATTCTTGCAGAGATTTAAGAGCTACACTAGAAATACGGTGCTAAACCAGTGCTAAACTCAGCGTGTATTTCAGTGGGGCTTTGCCTCAGTCCAGGCTGCAGCAGAGCAAAAGGGCTCTTGGGTTACTGAGCAGCTGTGAGACAAGAGTTCTCATCACTTTGCAATTCTGGAAATGAATCTTTGGGAGGGAGTTCAAGTATTAAAAAAGAAGTCTGGGGTTTAAGTGTATTTAAACATTTTGTTTAGGAACAAGTATATATGTATGTTTATATATATATTTTTATATATACATATACACCTTACTTTTTTCTTACACAGCCATTGCAAATCAAAACATACCTGTTGACTGAAAACACTGCCATCATGCAATATTATAAAAGGGGCAAAGTCCAGAGGGAGAGAGAGAATCATAAAATCACTAAGGCTGGAAAAGACCTCTAAGATCACCAAATCCAACCATCAGCCCAGCAGCACCACCATGTTCACCATTAAACCACATTCTCAAGTACCACGTCCACAAGTTCTTGGACACTTCAGGGATGGGGACTCCACCATTAGCGCAGAGAGCCTATTTCACCCGTGTGGTGTATTCTGCTATTTCTGCCCAACTAAATTTGAACGTGGTTGTGAAAATAGCATGAAGTCTTTTGAGTAGGAAAAGAGAACCTTTAAGCCCAGTTCACTTCAGGAATAGCACTTACGCTTGCTGTTGTGTGTGCTGAATTCTAGCTCTATGAAAGAAAGAAAGGGAAATGAAAAACATCCCTCAACCACAAGGGTCCACAGAAAAACAGGCAGGTGTGATTTCTGAGTTGAGCTGTGCAAAGTTATCCCAGGGAGAACTCTGACAAAGCGACACACTGACTGTCTCCTCTCTCTGCTGGTGCTCTGGATGCTCACAGAGCCACAACACGCAACTTTTCCCCCGTGCGAGAAGGACGTAGAATGTGTGGAATTATAATGAAGCAGCCAGAGTCAGCACCTCATCAGTCCAGCAGTTACCTATTAACCGCTGCTCGCTAAATTGCTTTTTGCTATGAAGCTCCCAGATGGGCTCTTTTTATAACTGTGATCACTGAAAGGAACATTGGGAAAAAAAGGTCAGCTGAAACAAAAAATTAAGGCACTAGTGGAAAGCCTTATCAAAACCATGGTTCTCCAAAGTTTCATCTATATCAATATGCCACATATTAACCGTAGGGGGGGAGTAGATCAAAGCACAAACAATTATACCCTGATGATGGTACTCCTTGGGATGCTGTACAATTTCCACACAGATATTTATTGCCTCTCAAAACTTAGATACAGAGAGGTGCCTGAGCTGCTGATCGTGTCAATCCTGGACCACTGCAGCCTTGGACATAAAGTTTCTTTGTTCTTACGGATTTGCAGTGTTTGCAATCCCCAGGTCTAACAATAGAATAACATGCTAAAAATAGGTATGAATGAGCTTTGAATTCCTCTCAGAAAGATCAGCTCTACACGTCCAATTAAATATCCTTGACACACACACACAAAAATAATTGCAAGGAGATGAAACCTCTCTCAGGAGGGCTGGGTGATTTTAATTAGGTCTCACTCAAAATCTTCCTCACATGGCTCAGCTGTGACAAAACACTGGGTCACACTGAGATGGCACGCTCTGCTCCAGGCCTCTCCTTTCCCTCTCACACTTTTGCTGCTCTTCTGTCCCAGTTTCTCCCTGCTCCTTAAGAATTCCCTGTCCTCCAGCCTTCAGAGCTCCAGTTCTGCACTCCGCAGACACAGGGCTGGGGCCATGTGCTGATTTCTTATTTCCCATACCTCCAAAGGGCTCGCCTGCACATATGGCTTGCTTCTGTGTAGGAGCTGAACATATGCACAAAGGTTCCACACAAAATCTGTGGAGGAGGAGAAACAGTGTTTATTTATTCCAGAGCAGAGTCACAGCCCCTTTATCATCCCACAGCCACCAGCAGACCTGCTCTTAGCCCAGAACCGGAGTAAGAACTCAGTTCTCACTGCCCTGCTCAGAGGGCAAGGGGGGTTCAATGCTGATGGCAACTCCCCGGAGCCTGAAGGGTGTCCCCAGAGGGAGGGTGGGGGGTCCCACCCCAACAGCAGAGACCCCGACAAATTCACACTGCTGCCTCCACAACCTCCTCTTCCCCTCTTTTACACCCGGGGAGGAATTTGATGCCATGGTGTTCTGCAACAGAGCCCAGGCATGGGAGAGAAACACTTTTCAGTTTCTCAGTTCCAACTCAGATATTTAAGGTTCTTGCATTACAGAACTGGGGCATTTCTAAAGTACAGTCTTCAACCTCCCCATTTCCCAGGCATAGTTATTAATAGTAAGTAGTAAAATTTGTACTCCATGAGAGTAGGGATGATATGGATATCCAGTTTGCTCTAAGGAAATATTTACAAATACTAGAATTATTTCATCCACTTCAGTATAACAGATATTGGTTGTGATGGTCAGCAAAGTCCTTCAGTTCTTTATTGTGGGATTTCAACTCTTCTGGCCCTGAGTATTTTTAAGCACAGGCTTTTGGCTTGATATTTTTTGTGTGTGTGCTGTTGGTTTAAACAGTATTAAATGTCACAAATGTCACAAGCCTCAACCTGCCCTGAACGGCTTGTGATCACTGCAGTGTTTTATCTGACATCTCAAGGGTTCATTCTAGATGTTTTTCTATATAAAACAAAGGGGTTTGGCAAATTATAGCTTACAATATTAAGTTCCTGCTGTTGGAAAGACAACATGGAACATAGACCTTCTAAAACATCTCCACTGCAGTGTCATACTCCTCCTCCACCTGAGGTCACCTACAAGTGTCCCCCAAGTGGCCACCAACACTGCTCTGGTGTTGGAATTCAACCCTTGCAGGTTCTGCCTGTGACATTTGGGTCTGAACTTCTGCCAGCAACTTCTGCAGCCTCTGAGGTTTGTGGCTTTGTGCTGGGAGTTCACTTCTTCTGTTGCTGTTTTGTTTTTTTTGCTTGGTTTTTATTTTACTTCTAGTACTGCAAGGAATTTTATCCAGAAATCTTCTTCCAGCTATCATTTAGTTACATACGAGGTTCTTTCAAGGGACAGTCTCTACAGCCTCCATGATTCCTCAGGGTACTTTTCCAGTTTATTTCAGAAATCCACACAGAACTTGTTAGCAAAACTCATCCCTCTCAGGCCATGTAGCAGATATTGCTTCTTAACAGCTGCGGATCTAGAAAATAAATTTTCTTTACATCTGACATGCAAATGTGTTTTTCTCCCAGGTAATACCTGTATGCTTGGAAAAACTGATTTGTTCCATTTTCTTGAAAACAACTTCAGACACAGAAAGTTGTCCCAGTTTTTGTAAAACAGGAGAAAGGCTGACCCTCTTGAGAAACTAAGATATAGCTACTGGTTGAATCCCCCTGCCTGGATGGGCACTGTGCTGGCACTGATAATAGCTCCGGGCTCTGATGGCAGAGCCAATGAAACACATGACTGAGCCTGCAGATAGTGTTTCTCTCTTGTCAGGGTAGCTCAACACTGAGCCTGTCTAGTTTTGGAGAAAGTCTCATATTTTTGATCTGAAAGAAGGAAAGAAAACCTACTCTGTTTTCACAGATTTAGGAGATTTAAATTCAGGCAGTCTGTTGAAACTCCATAGAAGCAAAAACTTCCCAGAGCTCATCTAGAACTTAAAAGAGGTATTTGCTCATTCTATTGATGTTTTACGCTCTTCATGTGAGACAATCCCCTCCACTGATCTCCCCCAGTGGTCCTAATTTCAGCACAAATTGTTGAATCACAGAAGCAGACTGCATGGTGAGATGGTAGAATAAGTTGTAAAGAAAGTCTTACGTCATATGGAAAATCTTTCAAAGCAAGTTACAGGTGTTTAGATTATTACAAAGGGAATGATAAAGCCTTCTTTATACATTTTTTTGGACATTATTAGAAGAAATGCTATAAACAGCCATCCTCAGAAGTGTGCTATCCTTGCTGTTCAGTAGCAGTAATACCTGAAAAGTTGTGGCCTTTTCCCCCCTTGTTCCTGTGACTGCACGTTAAGAGGGCTGTGGAACAAAACTGCAAAAGGCTGCCACAAACAGGCCCCGAAAACATGGGAACAAAGAACTTGTCGAGGTCCTGTGGCTGGAGCTTGTTGCTCTGTAAGATAAGAGGAACTGATCAAGGCTCAGGGTGAGGTTTGGAAAAGCACATCATGCGGTGTGAGAAAGGTGTGGGACAAGATGATTGTTCAAATAGGTCTGACTGGCTTGAGCTGCTTGCAAAGCTTGAGCAAAGTCTATATACATAAACACAGTCCAAATGTTTCCAGCAAGGGATAAGACTCGTCAAGGAACCCCTGGCCTCTACTCCTATACATTACACCTATGTATTTTTCAGCTACCTTGATAAAAACTGAAGCAAGTTTATTAGTGTTATACCTGTTCCTATAACACACACCTCCAAAAGCTGTTGAATGAGGGTGCCTTTCCTAGCATGTAAGCAATCCCACTCATCCCACTGCTTCCTTGGAGCAGGCACTGCTCAATGCATAAATGAGCAATTGCATTCAGATCGGTTTTGCCTGAAGGTTTTCAGCATATGTGGATCTACTCGTGTGCTCTGAGAAAAAATACTCCAGCAAGTAAAAACATGAATGTGTCCTTAAAATTGCCCTTCTGGAAATAGCTCAGCCTATTTGTAAGAATTCTTGCAACTTAGCACATGCTTCATCTTCAGCTCAGAGTGTTAGCCAAGTAATAATCAGCACTCAGCAAGACTTAGAAAGCCAGTTTGTCACAGTGAGGTCATGAGGAAGATTATTCCTGCTTTATGTCTCCATTTATAATAAATATTCCATAGGCTGTCATGGAAAGGATGTAGAACATATTTATACTTCCAACCTCCCTTTTCACATACAATTTATCAACTTGTCTGGTAAATTCAATAGGAGCCTATTCCCTTTGTCATTTTTTACATGCCTCCTGGCTCAGAAGAACCAATAATCTACCTTGGAGTGCAACAGAGATCTTGTCTGCCTATGAAAGTTAATGGAGCACAGATCTAGATTAGCAAAGGTATTTGGGTATTTCCTTTTAAGGTAGAACATAACTGTATAAATCTTCTTCTCAGAGTCAAGTCAAACATCTGATGCACTCACCTCATATTTAGGCTGCTTGTTACCATCTGCTGAGATATCATGATTCAATTTCACAGCTTCATCTTACTGCTATCCAAGTATTTATTGCCAGATAAGTGTGGGCTTGGAAAAACAGCCTACATGACAGTATAATGGCTTTGTCCTCCTCTTTCAGAAACACTCAAAGGAAAATTTCTCAGCACAGAAACATTCCCTTCTCTGAAAAAGGAAACAGGGAATGCGAGCTGTGTCTCACTACGTGGCAATGAGCTGTTGGAATAACTTGTGGTAGTCATTAAGGACTTAGTCCTACCCTAAGGGATCTCCTAAGAACATCCTAGATAGCACAGTTATCTCTGCATCTGCATGTAGAGGTGCCAAGGAAAACGGTGATGGGGTTGGCTGTTGCACGGCTTGACGGGAGGATTGCATGGAACCATTTGCTGCAGATGGGATTGACTATGCTGGGGAAACCAAAACCCCAATTCCAGTGTCTTAATAGTCAGGGAGCCAAAGCAACTGGTCTAATCTAAAATGGGTGGCTCCCAATGTGACATCTCCCAAAGCCAGATGGTCAGAATTCAGCAGACGTTAGACACAATTTTCCCATGTCCTCTGATTCCCTACGGGAATATGGCAAAGGAGCTGGTTGTGGTATTTTTACACAGACTGGAGACTCCTCACACCAGAAAATGCCCTTGAGAATATTTGGAGAACGGCACATGCCGATGCCAGTTTGGAGTTTGGTGTTGCCAAGTTTGCAAAACAGGTTGGAGAACAGATTTAAGTTCTTTTCCTTTTCACTCTGTGCACATTAGCAGCACCGCAGTGAGCATGCAACTTTAAAAATGAAATAACACAATAAGTCAGACTGAGGAATGTATAATTCAGGTCCCAGACCACTGAAATGTTATAAAAAGGCAGGAAAGAAAACATGTCAGCTAAGATTTCAACAGGATGGTATCTCAGAAGGGCTTCTAGCATGGAATTGGTCCGCAAAGAGAAAAAGCATTTCTTTACAAGGCATGAAGACACATGTTGTATCTGTGTCCACTATAAATATATAACAAATATTTTAATGCCTATTGTTGAAGCAAATTGAGTACAGACAAATATTTATTTTTACAAAACATATGGGAAAGGTCATGATGGAATTACTCTTTTCAGAAATTCAGGCATGAAGTTCTGAGGAACTTCCAGTTGTACTCCAATAAAATAATTGCTTAGAGAAAAAAAAACAAAACACAAATCTTTTTCTATTAGGAAGATTTCTAATCCTACATTTCTTCACCCCATAATTCTTACCCAAATGGCTTTCACTGAAGTCCACTGCACAAAGAAGCACTTGAGTGAAAAATAATAATAATGAAAAAGCTAGTAATATAATGGAAGCTTCACAAAGAAATAGATGTTTGTCTTGAGACAGCAAATGAGAGGTTTATCTTGAGACAAACATGAGAAATAACTTGCATATGAATTTTCTTTTTCCCAACAGGATAGCAATTGCCGCCAGGGTTGTGTGACATATCATAGATGAACTGATTCAATGCCTGGCAACACTTACCTATTTCAAAATAGCTATGAGAGGAAATGCGTGCGCCTATCCTTAAGGGGAGAGAGGACAAGGATGATGCAAATAGAGAGGAAGAAGAATTCCACCCCCTGAGGCCGAGAATCTGTTAAAACCTTATATAACTTCACGGAGCCAATTCACACGATTGTTATTTCAGGACAATAAATCAATGAATGGATGAACAGTTAAAAAAGAACCACACTGAGAACAAACCAGTAACCGAATCCAGGTGTTGAAAGATGTCAGGATGTATTTGAAGTTTTTAAAATGACCATCTTGCTCTGATAACCCAAAGATAAGTACCCTTACCTCCATCTCCTGAACTTTTCTTCAAAACACACATCCCCTCTCAGTTGCAGAGTTGACCTAGGTCATTTTCCAGAGCCTCTCCTAAAAGCTCCTGACACCAGCACCTGGTCCTTACCTCAGGCTGTCTTACCTTTCCAGTAGTCAGAGCTCGTTTTCCATATCCAGGAATGGTTGGCATCACATCATCATGCAGTTCACTGGGCATTCCCATCATTATTCCAAGCAGGATTCTACGACATTTTAGTGGCTTTGCTTTGGGCCATTTCAGTGCTCCAAGGCTGCCAGTAAACCGAACAAGAGGCTTTGCTTTCTGATTTATACACACACATACACAGATTTTCCCCTGACATGGAAAATACTGGTGCTTATCTGAACAAAATGTCAAGTGAGCTTAAACCCGCCGGTTTTATATGTCTCTCTGAGGTTGAAACACTTCGAAACCATCAGCATGGTGTATAAACCAGTCAGCAGCTATTACTGTGTAATTGCCCTTTTCCCCCAGCCACTTGTAGTTGAGAGGGCAGCACTGGCACCTCGGTGCTCAAGAGGGGGAGACAGAGGCAAGAAGTTTATGTCCCTCCTAAAGTAACATCTACCGTTGGGATCTGCTCTGCTTGGAGCTCAGTGAAGTCACCTTAAAACCTGTCTCCAATCCCACCTACCTTGCTGAATGCTTTCCTTTCCCACGCTAACAAAAGTTGCTGAATGAATATTAAGGAAAATGATTAAAAAGTAGCAAGAGGCAAGCCAGCTGAAAAGTGAGAATAAGGATTAAAAGCTTGCAAAACACAGAGATGTGAGCACTGAAGAAAAAAAGTCCTCTGAAGCAGTAATGTGTCTTTGGTTAAGATGAGCTACACGGTAAACCTGTCGTAAGAGCCTCCTGCAGACCCATGAACAACTATATTTTAAAAAATCTGATAAGAAACACTGAGCACTAACCCAGTGCAGTAGAACTAAGTACTATTTCTTGTTGATGTAAGTTCCATAGCTGAGTGGTGCTCAGTTAAATCTCTGGCACTCAACAGCAGTGAGAGAAGTGCACAATGAAATCTTGGAAGGCAGGCAAAGACAGATGGAAAAGGACAATAAATGGGCGGGTGGCGAGACAGACACAAAATATCACCCAGCATTTTCTCTTCCATCTGCTTCTCCTTCTAACTGCACCTTCACAAAATCAACTCAAGACCCAGATCTCCCTTCCTGACGCTGGAAAAGGCACAAGGGGTGTTTATGACAGAGTGGAATGTGTTTAAACACACAAAACACTGAAACAACAAAATCAAAATCTGAAGGTAAGCATTTGAGAGCAGACACACTTGAGAAAGATTTCTTTAAAATAAAACAGTCTTGTGTTTCCTTTGTTTTCCCATATAATTGTTTAATCTCCCTCCTAAAGGGGGGTCTGAAGATCAGTGAGAGATAAGCAGAGAAAAGATGAAAGAATGAAAGGGGCAGCTTTGAAACAATAAAATCTGTTTCTTTTTGTCCCTCTCTCCAGTATTCCCTGCAGCAATATGGGGAAGCAATAGGGAACACGCTGGGTGGGAGTTTGGCTGCAATTTGTGTCCCAAACAATACATTTTTGCGTGGCACAGAATCTGAACGGGCTTTTTTCATCCTTCCCATCAGGTCTAATGATATTTGACACTTACGACTTTACATATACCATGTTATTTCAAAACCTTGTAAATCATCTTTCATTTAAATTTATGTTGTTCCTGCAGGGGCAGAAGGGAGGACAACAAGTCCTGAGTGGTTAAAAGCTTGGTAGTTACTGAAGGACTTTCCAGGCTCGATAGGCTGCAAGAGCCAGAGAAATTCTGTAACAGGTTTTCTGTAGAAGTTAGTTCTTCAAGAAATGAGTGACGGACAAAGCAGCCTTAGGGCTGAAGGTGCATTTATAATGCAGCACTTTATTACTCCCTCAAACAAAACCAAACAACCCCAACATGCTCAATCTCAGGAGTTCTGACTCACCACCTAGATCACCCTGCACCTACTGTAACTATCACTTTCCATCCCCATTTATTGGACTCAGAAAACCATTTTCAACAGGATTAGCAAATTTAGAATCAGTCAGTTTTATCGATGCAAAGGACAGAAGGATTTCTGGCAGCAAAAGAAAACATACACCTCCACTTGAAGCTTCCACTCATTTCGATTTCTTACTTAAAAGCAGCAAAACATTTTGAGTTGTCCCTGGTGACCAGTTCCTAATGAGAATGGGGTTGGCATGGAGCACTAAATCAGTGCAACAAAGGACACTATTCCCTGGCACTCGGAGGTGGGTTTTTATGACAAACCCACACTGATTTCCAGACCGTTCTGTACTCAAGCACTTCAGAGTGCTGCGAAGACTTTGCAAGAATTGCAGCACTGAATTTTATCAGTTGTGTCACTTTGATTGGGTTGTATTCCAGCTTCAGAGACGCCAGCTCTACAGTAATATTTTATTGCTTGTATTGCTGACAAAGACTGGATTATCTAGCTCTGGAAATGTACTTAGAGGGCTGTAAATAAAAAGCAAAATTTTGAAGAACTAATATTCAGGTTGTGAATGGCAAGAGGGCACATTTACAATAGAACACTGATATCACTTTCTGGCTGTTTTAGCAATTGAATAATGATGGAGGGAGCTACAGCAACTTTGCCTTGAGTCTCGAGGGAGATCGGTGCATGGGCTCAGAAAAAAACCTTCTCCCTGCAAATAAGTTACCTATCTTAGAGAACACTGTTGAGTAACTATGAAATACAGCCTTTTGATTAAATATCAAAATTAAATAAAGAAAAGACTAATTCTGCTGAGCAGAAACTTCGCACAATGCACACCATAGCCCCTCTACAGCACAGAGGTTGTGCTTCTGAAGAGATGTACTGACCTGCATCTCCTGCCTGTGGCCACCCTTTGGCATATGGCTCCTTTTGCAGAATCACTTCTGTGTTCAGTGTCTCTGATGACAGTACCAGCTCAGTTGGTGCAGAGTTTGCTTCAGCTGATATCGCAAAGGGCTCCTCTGAGAGCCAGGGCTGCAGAGTTTGCATTTCTCTGTTGTGTTGAACCTGATCCAACACCCATTCCAGCTGATGGAAAGACTCCTGGTGACTTCAGCATGCATTATATTAGGCCCTTGGTGCAGTTAATTGCAGTGACAGTGTTTGAACACTGAAGTTCTTGAACACTTTTGCTGTGTGGATACTTCGCAACTTAAGGAACAAGAAGACAGAGCTAGAGAAAGCTATTTTCCCTCCTTTTCAGTGCTTGTTTTACAGTCTACCACAACCCCCCCCTGCCCAGCTTCTCCAAGCCATTGAGCACCATTCCTTGCTTTTACATTCTTTTGTTCTTGAAAAAAAAAGCCAGACAAAATTACCCAGCTGCACTGTCTCAATATTAAACAGCTTCTTCAGAGCAAGGGCTGCCTTATTTTTTCCAATATTTAGCACTTCAGATGTGGATCGTGTTGAGAGATGAAAAGAATCAACCATTTCATTTAGTGAATTACAAAATCCCAGTTAAAACCTGCTTGTATCTCAGGCACGTCCCTGTATCACACAAGGCCGTGCACTGCCTTGATCACAGACAAGGGAAGCAGTTCTCTCCAGAGACTCAGCTGAAAACTTCCCAAATATCACCTCTGTTTAAATACCCAAATGCTAAATACTTTAAGACCAATTTCAACAGTCTGATTTCCCACGACCAAGATGTGTGTCTAAAATTGCTATTGCTTCTAAAATCCACATGATGCATGTAGGACTGATTCCTTTTGTAGCTGCAGTTATCTGATCTGAGCGTACTAGTCCTGTGGTTAAATACATTGGTTCTGAGCAGGAACTCCTACCGAGAGATCATCAGGAACTGAAAGTACTTAGGAGCAAAGAGGCTGTATATGTGACAGGATTTTCCATGCCTTTGGTATTTTTTTCTTTTCTTAAGTCCCTCCATAGTATGACATAACATGAGAAATTTAAGTTGCTTAATGATCTTACACTGTATTTGTCCCTTCTAGCATCCAACACTTTCCCTTTATTGTTTAGCAGAACAACATCTACATTTGGTGACAGTGCTGCAACCAAGACTTAACACGTTATGAGCCACTAAGACTTGAAACTAAGGGGAATTCTACTGCTTTAAGAACATATTTTGTTTTAGGTTTAGGTTTTGGTTTTGTTTTGTGTTTTGTGTTTTGTTTGGTTTTAAGACTAGCATAAGATGGCATAATCAGGAGAAGAACATATCCTGGAATATTGTTTCAAAAGCATGAGGATTACAGGCTATCCATGGAAACAATCTACTTGAGGCATTTCCTAGAGATCCTATCACTGTCATCACAAAATTTCAATGTGTGAGGCAGATAAATATGGATGGCAGCTGAGCTGCAAATTGACCTTGTAGGCTTGGGAGAGATTTAGTCACTCCTGCCAAAAGAATTTTCAGGTACATCAGAGATTTGTGCCCAGGGGTCCTCTTCTTACCCAACTAACTTGTAATCACAACTGTCAGCTTCAGAACATTTATATGACCCTGTGGAGTGTAATGTGACTCAACCATCTGAATGTGAAATTCGTTAGACAACTGCAGCATGCTCAGTGGGAGCAGATTGTGAGACAACAGCGATGTATGAAGGAAGATGAAAGAGCAGGTTAAAGGGTTCCTGCAGTGGTTTTGCAGGTTTGGGAATAGGTGTGCACGTATTATGTGCCAAAGTGCCTTCTCACACACCTCCAAAGAGATCGTTTGGATGCTGTGAGAACGTCAGCAATAACAGAACCTGACACCAATCTCTTCCAGTATCAGGGTATAACAATGATTGCACTGCAGTTTAATAAGTCTTGCCATTCCTTGTTTATCAAGGACATCAGGCTTCGAAAGAACAACTTGCTTGATTATAATTTTGCTGTAAGAGGTGTGAGCAGCCCTTCTCACATCGCTTTACCCATTACCCACAGCACCCCTCAGCCTATGCCAATCACTCCTCTGTAAATCATTCTAATTGTATAAAGGGGTTTTGAACACTACAAACTCATGACTAGTACAAGCAGGGCTGATTTATTAGTCCTCCCCCACTTATACTTGTTTTAACCTTCAGTAATCCAAAAGGAATCTATTGATATAGTTAAGGGCTCTATGTGAAACAGCCCTTACGCAATGAGACTACTTGGCAGGCTCTCACTGAGTTATCAGTTACACATTTTCATTTCATTTAAGTCTAATTTTACTTCCCCGGTCCATTTTGCCCCATAATTCCTTCTTGCTGAGGTGGGCACTTACAGAGAAAGGCAGTCCGGCTGTTGAAAGAATCAATACTTCCATTGCACGATACTTCCAGTGCTTCATTCTGTTTGCATCCTGTGCCCTTCGTGTCAGGAATAGGGATCAATTATGAAGATCTGTCGGGTTTGTTATTACATGAGAACATTTATTCTGTTAAGAGGATAAAGCAAAGTCAGCAAGCCAAGAACATATCAAGCCAACTGCAGTTTCCAAGCCTACAGTTGCAGCCTATTGGAAAGACAAGAGTATTTCCTTATTCTAAACTCAGAGTTAAGAAAAAGGGACAATTCTTTTCAGCCTGACCAGTAAAGAACTGTAATTGAGGATCACAACATACAGCTTGAAAATATCTGAAAACTTCTATAACAGTGTTTTTGCCTAAAGGCTTTCGCCTGAAGGCCCCTCCTCATAACAACAGTCAGCTAGAACAGCACCTTTCAGATGCTTTTTTTTTTTATTGACCAGGAGAATTTCTTCATTTTCCATATCTGTATCAGTTCAGGTTCTCAGGGGATTACTATGAGGACATGCAGCTGTGCTCTTCTCTTGCCTCTCTAAGACAATGTCAACTTGAATTTACCAAAACTACCAGATGCCAAGTGCACTGTAACAGATAGAAAGAAAAGAAGTAGGAGCAGAACGTGTCTTCCAGACCTCTAAGAGCTTGTTATTAGTGTGATAAGCTCTGGCATAGTAATTGCATAGGCTGTACATCATGTCATTAAACTTGCAAACACAGAAAGTTGCTGACTAACAAGGCCCTCGTTCCATACACGTCTGCCCAATCCAGGCAAGGGCAAGGTCAAAGACAGGTTTTGTTTCTTAAAGCTTTATAGTTTTGCTTTTCTTCACAGAATAAAAGACAAAGATGAGCAGAATTTCTTAAAGTGATTTTCAACTGATGCTTTGAAGGTGAATTCTGAATATTTAAACTTTTCCCCACAGTGGGAATTCTGGTATTTAGAGCCACTGCCAAGGAAGGATCTTTTACTGCTGAACTGGTTAAAACTGAAAGTGAGCCTACTGCAGAGCCTGGGAGAGATGCCAGGACTGCACATTCTCTGTGTAGCTACAGGGCAGGTACAGTGCAGGTACTGCTGGTGAAGATATTATCTGTCCTCAGCAAACATCTCCTCCTAACGTGGAAAAGACTATGTTGAGGGGGAAATGGTTTTTTCATTCTGCACTCCATTCAGCAGTGATTTAATGAGCTAATTAGAGCCAACATTTGAGGTTCAGATCTGAAATAAGCTTAAGTACCTGTTGGCTATTGCATCTCATGCCAGTTGCAAGCCATGTCCCTTGGAGGATCTGACTCCTGACTCTACTATGAGAGGAACAGCCCTACATGTTGAACCTTCTCTTGCTCTCCAGTAGAGGAAAGCCAGGCACATGGAGATCAGTGCACACCTGTGCTCAGCCCTTAGAGGCGGCAAGAACAGATGTGACTCAGAGAACATAAAGAGGAATTTGACTTCAGGTACCAAACCCAGAAAGGTTCAAGTTACTTCAAAACCCTCTATGAGCTATCACTTAACATTTAAAGTCCTGCATCAAATTGTTTCCATTAAAATGCATTAGGGGCTGAGGATTTGCTTGGAGTTACACATAATACCAGCACCACCCTTAAGAGCTTATCTCCTGTGTCACTCCTAAAGAGTGACACAAAATCCCATAGACCTTCTAGCTCAGCATGCTCCTGGCTAGACTTCCACACTAGCCCGTGCTATTTCCAGGGCCAAATTTCCCTCTCAGTACAGATTTAAACTCTCCAGAATGCAGTGGAGATTTTCCAGATGCAGCAGTCAAAATGCATTTAATGCTGAACTTTTCTTGTTTCTTGTTATTCTCCCATATATCTCGGGGACAGCTTTATTCTAAAATGTGAAAAATCTTAAAACATGCATTTGCATATATGAAACCAGAGTTTGCATCCTGGGAACATGACCTCGTGGTACTGTGCCTGTCCCGAGCCTGCTGCTGTGCTACACAAGTAATGACAAGCTGCAGAGAAACAATTTAGAAAAAAAGAAATGCAATTCTAAATGCATTATGCTTATCTACATTTGTAATTCCAGTCATGGATCCTTTCTGTTTGTAAATTTCAAAGTAAAATACCTCTGAACCTGCTAAGTCAGTATGGATATGGACATGCTCATCTTTTCCTTGCTACATAAAATTAGACACATACCAGGCAACTGTGAACTGATTAAGAGTCTCTCCAGCAAAATAAAAGAACATGGGTCTTGTTATGGACTTGGTTGCTGACTCTTCACAGAGGCAGGAATGTAAGTTGCATTGAGATGCTTATTAGATTCCTACTGACTATTATGAGAACTTTCAGCAGTAGTTATATGCTGAAGAGTGACTGAATAAATAGCATTGTGAAGTTCCAAATTTATTTTCTCTCAGAGTCTTACAGAATAAATTTGCCCACTTTACAGGTGCAGAAGCATTTTCTCTCACTGACAGCCCTGCAAACTCTGAAAGTCACAGTTATGTTCTCCTTTCATTGCTGCTCTTCTGAAGTGGTGTCTTAGTTAAAACTCTATTGTTAATGTAAGAGAGAAAAAAATCTCCAAACTACTTCCCTGACACTCAGTTGATTCTATAGGATTCTACAGAATTTTCTCATGTTCTTCAGCAGCCCACTTTTCTACGCTACTTATGCAAAAATGGAGCAACCCCAAAGTACACAACCCTTGTATTCTGACCATAAAAAAATATCCCATTTGTGTCCAGTTCAAATCAGAGGTAAAGACGCAATCTTCCTTACCTAAGCTCCTACTGTGACTGGCTCCATAAGTCAGTTTAGAGTGCAGGAACTGCAGCCCTGGCCCAAGAGCAGCTGTGTCCCAGCTGTGTCCCAGAGCTCAACCTGCAGTACATTCACCCCTTACCTTCAGAAAGAAATCCTTTAAAAGGCCTTGAATATAAAAAGCAGCCAGAGCACAATTTAAGATTACCATAAATCTGTAGCCATAGCTAAGGGCGGAGACACAAATCACTCTGAGATTTGATTTCTCTGAATCATAAAGATTCATCATAAAAATCTAGTTATGAGGATCGTTAAAAAAAGGAGCTTCGGAGCATGAAATGTTAAAGACATTTGCAATCATTTAGGAAACGAGTGTCTTGTTCAAGATCAGATTTTAAATCATCCTCTCTAAGTTATCTGAATGCTGGCTTCTTGCAGGCGGGTCAAATAGATGTGAAAAAATGTTGGCAAATACGTTTCAAAAGCGTGATGTAACACACCCAGTACTGGGATGTCATGGTCTTCTCTTCTCAGAAAGGGATTAGGGTCACATTTTGATAGACATTTCATTTCTAAAGATGCAGATAAATACTTACTGACAGTTTGGAAAAATTTTAGTGTCTCACTCTTGTCAAAATCTTTTAAAAGCTAGAAGCATCTCAGCTGTTTTGAACATTCCAGGAGTTATTGAGCATGGCAAACGCCCAAGTGACTTTAGAAGTCTCATCTTTAGTGCCTGTAAATGGCTGGCAAAAGAACACGCAGAACAGACCCTTTACAGATGGAAAGCAACAGATAAATAGATCACAGGATTTAGTGGGATGTTTTGCACTGCTCTGACCCTGTTTCTTTTATTAAGATCATGTTATGTCATCAAAGCTGACTGCAGGATACAGCTGTGAAATCGGGATGAGACAAAAATCAGGCTCAATATAAATATGTAAAAGCCATCATAACGTTTCTTGTTTGTAGACTCACTGGGATGCCATGATCCACCTTTTGTTAGGGATTTCAGAATTCTGAATAAGAAATGAACGGAGTTCCTTGCTGGATTTCATCACTATATTCCCAGCAAAATCTTTTTCAGAGGCGCACATGAGCTCTTGCATGAGAAGAGGAGGGAAACACCCATGAGAGAACTGGGCATTGTACTTTCCATGGATCACTTTGGGGCTCTTGACTTGAGCTCTCTGGATTTTTCCCTCAGACTACACCCTAAACGGCAGCAAAATGAATGTGATGCATGGTTTGAGGAAAGTGCATTTACCTGCTGATTTGAGCTCTGAAGCCTCAGGAAGGTTAGAGAACTTTTCTCAAAAGCTAATGTGAGTTTGGAGAGTATTAAGAAAAGAAAAATCTAGTGACTTATCCTATTGTGTTTAGAGCTTTCAGAAGAAGTCTGGCGATTCTCTAGTAAAACCCCAGCTCTGATGGGCCATTTTCATCTGCGGGAAGAATTCTATGTAAGAGAATTATTTCAACATCCCATTTTCCAGATGGGAAAAATGAAGCGCAGGAAAACAAAATGATGCAGGAAATCCCCAATTTGAACTCTTAGCATCTCTACCCGCTGAACCATGATCTACCTTCCAGCAGACCTCCAGCAAATGAGGAAACGTGCAATGTTTGGTGCCTGTCTGGTAATAATGCTGAACACCATTTAAATACCAACCAAACCATGAATTTAGAGGCCACATTTTCAAGGAAACTGAACATTTCTGTTGACCACTTTTACTTAAAATTGCATCCAGTATGTTATTAGATGGGGTTTAATGAGTAACAAAATCAGTGATACAGGGTCTTAATCTTCAGCACCCACTCCAGCAAACTTCTCACAGCCTGTCTGCTAAAATGTAATATTTCTTGGCAGGGGAACAGCATGTATTTAGTCCCCACTTTCATGGAGAGGGCGGATCTGGATCCACACTCCCTCACAGTCTGGGACTGTTTTTATCAAGAATATTTTTAGACAAAAGGAAAGCACTGGGGCTTAGTAATTTTCTTCCCATTTCAACTTCTTAATTACCCTGGAAATTGGAAAACCTTGGCTATTTCCATAAAAAGTGACAATTATTTACTTTTTTCTCATTCTTTGATGCACACCTAAGTCTCGTGGACCAGGCACAGTAACAGGTCATGTACCAGTCTTCTACAACACTGCTGTTTTGAGCTTACACTGACATGTTTATTCATTTTATTTATATTGGCCCATTGCTAAACCAAGCATTTTAAGCTCCCTGAGAAACTCGCAGCCACAGGAAAACTGGAATTAAACCAAAATGTCCATATGGCACCAGGGGCATCCTCTTTGGAGTGCAAATAGAGATGTGAAGGGCAAAGATCCCCATGCTCCCCTTTTGTGTGGAAATGAATATTCACAGCGCTGGTTCCCAGTCAAGCCCTTGGATAACACAGCCCACCCAAATCAGGGGATTGCAAATGCCTCTTTCCATGGATGTACAGGCACTTCTTCTCAGGGTCTCTTTGAAACGTGCATTTGTTATTATTCAATTTTACAGGTGGAATCTTTTACACAGATTCTGCAGTAACACTAGAGGGCAATAATGCATGGGATATTGGGGATTTCTGAGCCTGAATATATCTGAGATGGGTGGTCTTCATTTGTTAATTCATCATTTGCTTCACATGCTTGCTTTGATTTAGAAAGGACTTCTGCTGGAATAGGAAAAGAGGAAGAAAAAGGTTCACAGAAGACCAAAAATTAAGTATCACTTGCTTTCTCAGTGCTGTGATATTCTTAAAAGAAAGCGAGAAACTCTTTTGGGAAGGAGATTGGCATACAGGGAAGGGATGTCTCTTCCAAACTAAATATTAAAGGACATTTTAGGATACCTGAAACTTATTTCATATTTTGGCGAAGAACTGAAAGAGAAAATCTCTTGGAAAGAAGAGGGAAAACAGAAAGAAAAAGCAAAAGGGGGAAAGAAGAGAAAAAAGAAAAAATTCATAGGGATAGGTAAAATTTAAAAAAGTAATCTCTTCAGTAGAGGTATGTTACCTGCACACCCAAAGCTTGTACTCTCCTTACTGTTGAATCTCTCCATAAGATTTTTCTTTCAAGGCAGTTGATCTGTAAGCTGAGAGTTGGGCAAGGGAGGGGAGGAAGGGTTGGGTTTGGTTCTCTTTGCTCTGGAATCTGATCTATCACATTTCCTACAGTGTCCTGGGTCACATACTGTTGGAACAACTGCTCTTCCTCAGATTGCTGGGAGAAAAGGACATTGTCTAAGGCTTGGACACTGTATGGTGCTGGAAAATGAACCAAAACTCTTCATGTCTTGCTGCTTTCAAGTCTCAATAAATGCAAGAAACCTGGATGTCTTTTTGTCTCTGGTGATGAATGTCTTCAGGGTGCATTCAGATATCAAGAGAGGGTTTTGCTTAAAAAAAAAAAAGCTTTCTTTTAGGAACAAGTGCCAAATTAATGATTCAGGATTCAGTCTGGAAGAAAGAAGTATAAGTGTGAAGTGAACCTTTAATGGTCTGTAAGAGGGAGTGACTGCTTAGAGGAGTTTTTATAGCACTGTGCTTCCTGCTACCTCAGTAATAATGACACCAGCAACAGTAATAATGTCCATCTCTGATATTTCACTTCCCATCAGCAGTAATTATGTTCATTTCTTATCTTCAAGCAAGTGTTACCGAAGAAAGGAATGTGATAATGGCATATTGCCTACCATCTGTGTCACCAGTTTTGCCTCCTGTACTGCGGCAGGATGCAGGGAAGGACCAAAGATCAAACAAAACCCTTCTGGAGCACCCAGGTTTTAGACAGATCACTATAATTTCTTTAAAGGTGAGGTGGGGGATCATCTCATGGCCACACAGGGTGCCTGGCTCCTGCTTTTGAGCAGAAAAAGAGTATGTTTGCTGTATTTCTGCTCTCAAATATGCAGCACAGGACTAGCAGGAGGCCACTATGGTGTGGCATGTTACTGGTGAGTGACCATACCTATCAGTTCAAGCCAGGCAGCTTAAAACCACAAGATTACATTTTTTTTTAAAGAAAAGGAATTAAAGAGAAGTGTTAAAACACTCATCAGCCTGAGTGGGCTTCATTTTTTCCCCTTCTACAGCCAATAGAAAATTACCATGTCATATGAAATTAATTCAGGTCATGATGGTGCCGTGGTAAAGCCAGAGGCCAATTCATGGCGATTGCTCAGAACAGGCTCCCTGTTTTCGTGTTGCATTTAATGAGCCTTTTGGTTGAAAAATTTGTTATGCTGCGCTGCAATTCCAGTATAAGATGGATATGGCTCCTGTGTGTTGAGCCTGTCCAAGATAATTACTGAGGCTCCATTGTTTCTCCTTTATGTACCTTGTTCATAGGTCTGTCACTGGCAGGGCATGAAAGGGAACACTAAGGATATTCACACAGGTCAGGTCCCCCTGAAGAGATCCTGCCTCTCATACCAGTGTTCCTTCTGCTAATCCAAACGGAAAGATGAATAGTAAGAATTCATTTCAGCTATATATTATTAATTTTAAGCAGCCGAGTTTTTCTTTCAGCCACTTTCTATTACCCACATGTAATGACCCTTGCCTACATAAATCAGTCGGGAAGATTTCATTTGCTTACTGATGAACCCAGTTCTGTTCATTTCCAGCCTCTTTCCGCAAAACTGGGAACAGAACACTCAGTTTTTCTCTTGGTCTTCTTGAAGAAGTAATGCAGAACTAAACCCTTTGGTGAAATTTGGAAAATTGCCCTTCAGCCCCTAAATGCTGACTGTAAACTGCAGGAATTTTAAGTGTTTTGCTCGATTGTATTTAACTCTGCTATGCTAGATTATCCTTGATTTTTGCACTGTCCATTTTTGTGGAATGAGGTGATAATTAAACACATGCAGCCCACAGAACAGAAAGTGTTATTCAAAACTAACCAGCAAAGGTCACAGAATAAATACATCGACAACTTGCTAAGAAAGGAGATTATCCGAAGTCTTGACTTGGTGTTATTTCAAATCCCGAGACACAAGAGAGTTTTTATTCCCTCTCAATTCCTTTGTTGTTTGGGGATTTCTCTGTATTGCTTAGCTTAAATTTCTGTCAAAGCCATCCAATCAACTCTGTTGACTGCTTGGTGAAATTCCCTTCTACACTTGGGTCAGCGTGTACTGAAGAAGAAGGTTATCTGCACTATTAAACCTTTGACTTCTTGTCTTTTGAAGAGATCATTTTGCATTTTGCTATGGCAGAGCTGTAATTAGATCTGTTAATTAAGGACAGAATGAACTTTTTAAAAACTCTAAGCCCCTTTGCATTTTTGATAAGTTTGCTTAGGTTGCTACTGACCTTCGTACGGGGTTTGCCACTGCTTATTAATTGTTAAATTTTAATTAGGCATGCTGATGAACGTGCTAGCCTTTGCAATAAATAAAAGGTAGCTTCATTTATAATCGGATATTTACCAGTCTACACTGAAATTATCTGCTTTCCTAGAACACACTTAATTTAACATATTTTGATAGCAGTAATTGGTGGTCTATAAAAACCAAATGCAAACAGATAAATATAATGACTCCCTGGTTCAAAGACTGAATTACCAGCCCTAGCAAACTGAGCTAGGACATCAGGTCTTAAAAACATTCCACAGGCACTTGAGCTAAATGACTTCAGCAGCTGGTCAGATATTCATGGTATTTTACTGAAATTCCTTCAAAACTTGTTTTCCAGAGAATAATCAACCCCTCTTACAGAAAAAGCAGGTCAGACTCGGCAGATAGAGGAGTAAGGGGATGAAGAAGAGGATCATCTTTCACACCTGAGGGAAATGAAATTTTGCAGCACGAGTGAGCAACCCGCTTTTTTCTTTGCTAATAATAACTGGGACTCCTCCCAGTGCCTGTGTGACCCACTCAGGGACTCCACACACCAACCCACCAAGAAGCCTCTATAGCAAAATAATGGGAATCTGTCCCAAACTCCCTTGAAATCAAAGGGTACCAAGAATCAAAAGAATTCTTTTAGATTAACCAGTAGCCCCATATCTGAACAAAATAGAAGCGTCTATCCTGTTTGACTGCTCTGGGAGAATTGGTAACTGCACTGTTTAAACTGGACCTCCTGCCACTTTCACCTGTTGCCTCTGTGAAGGATCAGGAGAGAATCTTCTCATGGGGAATGAGATATTTAATTAGCTCTGGACATGGCCATGAAACAAAGCTAACAATCACCAGCTCCTGACACAGCACACTCAGGTATGTAACTTTATCCCTGATTTCAATGTCATAACTCAAAGCTGCACAGCAAACTGTGGAAATACGAGAGACAGTGCCTGAAGCCCTGGTTCAGGTAGAGGCAAGTGGCAAAAATCATCCTTTAATTCCCACACAGTCCCTGCCAAATTTCAGAGATCAATGGCCAAATGCTTTGCACTTAACCAGGACCCACCAGAGCTGTAAGGAAATGCTGCTGCCACCAGTGCTGGTTTTCACTGTCTGCCTTCAAGGAAGAGCACATATGATTCACTTTTGCTGGGAAGTTAAAGTATCCCTTTCCAAGGACTGGATAATTAGATGACTGTCACATTGTCTGTGTCATTACTGATGAAATGAAACCTCAGTTTCGTTAGGGATGGTCCAAACGGGTTGTGGAGGCTGCTGAAGTGCACTGCTCAGAACTCCGTGTCTGCGGTGCCAGGGGTTCCCTGTCCTCTGACCACCTCAAAGCAAGTGGTCGCTGCTGTGTGGTTTGATGCCAGTTCTTCAGGTGTCAAGTGATGCTTTCAAGATTCACACTGCAAGCAGCAGGGCTGAGGATTGACTTGCCAAGGTGATTTTGGGCAGTGATGAAAGTGCGACTTTTCAAAGGCTGGTACTTCGGGAGCTTTCTACCAGACTCTGGGAATATTTTGCTAGTGGTGCAGCTGGTTGTTAGCCGGATTTAACAGTGAGAATTCAGAGACAGGAGGCAAATTCATTTTCTGGGCCCTAATAAGTATGTCTTCCCAGAAAACAAGTTTCAGCAGACTCGTTACGTGGGACTCAGTGATATGTGTTTGATTATCTCCTGACACTGAAAAAGAGACCTAAGCCAGTTTTCAGAGAGTGTTTAAGCAACCTGTCTGCCTTTAACCCTGGTTTATCCACAGATGCTCCTGCAAGTCTACTGAGAATCGACTCTTTTCCTTTTGAAATCAGGTATGACTGCATGCCTGGCTTCACTTTTCCCTGCAATGAAAAAGGAGGAGAAATACCTGAAAGCCTTCCCCCTTTAGAGACATAAAAATGACATTACATCTTCAGCACAGGGTGGGGCTTTCTTCACCTGATCCTTCCAGACAGAGGCTGGCACGTTTTACCTGTGCTGTTGATTGAAGTGAAGACCAACACCTTAGAAATACAGTGGTTACTGCAACAGAAAATGGGGCATGAAATAGGGGCTGGGTATCAGTCTTCTTAATAATGATCTCCTCAGAGCTGCATTAACGAACTGGAAGTGAGGAGAGCAGAATTTCTTCCCCTTGAACTTAGACTAGCAGCAGGACATGAAGGAGCTGTAATAGAATGTTATTTTACAAGAAGTAAATAATGTAATAGAGTCTATAAGGATGTCAGCAGGAGAGTTAGAACTGTCATAGCATAATCCTGACTTGAGCAGCAATGTGTGAAAAAGTAGCCTGCAGCAGTTTTTCCAGTACTTCAATAATTTCTGCTTTCTCACTGATCTTTGTTTACTCTACTTACCTTGTCAAAAAAATGTTTTACCTTATGTTAAAATGCTAGCTAAAAGAGGAAAATGTATTCCCAGAAATCCCAACTTCTCAAGCATACATATTTTGTTTTCTCTTCTGTTGTTGTTGTGGAAAAGATGGAAGAACTATATTCCCTTCACTTAAAAAATATGAAGGGTAGTAAAACCATAAATAAAAAGAAGCTGCCTGTGTCGTTGTTGCTTCTCTTTCCTTCAGACTAATGAATAATTCAGAAAATTGGCAGTATTAGACTTCACATCCTTGTGATATGATGGCAGATTTTCCAATGAGTCCTCAAATGTTGGCTCAGGAGGGTCATGAAACTACACAGTTATCATTATTAGAATGCAGCAACATCTTCCAAGGTACTGCAGCACCTTTATATCATCACTGAAGCAAGGCAGAGAGGGCAAGTTTGCAACTAAAGAAAATGCTAAGTATTTATCTGAAGTTACAAAAAAAAGGGGAGGGGAGCCAAGTCTCTTTCTTTGTCATTTCTGTTTTCATATGACATCTATTTAAATTTTCTTAAACCATTACTACAGGAATGTTGTAAAGGCAAGGGGGACAAACTAACCCAAACTTTCAGGATGGTTTTGCTCATGCCTTTGACACTGTGCAAAGAATTCAGACTATGTACCCCCAGAAGAACGCGCTCACAAGCCTCCCCTGGCACGAATTCCATCCGACTTTCCACAGGATCCAGGCTCCTCTATTTTCCTTTTTTTAAAAAAAGTGTTGCTTCTGCTGTTACTTCGCTGCCTGCTGCTCTTGCAGAACCCCAGCTCCTCTGCAGATCCCTCACCCCATCCCAGTCAGAGCCTTGGGAATACTATGCCATGTTTTAAATTCAAACTGTATTGGCTCCTCTAAGTTGAAGACAGACCTTTAACATCAGTCTGGTGTAATGTGTTTGTATGGTATATTTGTCTTGGTTTTAAGGAAACACATTAAAAACCTTTCACTGAAAATATGAGATATCACATTGTCCTTGAAATTGTGTTTGGACCTTCAAAACCATTTAATCTCAATTAAAGCAGAGCATACAAGAGAAGGTGCTCTGAAGATGCATTAAAGCATGTTATAATGCCAAGCCTCTGTGCACTTTGACACATCCTAAAAGCACTGTGACACAGCTTTAAAGGTATGGTTCAGAAATCTCCCTGTGCCCCATTATCCATGGATCATTAGCATAACTCAGAACTATTCCAGTGCCCTGTGCCAGTGTGTGCTAACAAGTGCTGTTAATGTATGAAGCCTTGACATGATAGATTGTAATGCCTCTGGCTCTGTCACGTCAGTGGCAGTTTATGCATTAAATCAAACACACCAGGGGATTCCATAGTTAAGAGACTGGAAATGCACCATAAAGCCTTTTAATTCAAAATCACCATTTATAATCTATGCTGGAACTGCAAAGTACGACCAAAAGTTTGACCTCAATGGACGGTCAGGACTTGATTTGAAATGAGTTGAGGGTTCTCAGTGCAGCCCTTCCAGCATGGGATGACATCCTTCCTGTCATTCCTACTGGGATCCTCAGGGCTGTGGGTGAAACGAAGCCCAGGCTGCCCTCACAGCTCAGTGAGCACAAGACATTTCAGGGTGACGTGGGCGAGTTTATGCTGCCATCGATTTTGTTGTGCTAATTCAGAGGATAAACAGAGGACTCAATTCTCCAGAGTTATCAATCTGGCACCTTTCAAGCACATTTGGATTGGCATGGGCTTTTGTTTTCTGTTTTCTTTTTTTCCCCTTCCTAATTACATGTTAAGTGTAGCAGTGTTAACAGATGTCACTAGAATATAATCTCCATGGATTTCAAGAGCAAATAACACTAGGAAAAAATTGATTCACAAAGAAATGTTGAGCTATCATGATCATTGAGAATAAACTACATTATTTTCTGAAATGCCTAGTTCAAATACTGTTTTTGGAGTTATTTTGACAGAAGATTTTGTCAAAGGTGCCAGTAAACAGTGTTGAATGACAATCACACAGGAAGAAGATGGTGTAACAGGCAGAATTCTCCAGTCACAAAGATGAAAGGCATTGGATCATGGTTTTTACAGGGATCTAACCTCCACACCTACAATATGGTTCACATAGAGAAATCCTGCTGTGCCAGAAAATACATTTATATTTGTAACATGCTAAAAATACTGCAAGTACAATGATATCCTGGTTCTTTTGCCTACTTGCTTTTTGGGCTTAGAAAACCAATTTCGCATTTCTGTCCTTAATTTGTTAGCTGATTTTTTTTAAAGCAGCTTACTAAATAAGTCTGTCGTTAATAACTTTATGGCTGGTTTGACTGATATATTTTTTAAAAAGAATTATGTAGGAGCCTGAAGTAATGAATACATCAGAATGCCTACTTAGATCCCTTTGAAATAATGTTCTCAGAAGCACAGAGCTCCCACAGCTTTCAAAGAAGGGGGTGAATGCCCTGAAAGCAGAGCTGTTTTAATACATCTGCCCACACGGGCACATACACACTAAAACTGATGCCCACAAAGCTTATAACCTCTGCCATAATAAGAACTGATAAGCAGTTAAGCTTCTTTTTGGAGTTCATTGCCGCTGCTTCTTTATTTTACACCAATAGACGACAGTAATTTTGAATATTTGCGTTTTGGATATTGCAAAGCAGGTCACAAACAGATGAGCACACCGACCCATAAATGCTTCACACAAGCTCTCTTTGTATCTCGTGTACAAGGACTTTCTGTTTGCTCACTGCTACCCAGGTCTATTGCCACAAGTAACTGCAGCAAAACCAGAAGAATCATCAGTGAAAATTGGCTTCTATGTAAGATGGAAATATCCCCAATCCTTGTCAGCACCTCTGTTGCTCATCTTCCACCGGACCACAGTGCCTGGAGCTGTATCAGCACCTCTAGTTCAGACAAGTGCCCGAGCTGGCTGGCTGTGAAGAAGGACTAGCCAGAAAGAAACCAGCTTGCCTGGCCCCGTGAGGCATGGGGAAAGCAGACGTGCATCTGTCTGCAGCTGGTCATAGCTTTTTTTTGTCACTGGTTTTCCCTTCCAACTTTGCCCCTGGACTTTCGGATAAGATTTGCTCCTCTTGCCCATCCTGAGTAACTCAGGGAGTTCATATTCCCCTGGGAGAAAGCCCATTAGCCCTGAAGTCTCCAACATCAGAGCAGAGACTGCCCCCAAACCCACTGAGGAACAGCTTCAGCTGTGTGTGGACGCTCCTTCTCTGTGCCATCAAAAAGCTGTTTCAGCAAAGCACATCAAAATTGTGCACTTTTACCCTCACGCTGCTGCGTTCTCTTCACTGTCCATTGCTTAAAATGTGAACAGAATCTGGCTTTTCTCTTATTATCCACCTGGTTCAGGCTCACATTTCCATTATTTCTGAAACTATTTCAGTGATGAACTGTAGATGGAGTCATTAACCCACCAGAAGCATCTGACAGAGGAAAAGACCTTAAACAAATTCTTCTCCAAAACATTTCCAGTCTTTGCAATTGTTTGTTCATTTACTAAAAATAGTATGTTTAAAAGCACAGAATGGCAGAAGGCTGGAGTTATTGAGGCATATGACAGATATGACAGATACCTGGTTTGGAAATACCATGGGACTTCTCATCCACATACCACTGCTCACCTCTGAGCAATTCTTAACAAATCCTACACCTGCAGAAAAAGAACAAAAGCCATAAATGCAAGAAGAAATGAACAGGAGAGATTGGAGGATCAAAAAAAATATACAGCCAACCTACCCATCAACAAACCACATTCCTAGAAACACAGATAATCAAATTTATTTGATTACATTTCATTTTAGGAGTATCACTAGCTCCTCACTGTTCCCCAGCTACCAGTTCACATCAAGCTCACTGTCTCATATTTCAGCCTTCTTTTCAGCTGTGCTTCACCAGTATTTGAACTTGGGTAAGAATCAACCCAATGTTCAGTGACATCACCTTTGGGTTAATGCAAACAAATGTAGGTTCACTTTCCAAGACATGCCATCAGCCTATTGAAAATATCAGGATGACATTCCCTTTGTAATAGAAGATCTTCCCTTCTTGTTACAATTCTTGCACATTTCTAAGGAAGCAGAACACCCAGTCTGCAGTGGGTTAAGAAAATCCCCTGGAACTGCATCATAAGCAAATTTTATTCCTGTTCAGTGATTTATTTAAATGCAGTTATCTCTGAAGGATAAGAAACAAATCCTCAGGGTATTCACAGAAGCTGGGAGTTAGGGCACGAGGGGATTTTTCACCTTCAGATCGAATTAACTGACTTTATTCTAGAATGAGGATGGTCAACTGGGATGATCAACCAAGCATTTGCCCAAGACTACAGAACACGACTAGCAGAGGAACTCTGCTGACCTGAAGGGGTTTTGAGTAATCTAAAACCTCAGCTGTGGGAGCAAGTGAATTAACAGACACTACTGGGGCTGAAAACTAACAGCTAGTCCTCAACAGGATCCTGGAGAGCTCTTTGAATTTTAAGACACTCCTCACCTCCTCCTTCTCTATTCATTTTCCAAGGGGTTTGGTATGCATTTTCTTATCACCCTCAGCAGTAGGAAGATACCAAGGTGTGGAAAGTTAGCAAAGCTGATATGATCTCTTCTATCCAGCTGTTCTCATCTGAGGGATGGGGAGAGAAACATGGGAGCATCTTCTCACCTCAAGAGATCCACAGGGGAACCTCTGGAGCAAAGGGGACACACCAGCCAGGGCACCACTCTGACACAGCACTCAGCAGGAGGAGACGCTCGTAAGACCCTTGTACTTCACTACAGAACATGTGTGTCAAGCAGGCAAACTGGTGTGAGAACTGCTTGTTCTTCAGCTGGACCTGCTCTGCTCTCCCTGTCAGCTTTGTGTGATGAACAAGGGTCAAGAGAATTTGTTATGAGGTCAATATTACTTGTATATTTTCTATACTCACATAGATTCTTCTTTCTGTCTTCTGAACTTGTAGGAACAGGTTGATCTCCTCAATATGTCTTTCTTCTATACTCATCTATGCCCCTATTCATATATACCCCCACTGTTTGCCTAAGGTCAGACCTTTAATTTACACCAGGGCATTGTAGAAGATAGACTAATTCTGAAAATTACCAACACAGACATTCATTATTGTCAATAAGAGCAAGGAGTTCCTGGTAGTTTCCATGCAACCCTCTATAATATTAAATATGCACGTTTTCCTGTGCAGATAATGCCATGAGATAAACTGCACACAGAAAATTGTTCCCATTTACAGGAAGTATGAAGATCATGCCTTTTAGCCAGTTTAAAAGTATGCAAAGTCACCATTTAAAAATAAAATGCCTTGAGAAATGTTTGTTATAATCCCTACGATATTGCAATTATTTGAGCTGACAAACCTCCATACCTAGCAAGGCAGTGATCTGATGGCTTGCTAGAAGAAACAAGACATAATAATGTATTCATGTTAAGATCCTGCATTAAATGGAAGAATTACAGATGTATGTCTGATTCTCTGTTCCTCTGATTCTCAGTTAGCCTATGACCCTATGACTATTTCAGACTCCTCTGATCAAACAGCCTCAGACCATCAGTGGTGTTTATGCAGTAGCGAAGCAATGGGAATTCTGGCTAATAATTATATACTGGAGAGTGTATCGCCATTTTTTGATTTCTTTTATTGAAGCCATGGTGGCAATGCGAAATGAGAGCTGTCAGAAGTGTTGGTGCAGAGCAGCTCCGTGCCACACATTTTTGGCAAGGCACCACTAGAGGTCTGTCTCTGCCTGTGCTCCGTGGTGTCACCGCTCGCTCCTGGAGCCTGGACATGAACTCGCCTTTTGGACACAGCTTCTGTTTGTGCTTGAGACAACTCACCTCGTATAACCTGAATGCTGGTCTATAACACCCACTTATTGAATTAACTGTTCAGCAGACTGATGATCTGCAGCTATTTCTCTCTGTAAGTGAGCAAATGAGATCGTTCTCTTCCATCTCCACAATATGACACTATTGTAGAGAAGAGTTAAAGGAGACTGGATAAAGCAACGTAGCATTAGTCTGAGTGTGATCCGAGAATTATTGCAGGCACTGGAACTTTTGCCATTGACTTCAGTTGCACCAGGACCTGCAAAAGGCCACTTTACCAAAGCAGAGATGTCCCTTTTGCTGCGTCATTTTAATGGACTCGTGTGTTGCTCCACTCACTAATGCAGACTTTACCTGTCAGGTTGTGTGTGTGTCAACTGACCTCTCTCATATTTTGCACTTCTTTCCAGCAGACTCAACCTGTTGGTTTATTAAGGATTTTCCCCACTCCTTGCACATTAAGTAAACCTGACTTGCACACTCACTTTGCTCTCAGCAGGCAGTGTGGGAGCTGAGCTGCTGAGGAAACGCTGCCACAGCCGTACTCAGGGGAGCAGCTGCTCAGTGCAGCACATAAATTCCTTACCCTGTGATTCAGTGTCTTGGGCTGACTCCTGCCAGAGAGCCTGCACAGACATCCACCTCAGCATCACTGCCATCTCTAAATTAACCTGTGGCAAGCAAGGCAGCTACAGCTTCCAGCCCTCTATGCCACCTGTCTGCAGAAATTTGCTGTCTCATGCCAGCATTGAGGACACCCCTCAGGCACTGAGGTTTGCATGTGGAACTGGTCATGACAGGGTAGCAAAGGACTACCCTCAGCTCTTAGACATCCATCCCACCTCACAGTCCTTTCTCCTCCCCTTATTTTAGCTTTTATCACCAGTTGTTGGAAAGCAGTAAGAATTGTGTAGGTTTAAATCTGACTTCAGATCCGTTGTCATTGGCACACAATTTGTCCGTACTAAATGGATCAGTGAGCACATCCCTTGCATATGTTAAAGTCCTTCGTAGTTAAGAGTTGTGCACTTATCTGGTTTATTTTCCCTCACAGTAAATAAACAATTCTTTCTTTCGGTATATGGATCTACTATTGTCTCCCTTTCCAAGTGAATAGTTTGCTAAAGGTCCACTCACAATATTTCTGGCAGACCAGAGAGAAAGCCAGGAATGGAAAAGACAACTCAGGACTTGGACAGTCAGTGTTTCATCGAGCTGGCAGTGGGTTCTTAGACAAAATGAAAGTGCAGTTCCACAGAATGCTCAATTACACTATGGAGTTCAGTATCATTTAATATCATGGAGAATGTGAAAGGCAGATGTGTTTGTCTACCTAACAGATGGACTTTTTTGTATTGGACTAAATACAAAAGTCCTCTTGCAACAGCAAGTCCAACCCATTGGATGAGTAGAAAGGGTTCACTGTTACATACATATTCCTTAAACACTACTCCATCTTCCACCCTGCTCTCTCAGAGACAGGATGTTTCACAGAAGAGGATTTGTGGTGAGGTCCAGCCCAGAGGATAAGGCTCTGTTTCATGAGGGATATCTAGCAAGCAAGTGCAGTTATGGTTATATAGTGCAAAGAGGATTTGTAGGGAAGGAAGAGCTATTTTTATGACTTTCCTCTAAGGTTCAGAGTCTTTGTTCCTATAAAATGTATCATGTCTTAGTTCAGGACAGCTGGTTCAGGATATGCCATGGAACAAGGAAACAATAATGACACAATTGGCACCAGGGCCAGAAAAACTAAGATGGTTAAGTCAATCCAAGTGGTTTTTCTCTTCCATGGATGGGAAATCAGGCCTTTCTGACCTCATGCACACACCTACCACACCTACCGTGCTGCCAGATGTGGAAATCAATATGAGTAAGAGAAGAATCAATCAGAATGAGAGAAGACAGAACCTCAAAAGGAGCCTTTCCACCTTCTTCGACCTAAGCATGGTACAGTGGTTGTAAGGCTAATTTTGAAACTAAGGGCACTGCAGTGTTGTTTTTGCTTTGCAAAGCAAATGCCAGTTCTCCAAGTGTAGTGGCAATTGATGGCAGCTCAAGGCTATATCCATTTTTATTCCATGTGTGTACCAGGAACTAGTAGTGCTGGGAGGTTGTTGTGGAAAATGAGGACATCTAAACAACTGCTTGTTTCCATAAATATTCTAAATATGCCTTTAGTAAAGCACTGGGATTATAGAACTAATTGCCCCGGTTATCTCCGCACTGACTTCCATGGCTGTACCTGTTCCCTTTTAGGGTGGATATCTCATTTTTCATATGGATCTGTACATGCCCTGGGTTTCATTGATTATTATGTGAAGGTCAAACCAGATATGTTTTTCTTCGCTCCTCAGGATCCTGTTCCCAATGCTGCATTCATTAAGCAAGTACCTTGTTAGCAAATGGAGCAAAAAATGAAAGCAAATTAAAATAAAGCCAAACACAGGCAGTCTATTTACATGCTTATTCTTATTTAATGATAGACTTCAGTGCATGTTTATTAGACACAGCCTTAGAGAAGACTGTAGTCAACTTACACCTTTCCCTTTCTTAGGTTAATTTGCTCTTTGTTTAGCAGCAACTGCTTTACCTGTGAAGGTTTCCCCATCTTGGCTTTGGCTTTCAAGGAAGCTGAACCTCCTCAGAAAAATCCTTATCTTCTTATTTTTCCTGTCTTTTTCATACTGCTAAGTCATGCTTAAACAGTCTTTACCTTCTTTTTTCTATACCATTAATTTTTTTAAGTTGGCAAAATTCTAGTCAAATAGAAATATCTGGAGAGAATGCCTTTCCCATTTAGTTGAAAACTGTAAATCATCTATGTGTTGTTTTGAGTTTTTTTAATCTCAAAATGAGAAAATTGCCCTGGATCAATTGAAACATTTAGTTCATTTCACACACCAATGTTTCGTGTTTTATTTTTCAGGACTTTTTTTTTTTTCTTCACAAGCTCCTAAATTACATTTGAGTAAGTTTATCTGTAAACAAATTCAAAGGATTGTTTTCTGAAATGGAAAAAATAAAACCTCACATTTTTTATAGCTTTCCATTTTTAGACAAGGAATCTCCTGAACTTGAAAGCAATCTTGTTTATTAACCTGAAGCTGCATTTTTAGCAAATTACTAGTGCTTATTCATAGTCAAGTTCCTAGTTAGGCAAGATGTTCACATGATGCTTTTGCCATCTTAATGGCTGAACTGATCTTGTGCTTGCAAAAAAGATGTGTGGGAAGGGTATCTGTGATATTTTCATTTAGACTCTTAACAGGTCCATATTGTTACCATTACCAAACGTTCCAGATACATCAAGGAAACAAAACTGAAAAGAGGGGGAATTTTAGATAAAGCCAGTGCGATAAATCTATGCTCCTAAACAGATGCTACACAATCACACACAGCTCAAGATGCCAGCTCCTAAGTCTTATTTCAGCAAGTCTTACAGATAAGAAATGTAACACAATCTCACCACACACAAGCCGAGTCAGCCTGCACAGTTCGCAGGTTTTTAAAGCGAGCAAAGAGAGCTATGACTATCCACTTTGATTTGCATTGCTCAGGCCAAAGAATTTCATCCAATAAATCCCACTATCAAATGAATTATTGCTTTCTTCCATGTAAGCATTCCTTAGATCCAGTAAGTTGTGGCTGAATTATAGCGTATCTTTCAGGAGGGCATCCAGCTTCCTTCCATCCTATAATGCTTACAAAGGTAGGCATGGAGCCCAATAAGCCATCTTCTTTCCCATGTCATACTGCTGGCAGTTCATTCAGCTACGATGTGAGGGTAAACTCATGTTGTTGTGACATACGACTTCCACACAGCACTGCCTTTACCCCGTGCCAGAATTCTACCTTTACCCAGGGAGATAAATATCTCTTCAGAAATGATGACTGGGGTGAGGGGAAGAAACCAGCCAGCAAGAGGATCACAATCTACAAAGGAAGTACTTCTCCTTTGGACCTTACCCCAATTTCTTTTGCAAACTCTGAGAAATTGGAAAAGTAAAGCAGAAGTTGGAAGGAGGAGTGAAGAAGGCAAAATGACAAAGGGCAAGGATGTGTAAATATCTCAGATTTATTTTGTGCCCCCACTGGAAGTTTTTTGAAATAATACCCTGAACTTTAGGATGTGTCGTGGTTTAACCCCAGCCAGCAACAAGCACCACGCAGGCTCTGGCTCACTCCCCACAACAGGATGAGGGAGAGAGGCAGGAGAGAGAAAGTGAGAAAACTCGTGGGCTGAGATAAAGACAGTTTAACGGGTAAAGCAAAAGCCACATACACAAGCAAAGCAAAGCAAGGAATTCATTCCCCACCTCGCACGGGCAGGCAGTTCAGCCATCCCCAGGAAAGCAGGGCTCTGTTATGTGGAACGGCGGCTTGGGAAGACAAACATCGTCACTCCAAACATCAGAACTCAGATCAAACAGGCTCTGAGTCTTCTTTGGGTCCCTCTTTGTACCTACCAACATACAGCAATGTATAGAGGGCAGGTAAAGTCTTTACCTAGCTGCTGGTTTGTGGGGTAAATTTGAACATTAATCATAGCTATGTCTACATCGATGCAGACTGAAAATGGTCCTGTTTATTGTACTAAGAGGCATCTGAAATCCACCTGCAGCTTAAATTTGTGTATCTATTACATCACTGCAACAAGGAATATGTTTATTAAGCAGAATCCCAACAACTTCAGAGGGGAGGAGAGATTTTTGTTGTTGTAGGTGTTTGCCATTGGTGACATAAGCAAATACAAGATGTCCCAGCTGCAACCCCTTCTCCTGCCTGATTCAAGATTTTAATGTGAAAATGGCTATTTTTAGGCTAGAGCTCATTTGAGATTGTTCTGTGTCCCCAGCATGTAGCTGATTGCTGATAACCTATTTGGGGAAGTGGGGGTGAACCAGTGCAATCTGCAAACATTACGAATCAGGGTGACTGAAAAGCAGAGCAGAGCTGCAGAGACCTTTCTGAGATTCCAGTCTGATCTCTGATACTCTGCCTTCTCTTGAAGATCCACTCTTTAGTTATAAGTGACACTTCTTTCACATTTTAAATAGCTGGCAGAAAATAAAAAGACCCTAAAATGCTTTTGCCAGACTAGTCAATGCATTTAAGATTAAGCTGAACATTTCTATACATCAATGACCTTTAAAATCTGTTAGGAAGGTGAGATGTTAGGATTTAGTCTCAGCCAGGTGATTGATGTTTTTTTAAACTGCAAAGCAAAGCTGTAGCCTGTAGTCTAAAGCCTATTTATAATCCTCTTTAACAGCACTTGGTATAAAGATACAACTCATTTCTTTGTGAAAATAGCCTGGCTCTGCAATGGTGTGATATATTTAAAGAAAACAAAGGAAGGACCTGGAGCTTGCCTCCAAGATCTATATTAAAGAACTGTCAATTATTGCTCTGAGTTGGGAGGAGTTTTGTTGATGTGAAAGCCTTGGTGGCATTCCTGCAAGCGAAGTGTCAATAAGGGTGTTTCGTTCATCCACTTACCTTCTGAAACAGACCTGCGATGACAATAAACAACAACAGAAGCAGCATTGTGGGCAGGGCATTTGTTTCTTGGGCTGCTCCCAAGGATGTCACTTCGTACCACTTGCAAATAAGAGCACTCTGAGAGCCAAGTGCCTATTGACAGCAATGCAGCCCTTTCACTCTCCTTAACCTGCTCTGCTGCACTGAGCTCTTCTTCCTGGGCTCTAGGAAAGCTACACCCAGCTCGAAATGTCTGTGCCTTTCATGCGCTTTTACCACACAGCTCTTTTCCTGCCCTTACAAAAGGAATGGAGAGAGGGAAAGGAGGTCTTTTGCATTCACTGAAGTACAGAAATGGCCCAAATTCATGAGCTTTGGCACCTCGATGTCAAGTGGAAGTCAGGCCCTGACTGTGCTTTAGCTGTTTGCTTTTTGTCTCCATGTTATCTGTCACTGGACTGTGCATCTCCCAGTAACCCACTGATATGGCCATGTGCTCACATGGGACATTTATACCCCTCACCAGACATTTCCCTTCCTTCTGGAAGGCCGGGCTGACTTTTTTTTCCTCCTTCACTGTGGTGTTTTTTTTTCAATATGAAAAGCTGCAAATAACACATTGGAAACAGCATCAAAACCTCAAGCAGCAAAATCTCTGTTTTACTTTAAGGGATCTACCTTCAAGCCTGTCCTGCTCCACTTCCAGCTGCTGACACACAGAGCACATCTGCTCACCGGGCTGGAGAATCATTCAGCACACATTATGCACTCGGGTTTCAATCCTGCCATCACTGAATTGCTTGATTTCAGTTGCAATAAAAATTCACAAGGAAACACATCTCTGATGCCTCAGTGCAACTTACTTTTGAGTTTTCCTGTGAAGGAAAACGTGGGACCACAGCGTGAGTTATTGCAGGCAGATCCCCTTGTGCATCCAGTCCCTCCCTGCCAGTCAGTCCAGATGGATTTGTTCCTGGCTGCTATCTGCGTTCATACCCTTTGTCTTACAAGGTGAAGAATTCCTCACTGCTGGCACTCAAACTGATGGGCCTGCCTGCTCCATCCAGAGCTGAACATTTACCCTTGATCTTTACCCCAGGACACAGTTCCCTGCACTCCGCAGCTACCAGTCCTTTTCACTATTCACATGCTTCTTTTTTTTCATATTTAGTAACTAGAGGAGTTCGTCCTGAGATTTTGCTCAGTGGGATTTTAACATGAAAGGGATGCTTTTGAATTTAACAGTGTCACCTTCCTTTGGCAACAAAACAGCATGTCTGTACAATGGCAGAGTAAAACATTCCCTGCAATCACAGACAGGGAGCTTTCTAGACTGTGAATGTCCCAAGAACTAGGTGTAAACGAACTCAAATTTAAAAACACATAAAGGTTCAGGCTCCGAAATGGAGCCTTAGTTGAGCATTGATCCGTCTAGACAGCGGTGGGACTTAACTGCAGTGTAGACTCTTGAAAAACCCAACAAAATATACTTTTGTAAAGGGTCAAAAGACAAACAGTGCCAGTGTGATCAAACCTAGGGCTTCTGTGGGCAAGGAGGAGGATTTAGTAACCAAGCTCTCAAAGGAAATACTGAATCAACACAGTGGAAGGAATGGTTTTATTCTGTGTAGTCAGTTTGGAATTTCCAAGTTCCTCTGAAAGCATTGCTGGAAGAACAGAGTGTATATGTTTATTTTACCCAAAAGTGATACCGGAACATCTGCTGTTACATCTTGATATGAAAATGTGAACTGCTAGTGCTGCACCTCTCAGGAAAAGAAGCAGAAAAGAAACAAAAATAGCTCAAGTAGCAGGTAAACATCAGTGCTACTGCATCCTTCTCTGCATGTCCAGCCTTTCTATTTTGGGTCTTTGCTGAAAGGAAGTACAGGACCATACCTAAGAAACATGACTGTCAGCATTCATTAAGACCAATGTTTAATCTCAGTTGACAACATCAATGTCAGAATCGTAGCTGGGAGCTGGCAGCATTTCAATAGAGGATTCTTCTGAGCTCTTACACGCTACTTCAATAAATAATCCTACTGGGAAATATGGAGAGGAGCATTTAAAATGATTTTAGCTGGCACGTCACTACAAGGTTGAACCATCATGTAGTGATGTGCCCACTGCCTAATTCCACTGTGAAATGTTGAAATACAGCTTTTAGCTCCACGGAAGCATGTAGGCCTCTATTTACATGCAAATTAATGCTATTCATGTGTGAACTACAGCAGGTACTGACTCTGCCAGATGGAATAATTTGGGGATGGGCCCATTCTCTTTTGCTGAGGGCTGCATGTATTCTCACATGCTGTAGATAATTGTTGGAGTTTCTATGTCACCAGAAGTCCCAATTAAATAGCTATTTAAATAATTCACTTTTTTTTTTCCCAAGCGAAACATGGTCATGCATGCAGTTGCACAGACCAAAAATAATGATGACTGTAATCACACTTCTAATGCCACTATTAGTAATAACATCATTAGCAGTGAGGGAGAAGCAGGTGGTTCAGGGCAGAGTATCAGGAAACCTGGACGTGCCACTGCCCAGTGATTCTGGACGTGCCGTTTCATCATCTCTTTCTTCCCTTTGTTTTCATCTGTAAACTCTTCATGGAAGGCATAATACTTTATTCAGTTCCTGATCTGAAGTAGGCAAAAAACCCCTCACAAACATTACTGTGACATTTACATGCATTTTGCTGGATAAGGCCCCACTTGACCTTCACCAGCAGTGAGGGTCACTTGGTTTTAATCAATGGCAGCTTCTTTTCACAGAATTAGGATAATATTGCAAAGCAGTAGGTGGCTAAACTGATTGATGCAAACAGGCCTGGCTTGGCTGATAGTGTTTTATTTGAAGCACTGATATGCTTAATATTTGTTCAATTATCATCAGTGAAGAAATCAAGATATCAGTGTGTGAAGCTCCTCAACATGCGGTGGCCAACTTTATATGAGACAGCAACAAAAACAAGACCTGAGAGGAATCAACAACAGGATTGGCTGATCTATTTACAATTGGAAGCTGCCAAGAGTTTTTTAGCCAGTGATTTTCATTCTCTTGAAGCTGGAGATGCAGAGAGAGAGATTCTGACAGTTCCACAATGAAAAGGATTTAATTAAACTGAAGAAAACGAGATAAACTTTGCATAACAAAAGAAAGGAGGAAAATACACCTATCTAGCATAAATAGGCAGGGACAGGGTGTGAGGGGCTCTCTTCACCTCCTGCTCTCCTTGAAACCTGTTTCTCTCCTCTGGAAGTCCAGCCACTGGCACGGCTCTGCCTGGCCCTACCTGAGCTTGCCCAAGCCCACCTTCTTCTGCAATGGACATCAGCAGGGGAACCACAGAAAGCAAGGAGAAAGGAGGACAGCAAGTGAAGACAATTAGCTACACATTCAAAAATCTAGGCATTGAAATGACCAGGAAGATCATAAACAAACAAACAACAACAACAAAAAAAAACCAAACAACCCCACATCAGAAAATCTCTACATTCAGGCTAAATATGCAGCCTTTAGGAAGGTCAGCAGGGCCCTTTCCTTTCCCAGTTTCTTCTATTCCAGAGCCATTTCGTGAGCATTTGGCTTTACTGTTCCCATCCCCTGGAATAGCCCCAAATACCTTCACACTTCAGGGTCTCCAGGGCTGGTGGATGGGTTTGCTTCACCTGTCAATGTTGGCCAGCACTGCAAAACACAGACTTACTATGGAATCATTGCCTTGGGAAATACAGCATCATCTTCCAACCACGGAATAAATCCCTTTATGGTAATCCCCAATTCACAGTCAAAGATATTTCTCCCTAAATATAATTTCTGAAAGGCCATTTAAAAATAAGATCAGAAATCATATATATTCCTGCAGAAGGGAAAAAGAAAAAACCTGAGGTGCGAGCAGCACATCACAGGAGAAATGGCACACATTCAGGTACTACTGCCTGAATAACTATTTCTGTAACAGAAAAAAAGCCAGGAAATAGTCCATTCTGTAGTTTTGGCTTTCTCCATGTACTTGGGTCTAGGAGACTAATTTTGTTTTTGGACTCTAACTTTTTTAGTCAAGTCTAGGGTTAGGGTTAGACATTAGAATCGACTGCACTAGATTAGGTGAAAACCCCACCTAGTTCTGTTCCCAGCCTCTGGGAGCCGCCAAAGAGGGAGCACAAGCAATGGGAACGCACAGGGAAATGCTTTCCCTGCTGTGCTCAGCGTCTCCGTGACAAAAGATTTGAACAGTCTTGCCACTAATATGCTTCTCCTTGAAGAGTTTAATCACATTTTGAATCCATGTTTAATTTTATTTTCTAAAAGTCTTGTAGGTAGCAATGAGTTTCACAGATTAATTATACAGTTCGTGAAGGAAAACCTCCTCTTTGTGTAAAATGTACCCACCAGTAAGATGGCTGGTTATGTTCTTGCACACCCATCTTGAAAAGCATAAAGTAATAATTCCTGCTGCCTTTCCTTTGTATTGTTTATGATGTTATCAGCTTCCATCACATGCATCCCTTTTATTTATTTTCTAAGCCAAAGACTCCTAATCTGTGTGATCTCTCCTCCTATTTTGAGCATTCTTCTTGCCTTTCTTCTATTTTAATATTCTGCCCTGAGCATACTTTGGACTTTTGAGTACTAAATTTTATCTGCTATTTTATTAGTTCTGTGAGTTTAAGGTCTAAGCTTTTCAGTTTTCACTTTGACTATCCTGATAATTTTTTCATTGCCACTACACATGAACCTCCTCCCCAGGATCTCTGATAATGCTCTGATTAGTACAAATCCCAGCTGAAAGCCTTGGAGTGCCTCCCTTCAATGGAAAAGCAGTCCATGCATTCTTACCCTTTACTTCTTATCTTTTAACCAGTTTCTAATACATGAGAGGACCTTCCCTCTTATGCTTTGACAGCTTAGTTTCCATGAGAGTGACTCATGAGAAACCCTGTCAGGAGTGTTGAATGGAAACCACTTGGATGAAATGTTTGTTATCAGGAATTAGAATATTCATTCAGGGTCAGCAACCTATGGAGCTGATTATTTGATTTCTGGAGAAAAGGAAAAAGAATTGTGAATCATCTAAAAGATGTTTTCTGACATCCTATGTCAAAGTAGATGCTGCAGATGACATTAAAAGATCATAATTTCCGTAGCTTAGCTGATGTTTTAGTAATATCTGGTGAATAATAAAACTTATAGTTTTCTCTGAATTCCATGTAATCCCACTTTCACTTGTTTTAATTTTTTTTTTTAAGTTAAACCAGGGATGACCTGACATTAAATAGAACAATCTGAACTTGCCTTCAAGCACATTTGGGTGAGGCTGAAGGAAAACAAGAGCCAATATTCAGTGCCGGAGCCCCTTGGCAGCTCCCGTCAATGCTGGCTGGGAATGCCAGGTCTGCTTAAGGTACAGGCAAGGCAGACTGAGAGAAGTGTCAGACTCCCCCCTTTGCTGTCGTGTGCTCCGCTCTGCACCAGCCCTGGCAGCTGCTGCTTTGCCACCACAGTCTCGGGTACGGGCCACGTTCCCTGCCAGCCTTGGCACCTCCTGCAGCTCCATCCTGGCAGCGACAGCCCCAAAAAGTCCCGCTTCAGCAGTCTCCCCAGCTTGGCACCTTCCCTTTCCAAAAGCGTAGGAAGCGCTTCAAAGCCCAGGCGCTCTGATGTAGGGCAGCTGCCTTGAAACCCCAGGAAGGGCAGCGGAGGGGAGCACCAAAGCTTTGAAGCCCTCTCAGCCAGAGCCATCCTGACCCCCCTCCTCCAGGCTTCGTGTGTCATGAACCCCCTGAGCCTCGCTGCTGGCGCTCCCAGCTCTCCTCCTGCTGCCCAGCCAGAACCTCTGGCACAGCTGGCCATGCTGCTCCGCCATCCCTCCCCAGCTGCATTTCCCTGCTCTGCGGAGAAGCCGGAGAACAGCAAAGAGTAAATGGAAATTTATACTCCTGCCACTGAGGAGGCCCCTGTCTGTCTGAAATATAAGTTATCCTGGTAATTTGGAGAGCTAAGCAAAGCGAGCAGGGAATCTGTATGAGCAGCCTTTCACATCCTATTTCCTTCTGGTCAGGGCATGGAGAAAAATAATTTACCAAGGAAATGATCTCACAAAGACATAACGTAAGAGTTAGTAATGTCTAATATAAAAAAACCTATCTGTATGTTATATATTCCTATAATTTCATTAAAGGAATAATTTTTCATCTTAAAAAATCCAAGTTAGCATTTATTTTATTTTATAATCTTGTGTTACTTCCTGATGAATAATCACACGGAGATAAAATTCAGAGTCATGTGTACCGGGCATTTAAGGATATAAAATATCAGAGGCGTATTGTTAATACCCTATGCCATATCTTGCAAGAATACCAGCATTAAGATTACACTTAGAAGACTTCTGCAAATACTAAGGACAGTAAAGGTCATAAAATAAAATTAAAATTTCCCTGTACTTCAAACAGAATAAAGAGTTTGATTTCCTGCTCTAGGTACCAAGTCCACTCTGTTTTGTGCCTCCAGTTATGACCAATTTCACATGGGAGGTTATGATTATAACAGCGAAGTTCCATGCAAGGTTTATCCAGAGCTACACAACAGTTTTAGAATAAAAAATTAACCAGAAATTTTAAAAGACAAAAAAGCCCCATAAAAATAATCTGGAAGCAGTTAATGAGAGAATGACTGCTCCTTAACAAAATGGAGAAAAATTAGAATATTTGATCAGAACATAGTTGAAATTTTTCCTCTCTGAGGTGTTCTGTGCTGGCGGGGAGCCATTTACTCCTGCACTGCAATTGAAGAGAACATTTGCCTCCTTGGTTTCCCACTCTAATATCTCCTAGCACAAGCAGAGCTTTTGTTATGCATCAGCAGCTGCCAATATTTTAATGAAAGGCTCCAACAAAACCGGTTGTCCTTTTCTTTTCATTTCTTTTCGCTGGCAGCTCTTCAGAGTTTCACTCCCCGGTTCAAACCGAGCCCGCTGCAGTTTCTATACACAGCTCTCCAGAATCTCCCAGTATTCTCCCATTACACACTGATTGACTACACTGGCAGAACCTCTCAACAAACTTCCCAGGTTCTTTTAGTCTGCAAGACTTTTGTCTTCAGCAAAGCAAATTCCCAGTTCTACCCTTACCTCGTATTAAACTGGAAGGAATAATTCATACCAGACATGTTCCTGCTGAATCCAGGCATTTGGCAGAGTCTTTAATTCTGTCTCATCATCCTGTATTCTGATTTGTTTCTCACCATGTAAGGCCTTTATTTACCTATTAGTTTATATAAGATTCTAATTTTTGATAGATTTTTTTTTTTTAACTCTTGCCCGAGTGTGTATTTCACTAACACTCCATCTTGGAGGCTCTGATAAGCACAAGCCAAATGTCAGGCACCTAAGTAAGCCTGTGCTTAAGACATATAAATCTGCAGAAGTTAAATACATGTCTACATGCTCCCTCGAACTCTTACTGACTAAAAGATTTGTGGACTTTTTGCACTGTACTCTGCTGATGTCTCTGTTTTATGCGATCGGTAACAACAGCACTCACCCAAATTCCTTTCTGGTATGATATTCCTGGCACCTTGCTGTAAATCAGTGGCAATCAAGGAAAAACCCAAATCCTCGAAAGATAATAAATGACAATTCATTTGTACAAGAATAATGTGGCTGATTGCAAAACACTGTTTAGAAAAAACACTGGAAACACTATGAATTATATTCTTATCTATGATACAGAATTTAAAAGCACAGAATTTGCACAGATTTCAGAGTTCTGGAGACATGATATTATTTTGCCCATTTCTACCAGCCTTCCCAATTTATCTGGCAGTGATATCTCTGTGGAGATGTAACACTGCTTGGCGTACTAAATAGTGTCACTTTCTTCTGATTCTGTCGAGTTTTAATGTTGACTAGCACAAGGAAATGTTAACCTCTCCTGTTCTCACTCCTTCACTGTGATTTCTAATACATCTGACACAATCCCTTGCAAGTCCTTATTTCTCTGTAATTACATTAGCACGATGATGTGCCTTCATCTGGGACTTCATGAGGATTTCATCTTGTAAAGAAAAAAAAGTCGTAGTTCATTGAAGTACCTTTTTTCTTATGGAACCATCTTCAAAGCCTTAACCTCAGTGTTTCTAGAGATCTGTCAGCTTAGAAGTAACATCTGACTCCATCAAATTATTGCCATTATCACATCCAGGGCGATCCCATCTCGCTCCCTTGCCATCCCAAGGTTTTTCAGAAAACAAAAACCAGGGTTTCTTTCAACTTTGAAAGTTGTTATCCAAGAGTGTGACTTAGATTTACTGAATTATTCTACTGCAGTGTCCCAGCAAGACGTGGCAGAGATTGATTCCAGCCACACCACGGATGACACATATCAAACTCCTTCACAGATGCTTATTCACCCATCAGATTATATAACGGTGACCCTGGAATTGCTGAGAACTGAAAGGAGTAAAGAGAGAGTTGGATGTGTTTTTTCTGGGATGCCAGGTCATTAAGACTATTCTGGTAAGATATAACAGAAGGGTATGATGGAGACTTTCTACCTCAGGCTATGAACTTGTCATCTTACAAGAGAAGTGAAGTCAGTCTGCTCAACTGCCTGAGCAATAAATAGAACCTCTTTCCTAGCACATAATAAAAGCAATGGACAACTTCTACTTCATTTTTTATTCTTCATTCTATCACCTAACATTGCCCTGAGCTCTTCTGGAGTGCTTGTTTGAAAGTGCTCACTGTTGACACCTATAACCATTTAGTCATGGTAATGGGGCTATTTTTTATACCATGAATGTCTTTTTATGTTTACAAATACAACATCAAAACTTCATGAAGTGATGGGACATGGCTTGTTTTTTGCAATCCAAAACAATGCATAAGATGGGAAAGAAAAAGCTGAAGTTATTTCCTAACAGTTTCCCACAGCAGGTCATTAAGTAAACTGGGATGGGAGCAAACAGAGGACCTGGGTCATTGTTGTAGAGCTAAGCCATTTCTCTGATGACATAGTCTAATGCTAAATACGTTTTTGATTAGATGTTCCTCTTTCAGATGGTTTCTTCTCTATGGCAGAAACCTGCCCACGGCACAGGGAATGGACAATGGAGTTTAGACTCTATTATTACAAAGGCTGGATCAGACTGGACTGCAGAAAAAGTGTTCTATAATTGTGCAGAAAATGTATTTTGTGTTTATTAAAAGGCCTACATTGCTGAAGGACAGATATTACACTGACTGACTTCTTACCACACTCTCCTGATATTCACAGAATTTGAGGCAGCTGAGCCAATTTGATCTGTGTCTGACAGGACATTAAGTTCAGTTACCTGCAGGTTCAGCCCAAAACACCGATACCCTGGCCCGGGCAGCAGTGGCAAAGCCTCCTGCTACGCCACACCATGCCAGCTGTGCTTCACACAGTGGTGCTGACTGAGGGTGGTTTGGAAGAAGGGGATTGCATCAGCTCTTTTCCTATGGAAATACAGTAAAGCCACACGTTGAGGCGACTGGATGTCATCTTTCTCGAAGAGCTGCTTTTTAGTTGCCTCAGCTTCTCAGTAAGAACAAGTTGCCTTTCTTGACAGATAGTTAAAACTTCATTCCTGGCCATTGTGTCATACAAATTGTTAGGTTTCTTTAGAGAAAACATTAATTAAAGGCTACTATATGTGCTTTGGTGCTCCCGTCTTCTGAGGAGTATGTTTTCCTTCCTATGGATGGCTTCACATTGACCTAAATGAAAACAGGGGTTGTCCTCAGTGTCCTGGTACAGTCCATATACCCAGCTCTAGCCCTCATTTCCTTAGGTTTTTAGGCTTTGAGTTGGCAGAACTTGCATCTTCAGTTATTGCAACAGAATTATGTTTACAAACGAGGAAGATAATCAGGTCCCTTTAAAAATCGGGTTTATGGGAACTAATCTAAACGTGAAGTTAACTCATTTTTAAAGCAGCAGCTTAAACTGTCATTAAAGCAAAAAAAATAAAGGCCTTTAGAGAGAAGGGAACATTAAGAGGAAGGAACAGAGACATCAGGTTACAGATAGAGTTGTTTCCTGCCCAGCAAAGAAATAGGAGAGCTAACCACTTCATCTTCCACCCCACATAAACAAGTAGTTGATGATACAATAAACACAGCAAAAGTGAATCTCAATACTGCAAATGGCTTTATACCAAAGCGCAACAGAAACCAGGCTCTGAGGTTGTATGAGCTCTTTACAAACAGCAAAGTTAAGACTGCAATATTGCACAAGATCATTTAAAGCCTCTAAAAACCTTTAAAATTTCTCTCCCTCTTTCGCTGGCACTTTAATAAGGCAATTCCCAATATTTGACTTGTGAAATAGCCTGGAATATAACAGTTGTATCAGCAGCCTGTAGCGAGGCTGTTCCTTATTGGCCCTCTGTGCATATTTTAAACCCCCTTTGTAACACGATGAAAGCCATACCTATTCCAAGGCTTATTTGCACAGAGGGAGTTGTTAAAAGTTTTGATTATTGGGACTGCAGATGGTGGGGCTGATTCTGGGAGCAGCAGGCTCTTCTCCAGATCCCCAGCATCTGGAGACCGCTGCCTACACTGGCACCCATTTTTTCTGAAGTAAGTCCTTTTCATCTGATAACAAATCTGTGACTTGCATTGTTCATTTCAGAAAGCCAGCGCAGTGTCACATCAGCTTCGTCCCCAACTTTAAATATATTCACGCCATCTGTCTCATGGTCTCAACTGGTAAAACAATTGCAACATAGGTTACGTGCAATCAATTCCCAGTTGTTCCAAACAGCTTGAGATGTCTCACATCTTACTCAGTGGCTTGTGAACGAGCCTGGTAAATGAGTTTTTATAGGAAGATGATCAGTTTAGGATTCCCTTTGCAGACATTTTAGATGCCAAGAAGTTCAGATTTTAGCTTGATATCCTTACACTTTTTCTCCATATGGTTTTGGTTCTTCTTGCAAAGAAATGTGTTTGCCTCCATATGTCTCTTATCTTGAATTTTCAGTGTCATCTTTAATTAGAAACTGAAAATCAGTTGGTTTGATTTATATCAGTATTTGTCATTGCTGCTGTTGTCTTTCAGGCAATCATATTCAGATGTTAATGTCAGATTAAAATTATTCTTTATAGGGTCATAAATATGAAATATGCAATTAAAACAATGCCATTAAGAAATAACAGTGTATGACAGACTCTTGTTCGTGATGCTTCAGTCAGCACTGTCCTTGTGAGGGAGCACTGTGAGCCTCTGTCACTCAGACCTACCACAGCAAAAGCCAGATTAAATCTGGGACTGCAGGTGTGACATGGTTCAAATTCAGACACCGAGGGAGTTAAATTTGCTTTCAGTTCTTGTGATCAGGATGAAATTGTCAAAGTGAATGATGACGCATCATCCAAATGGAGGCTGTAGGTGGTCCTTGCTGAAAGCTGTGGATCAGGAGCAATTGGGTCCCCTTACATCCCTGGGAACAAAGCCCAGGGGGAGCAAAGCTGTGGTCCCTGGCAGGAGTCAACTGCTCCCTTCTGGGTATGGAAAGCCAACAATATATATAAAGAAAAATGAAGACTGTGGAGAAGCACAGGCCTGGACAGGCACTTGCTACATAGATCTGTAAGCAAAACCACTCTCACATCAATTCTATTTGTGAAAGTACATCATATTCCTAATTATTTTTTTGGACTTGAAAAACTTCCAGCTTTCTTATGAGGCAACTCCATGCTAACCTGTGGGTTCTAGTGACAATAGGTCGGTCCTTGCCTTGAAACCTCTGGAAAGATCAGGGTTTTGTCTTTTTCTTTAAATGAAAGGAGCCTGAACAAATGTATAACTTCATTTTGGTAGGTCCTTTTTCATCCCGTGCCTGTAACCAGCATTTCTCTTTCATAGGGAACCCTCCACAGTAACTCAGCTGACCCTTTTGTTCTGTTCCACATGAGCACGTTAGTGTGAGGATTTCCAGCATCCCCTCATTACCTTGCCCAGAGGTGGTAATGGGGCCTCAGATAATCCATAAAGAGTGCTAAGAACGATGTGTGAGGAGCTGTACACAAAAGAAGCCTTTTACAAGGAAGCATAAAACAAGGTATTTGATTTATCCTGTCAATCGCAGGAACAAATGCCGCATGCCAGCTACTGACACGCTGTCTTCAAACTAGTTATTCAAGCTGGTTATTTCCACATTCCCAGGGATCGGTTTTGTCATTAGGAGTGACTGCAGTGTGTGTGTCCAGAGCTGTCTCCAGCAGTGAGTACATCCCTCCTCCCTGCAGCCCCTCACAGCCAGCTGGAAGGGAGTAGGGAACCTCGAGCTTCCTGGAGGAATAAGGGAAAGCAAGAATTCGACAGGACTTATGGCTTGGAGAGGAAAGGACACAGTTTCAAGCACAAACTGCCCTAGTGGCTCTTCTATCTGTGACCAAGTGTCTGGAAAGATGATAAATACATTCCAGAAATGGCCAGGCTTCTATTCTGTGGGAATTATTATTTCTGTGTAACATTTTTGATCATTCAGACCAGGTTTAAAGTGGAATTTCTTCTGCTCCCAGCCATTCTGGGAAACCCCAGTTTTGAGACAAGGTTCTAGTTATCTTGGAAACTGTTGTACCACCTGAGATGCTTCAGCTCCGTGCAGGGCTGTGGGGACATTGACCATAAAGTAATATTATCTAAAGCACTATTTCTGGATACTGACCTGAGTAGAGTCAGTCACATTTTTGGAAGGCACCCAAGGATAGTTGTAGCCTCCATATTTATTTTTCTCCTAATAGGCAAACTGAAAATAAATCAGGGTCTCTTATTGTGATACAAAGGAAACAACCTGTTACACTGGGCTTCCTGGGTCAGTGCTTTGATGTCTGTGCCAGTATAAATCTGAGCTAAAATGTATTTGCAAACTACACAGGGAGAACAATAAAGAATGTGAAAGGAGCTCAGAGGATAAGTAGACTCAAACATGAATAATTGAGATAGGTTTTCAGTAGAAATTGCATTCATCTGCACGAATGAAATGCATCTGGCCTGGGTTTTGTTTCCATCACAGTCACTGGCAACACTGCCTTGCCTGCACTGGGAGGAATGGGAACACATCCCATCACCTACAGTGCACCTGCAATTTCTGCTGGAACAAACTGGTGCAAATTCAGCATCTTATGTGCTTCCTGGAGCTCTAGTTCCCCTGTATCACACCGACTGGGTTAGAGGGAGAGATGGTGAGGAGACGGAGGGACTACATTCAGGAATTTGTCTGGTGAGCCGTAAGAAGGGTCAGCGAGACTGGAGACATAAAGTTTATTGAGAAGCAAATTAAAATGCAAAATATGGGGGCCTCATACTGCAATGTCTCTACAAGAAGTCTGGAGAATATCAATCTAAATTAATTTTGGCCTCTTTAATCAATCATCCCTTTATGAAATACAAATAAAGCCACATCAGTATGACATGTTATTAAGGAAGAAAAGAGAGTTGCCCTAAACTTCTAGTGACAATTTACATAAATGTCATTGGAAGCAGCAAGGTTAGACCTCAGGCAGAGCATTATAATATTCTAAAGATCATCAGCAACTTCACTGTATACAAACCATGAACCAGAGGATTGGTGCCCAGGAACCGGGGCATGCTGGAGGAGTGAGAGCAAGTTAATTTGGCATCTTTGCAAATCTCAGAGAGTTTTCATTGCGTTAAAGGAATGTAAACAAGTCATCACAATAAAATGGCCCGAAAGAAGAGTATTTAGTGTCATTTTTTTTTTAAAGAGCTATGATCCTCAACTCATCCAAAAAAATCTGTTTTAGCAAAAGACCTGTGTCCATGGTTATTGTATTTATTATATTACAGTGTTTGTATTACTGTAACTCCCAAGTCACCAGACAGAAGTGGGATTCTTATGCCACACGTTTGTTATAGAGGGATGCCACGGGGGGAATTTTATTTTCTAAACAGTGGAGAAATGGAAGGGGACTGATTTCCCAGGGTTATACTGAACATGGCTGGTTAAACCCTTATTAAAGCTCAGGAAGTGCCGCTCACAGCCAGTGCCCTGGTCAGTGCCCAGCCCAGCTCCTGCACCCTCTCTGTCTCTGGTACACACCGTGAGTATTCTATGCAGAAAGGTCATTGGATCACACTGAAATCTCAGTCGTTGCCAGTTTCTCTCATCAGGACTCTAATGTGTGTTTTGCTTTCCTTCCCTCCAGCCTGTTTATCATTTATTCCCATTCTCCTATATAAAAAAAAAATGAACAAAGACACTTTCTAAAGGCCATTTCACAGCTTTAGGGAGCTGTATTCAGGAGAGTAATGTGTGATCTAAGGCAAGCTGAGGAGCATTATTTTCCTATCACCACCCCACAGATGATGGGGAGTGACAGATTACATGTCAGTCACAGCACACTGGGCAAGGGGCCCGTCTGCCAGTAGTTCTGTCCTTTCTGGCTCCAGCCAAAGCATTGTTGAGAATGAAAGAATGATTTATAAATAGCTCATGCTGAAGTCAGTCTATCATAGAGGCTGCAGATCAGCCTGGTCTTTATTCAGGCTGTTCAAGATGATGTCTGTACGCTCGTGTACTTGCAGGTGTTGCATACAGAGCCTGTACGGATCATGTCCCAGAGCTATTCCCTTCCTGGCTGTCACCTTTCTTCACAAGAAAAAGAAAACCTACTGCGAGCACATTTAACTTCACTCCCTTCATTCCTTTTTAGCTTCCCCCTTATTTGATAGATTCCACATTAATCTGTACTCTCTTAGAAAGTCTTTTTTTTTTTTAAAAAAAATAATTTTCAAGTATCTGTCCTTTCTCTGAAACACTGACAAAGAAGAAAGAACAATATCTTATTAGCAATCATGTTAACAGATCTCCGACAGACAGTGTAATATGGAGACTTAGGTATTCAGTGACAGGAGTGAGCAGAACCTTCTGCCAAAACTTAACTGAATCAGTCTGGAGTCGTCACAAATGAGTCATTATTCTCTAACCTTTCCCTGAATGTTCACGCACAAAAACTCTATGGATCTTCAAGACTTTCTGCTCATTCTATGAAATGAAATCTCTCTGAATCAAAGTACAAGAGTCCTCAGTCTGCTGAGGAAATTTCTTAGCAGTCCTAGAGGCAGAGAGGGACCCGTGACACCTTTACTCAGGCTTCCTGTGGCTTAACCTGTGGGCACACCCCAGCAGACCACCCCACACCCAGCACTTTGTGATGCCCCATCCTCTCTGTCCCGTAACTGAATACAGCTTCCAGAAGTGCCTCCTTTTCCTAGTGAAGGACAGGAGAGACAGGTATGGAGCCAGCTGGGACAGACCTGCTGCAGCATCCTCTTTTTTGAGATGACTCTGACCTGCTGTGGCGTGGTGGAAGGCCCCACAACAGGACCTGAAGTGGGACTGACTTTCTAGTGTATGTCTTCACCTGGTTTACTTTTAAGTAACTTCTCTGAAATTAACTTTCTGCATGAGCCATTAAACTTGCTTTTTTGTGGTGCTGCCAATGGGAGGGAGGATGAGTAAGGCTATTTCTTTCAGAAGAGAAGTCCTAAGCTACAATAAAAGTTTACTGCCGAAAGCAAAAACAGAACAGATTGGAACAGAAGCTGTGCCCACAGAAGATTTTTTTTAAAATTATCATTAAATATCATTTATCCTGTTTTAATCTTATGCATAGAACATCATTAATCCTGATATATTGACCAAGAATAAAACCCGACAAGTTACTCAGTAGCTGAAGGTGCAAGATGAAGACTAATGAATTATACTTATGTTTTGGGCGTAGCTGGAAATCAAGACAGTGTGAGTCTAAATGTGTACTTACACCTACCAAAATCATATACTCTGACATTTTCAGCCATGTGCCTTCTGTCCATTCTGCATCGTTCTCACATGCATGAGCAATGACTGCCTGGTACATCAATTATTGTAAAAAAAGAGAATATGCATGCATTGTGGACTTATTCCTTTGGAGAGGGGGAGAAGAGAGGTAGATAGACAGACAGACAGATGGACGAGATACAGCATACTCGTTCTACCATCTACATCCATAAATCACTGTGCCTTTTGCCAACATAAGGGTATGAATTAAACCCTGGCGGCCACGGAATGGAGAGGTACCCAAGTTTGCTTCCTTACAGGGTTAGTTTACCCTTTAGAAGAAATCTCTACAATCAAAGGCTGCTTAGGCTGCTTCTAATACGTGACACAGAGACTTTTATAGCTCTTCCCTTCCTTGTGGGTCTCTTAATGCCCCAGTGCTACCTGCACATTAAATCCACCCCGAGTGGAAAATGTACTGAGCTCCTCTTCAGCATTGTAGAAGTCATGTTTCTGTGTTTGTGGTGTTTTTTGATTAAATGTGGGTCTGGCTCTGAAAATATCTTCGTCCCAGGAGCAGTGCATGGCCACAAACAGGACAAACCTGTGCTGTTTCCTGTTTTCTGCCCGCGCTGGGTGATGCTGAGCTGGCAAACACCAGAAAGATGGTGACGAGCAGTTCTTTGTGCAACAGCTGAAAATAGATCAGCCTTAAAAGAGAGCCTAAGTGTTATTCATTGATCATGTCTGTTATTGTCTACATAAATAGAATTAGCTGATTACAAAAGCCCTCCACTTTGGGAAAATGAGGATCGCGCTGCCAATTTAAGGCCACATTGCACATGGCTGATCAGCAAAGCAAAGACAGAGGAATGGGGAGTGCTCTGCCCCAAGGTAGCAGGATATTACAAGAGCTTTGTGGCTGATCCTCTCCTAGGAGGTCTTCAAAGCAATTAAAAGTCTAGGCAAGCTTTTATTTATAAAGAATTGGCATAGTTCGTTAACTTGAACCCTGGGATGCTGATTTACATGGGTAAGTAGACAGTTACATGGAAGTCACTGACAGGGAAACCAGAAACTGTTAGCAGGGATGCCTCAGTCTCAGAAATCTGGGCCTGAACTTAATCACCAGCAGAATTTTAAAGCTTCTGTGCCATAAGGTGTTTATGTTATGCACAATGGAATGGAAGTGTCCAAGGCCAGGTTGGACGGGGCTTGGAGCAACCTGGGCTGGTGGAAGGTGTCCCTGCCCATGGCAGGGGGTGACACTGGATGAGCTTTAAGGTCCCTTCCAACCCAAACCATTCCATGATTCTATTAGTATTACAATATCCAGTTACAAATAAAACTATTTGATTAGGTTATCTACGGCTCGTGTCATTTTTCTACCACTGCTCCCTTGGCCAGAGGAGGCACTTACAAAGTTTGCTGGTGATCCTTCATTGTGAAGACTGAAAATTTAATTAAAATTCTACTTTTTTTTTTTCTTTAACCAATAACTTTATTATTGGTTCATCTCAGACAGTAGGCCTGCTATTTCCCCTGAATCTTGACATGAAATGAATTCTGCAGGTTGTTAAGTGCCCCTAAAATCACAGCAGGCATTTCTTGCAATGAATCCAAAATAATTATATTTTACTCTGCTCCTTTATCCTGTTCAGTGCTGGGAGATCAGGACCTGTCCTACCATCAACTAGAAGTTGCAGAGGATAAACTTGGCTTCCAGAAGGGGAAATGTAGAAAACATTGAGTCAGGCATCTCAGCCCTCCACCTCGCCAAAGGCCCAGCAACATCATTTGGAGGCTAAACACTTTTAAAAAAAATCTTCCTTCAATGTTTTAGACTGCTTTAAACCTACAACATAAAAGGACCATGTTATCAAAGATTAAAACAAATATCTTTCGTCTTGATGTCCTCTGAGTCGAGCTGTTCTTAGAGAAAGCATAAAAAAGGGAAAAGAAATAAAGGCTGGCTGTACCACTTATCTCTTTAGTGGATAGAAGTAGCAATTCTAAGGTAACACAAATATTACTTAGCCAGAGCCTAGTTTAGTATTCCAGTGGTGCATAGAGTTCCAAACCCGTATTTTAATATTGAATTCCCTAAATAATTATTCACTGTAAAATATATTCATTCCATAGAATTTTCCCTTTTATTTTCAAGGATTGAATCTGGAAGTCCTTATTAAGGTAAGATGCTGCAGAAATCCACAGGGCTTACCTGAGTTAAGAGCTCGGGAGCTGGTCCTGCATATGCACATAAATTGCTGTGGGAACTGAAAGACTGTAATGTAACAAAAGGAGAGTCCATAATGCATGCAGGCTTCTGACAGCTTCTGCAAACATCAAGGAAGATGACACCTACCCTTAATACGTTTCTGCTCTGATTATGAAGCCCCAACTGCAAGGAGTCCATCCTTGCATATGCCAGATAAATCAGTTTTCCAACCTGAGCTATCTGGCATTTCTTTGAGTGGATGATGAACTTGTTAAAAATGAAATAGAGAGTAATGGGTACTTATAATTTAAATGAATCACTGCATGCAAAGTAATTTCTTTAAACTATCTGCCAGGTAAATCTTGAGTCACCAGCACGACACATTTGAAATTTTAAAAACGTGAGCATATATTATTTAAATAGTGGTACCATTAATTGACATTCAACAGAGTACAACTCATTGTTTAAGGGGAAAATCCCAAGATGCCTGTGCAACAAAAACTTCCAAACTCAAGAGAAGTTGCTCTTGCAGATGAAGAACAGGTTACAAAGGTGCCACTCTTCTCTGTCAGACAGGCCAACCTAATGTTTACCTTTATCAAATCGCAAGGAAGAACATTCAAACTTTGCAAGAGGAAGGAAAATGTTATCTACCTCATTATCCAGAGACCTTCTACTGGGCGAGCTACAAAAGGCTCAGGAAGGCAAGGTCTGCTCTGCCCAGAGAAGCAGATTTTATGTATATGAGCTGTTTGCAGCAGCTGTACCAGTGCCCAGCCTTTGCTTCGCGTGGCTCTGCTGAAGCTGGGTCAGTGCTGTGGCATCTGAAAACACCTCACTCTAATGCAGCCTGACATATTTGGAATTGGTCAAAATCATTAGTTTTCAGTATATACAGTTAAGGTGTGGGTGTAAACGTTTTCTTTAAGAACAACACATACTTCTAGGAAGAGGCACATCTGGGTAAGAGCACAGAGGGGTGAGGTGTGTTGGCTGGAAAGGATTTGAGGTGAGGAGATTGTGTTCTGCTGCTGGGGGAGATTTTGTTTGTCGTTTTTCAATCAAATTTTCATCAATCCTAGCAGTAAAATTCAGGCATATTTTCATATAAAGCCAAAGTATTATGATGAGCTGCTGTGCAGATTCGTCAGTCTATGCAGGTTTTGTACAGGTCTGAAGTGAGGATGAGTAGATTTTGGCTTGCAGGTGTATTATCCTTCCCTTTGAAAATGTTGGTCGGTGCTTTGCAGTGCCTCAGAGCCACTCCTGAGCTCAGAGGACATGGACCAAGGTGACTGTGGGATGTAGTTCCAGCCCAACAGCAGGATCAGGCTCTACCTGGCTGGCACTGTGCACCTCACAAATTTGTCACGGTGTACTTGTTAATTATGTCTTAATATTTGGGACATCTTTCCACTACCATAAAATGCTAAAAGAGCAGATTACTCATATATGGCTTAAGCCAAACATCCTTGTTCTAGGAAGTGCTTTTCCTAATGACGCTACTTCAGAAGGGGTAAGAGATTGAGATCTGTCATGGGTTTAGCTTGGGAGCATCACTGAGATTGAAAACAGAAATGAGGAAAAAGGAAAAATGCAGTGGTTCAACACATTTAGAGTTTTTAAAAACACGTATTTCCCTTGACCAGACCTAAAGCCAAACAATGTTATGCTATCCTAAGTTATTTTGCTTTCATCCCTGGGAAACCAGAGTGGATTTTAAAAGTGCATTAAGCAATAGGATGGGGTCACATGAGGACTGATGCTAAATTGAAGAAAATTGGAAAACCTGTTCTTTAACTACAGTTTTCTGTTGCATTTGAACTTATTCTTCCCATGGTGATTTTGAAAGCTTTGCCTCACACTAAAAATAATTAACCTAACACTCAGTAATGCATTTGAAATCAATGAAGTTAAACAGGTATACAACTGGTGTGACTAGTATCACCTATTAGAACAAATTCTGAAATTATCTGGGTTGCTTTATGTCAAAGGGTAGTATCTCATTGACTTCAATGAGCTTTGAATAAAGCTCTAAAATTCTCTGTCTCACTAGATTTTGGATTTGTATAAAGAGAACAAAACAAGATAGTTCCACTGAAATAAATGGAGCTATACTTGTAAAGATTCAAGGTAGAATCAGAGCTGGGATTACTGAAATGGCATTTTTGGCAATGATAGTGTAAGAGAGTTCAAAATCAGGTTCCTACTATGGCCATTCTGGAATAGCATTTTCCTTCTGTTTGTTTTAGTAAATATTTTTAATAGAACAAAAGTGTTTTATAGGCATCATTCATATTGCCAAAAACAACTGGACTTACAATTTCTTTTTATTACCACTGCAAGGATACTAAGTTAAGTTTTGGATGCAATGTAAGGCCATGGAACAACAATAGTCTTATTTTTATAGCGCTACACATGTAGAATAGCTCAGGCTTTCCCCTGTTACATGCAGCCAAATGGCATTACACTTGGGAAATGCAGCTGACAGCCAGGGTTGGACTTTCTCTTGCCTTTGTGCTTGTAAACACAAAGATCAGGCCAATTCTTCAGGTTACACAAACACCCTCCATTTTCAAGGCATTTCAGCTAAAAACCTGTGTCTGTTTAATTTGGCTTTCTCAGGCCCAATTACAGTTCTCAGAAATGCTCTAAATATTACAGGTGGAGTCACCCCAGCACAGAACACTTTAATAATATTTAGATTTTTGCACAGTTCACTGCTTGGCTTTGTTTACACTCAATGCCCATCTTTCTGTCGACTTCAGTAGCCTTTAAATGAGCCCTTTAAAGACCACACTAACAGTCCCTGTGCAAAAAGCCACCAAAGTCAGGTCAGCTATGACCCTTTGCCGGAATACACTATTAAATTAAGCATTTTGGGGGAAATAATATTCTCAGTGTAAATAATCTGCTGCAAGTTCAACATTATCAGAAGAAAAGATGACAAAGTAACATAGTTAAGTGCCAGACTGGATTGCACATTGTGTAGGCAGAGCCTTCTCTCTATCCTAGAAGATGGGAAATGTGTTGGGAATTGAAAGCTGCTGAAGGGGATCGCACCCTGAGGGACAGTGGAGTGCAGGGCTCGTGTCAAGGACATCAGGGTGTACACGTGCACAGCACCTGGACAGCCTCAGACTGATGCAGGTGTCCAGCAGGAAGGTTTGGGAATCCACCTGGATACGTCCACGCTCCCTAACATTTTCATCCGCAGAGCACAGAACATTCTGCAGTTTTGAGTGGATGATTGGCCTGCGGAAGAGGACACGAGCAGGTCAGGATGTGCTCCCGAGGTCAGCTCTCGGGAAGGTGCCATCAGGGAAATTGCCACCCTAAAGCTGCTGGGGGGCAGTTCAGAGCTCGCTGTCCCTTTGCAAAGGACCGTCACACTTGATTGTGTCTTTCCTGGTGATTTTGCAACGGAGGGAGGGAACTGATGAGCAGGGAAGGGATTAAATGCAGGGCAGCTGATGAGAGTGGGACCTGATGATGATGGTATTTCTAGCAGTCCCTGTATTGGACACGTTTGTTCAAATAGAATTACAGGAGAGAATTCAACTCTTTTGTAAGCTCTGATTGGTACAATTTATGTTTAGCATCTGCCTTTGATTTCCTGGCTTTATAAAGTTACTCCCAAGGCTCCTATTATCTAGCCCAGACATAGCACTGAGTTAAAACTGGCAAGGTGGGGAGGGCAAGATTGAGGCTAACAGCAGAAAGCCCTGACAAGTACAAGCTACCTGATCTTTAAACTAAGCAAGCAACTGACAATCTTTTATATATGTTTACATGTATATTTTGCCATTAAACATGATATAAAGTTTGTCCCAGAAAGCAAAAAGTGTATGAGCAACAAGCCATTGGTTCCTTTTGAAGTGTGTGCTTGGTGGGAGTTACTGGGAGACAGTAGGGGAATGTCACTGTGGAGAGATGGTTGGCTTTGTTCACAGCTGTGTAATGTCCAAGCTGATACATAGTCTACACAAGGGCAAAAGAAATATGGGACTCTGAACTTTTTTTTTTTGGCTTCCTTTTAATTTTATTTTTTTCCAATTGGAAATGAACATGTTCCACCAGTGTAGGAATCCCAGAGTGCAAATGTAGCTTCCCACAGCTAAAGCAGAGCCCCCATAACATCATTTGTGTCCATTTGCCCAGAAAACAGCTGCTAATAAATGGTATTAATAAAATTGACCACTTGAACATTTCTTCAAGTGGCAAAATGGGGTATTTTTGAATATAACTTTGACTGTTACAGTTTAGCCTTAAGAATCAAATGAAATTAACTCACTTGTCTGCTTACCAAAGAAGTTAAACAAAACAAAACAAAACAAATAGTTTCTGAGGGTTAATAAGATAAACATAAATAAGGAAGTACTGCTCATTTTAAGGTGGCCATCATCATTTTCAGGGACCTGTTGTAGTCCTCTGCAGTTTGTAGTAGTGGTAGATGTGAGGTGATGACTGAAACCAGTGTCTAAGGGGAAGAACGTGGAAGTGTAAAGTTTAGGAAAATGACATGATGGGAAACTACAGCAGAAAGGGCAGTGAAGGCCTGGAGACTATTTCAGTGTTCCCCCTCCCCAAGATATTTATGTCTGTAACAGCAATTCCTGGTATCAGTAAAATCACAAGCATTAGCCTCAGAAAGTAAACTTGAGAGCTAGTGACTAAAGTGATCTATTGGCCAGATGTCACTCCTGCTACTGCACATCTGTGCACATCAGTGTTTCCACCAGAGAGACTATATCTAGAACTACTCCACTGGCCCTATTCCTAATTAAACATTTATTAAGAGAATACTATAGATGTTAGGGATATACAATGAAAGTAGGGGCTGTCCACTGTACATCCTTTTCCACACACAGCTTGTTCCTTGTATATCATTTTGATAATCTATAAAATGTTCTTTGCAGTTTCTGTTCTGAGGTAATTTATAGTACGGAATAAATTACATAATGTAAAACCTTTATGTATTGCTATACCATAATTGTATATATCCACAAGGTTGGTGAGCAAATCTTCCAGAACTTCTTGAGCAGAAACAAAAAACATATAGCTAATGAGGTTTTGAACTTGCAGAAACACAGAATCATGGACTGGTTTGGGTTGGAAGGGACCTAAAGACCGTCTTGTTCCACCCCCTGCCATGGGCAGGGACACCTTCCACCAGCCCAGGGTGCTCCAAGCCCTGTCCAACCTGGCCTTGGACACTCCCAGGGATCCAGGGGCAGCCACAGCTTCTCTGGGCACCCTGTGCCAGGGCCTGCCTACCCTCACAGGGGGAATTTCTTCCTAAGAGTTGATCGAAACCTATTCTCTTTCTGTTTGAAGCCATGAATGTTGCATATAACTAGTGGGGAAAATGCTAATTTACATGTGAGTTGATGCCAGTCAATCTAAGATTTTCTAATTAGCAGTAAAATAAATATACCAAAAGATAAAGAAGATTCTAAAAATATTAAATTGTCTAATTTTCATCTCTTGTCATTGATGAGAACACTGGTCTTGAGAGAGAGAAAAGGAATTTAAAGAAATTACTTTTCTTTTTGCTTAAGAACATTCTCTCTTTCCTTTTAGAAAAAGGCTTTTGTGAAAAAATAATTGATCTATGAGCCACTATACTTTGTTATTCCAGAAGGATTTCCAGTAAGAATTTTTGCCTTGTGTTTCCTTATGCATTTTCTCTCTCTAAGAAAGGCTGACTTGGTGACACTGTACTAATAAAGCCCATTGTTTGAACACTCTGCTAAGTGTTTCAGTGTGCCTTTTGATCAAGGAAGGAATTTGGCCAGCCATCAGTAGGTTAACCAATTAATACGCACAAAGCAACAAATGTGACAGCAGGCACTTACACTCAGCTGTAATTATACCTATTGCGATGTAATATTGTTGGAATTCTGTGTCCTAATTGCAGACGTCAGGGATTTGGCAGGTCAGATTCTCAGTGGAGGAGAAATGAGTGTTGTGGAATACGGGGAGCACTCTTAAAGTGCCTTATTTTAGTCCTGTGTGCAGCAGCCTGGGCAGCAGAGCTGGAGGTGATGGCAGTGGTTGCTCACACCCTTCAGCAGCCTCATCCTGTCACTTATGACCACATCCAGGGCTTGGCTCAGGTTTGAGAGATGAGGAAGACAAATTCCTGGGCTGTTCACTGGTACTTCCACCATAAAAAACCCTCAAGGAAAAGCTATGAAATGCTTCTTCACAAGTTACACACCATTTGTATGCTATCAAAGTAAGCTGTAGAGAACTGACTCTCCTTCCTGCCTTGGGAGACTTCTGCTAAAAATAATAAAAGCTTTCTTTCTCTCAGTGCAGAAACGATGGCCAGGTCACAGGGCTGAATAATCTGCTTTACTTGGATTGGAAAAATCACCTTTCTTAGAAAAAACTCTGGGACAAATTCCCTCTGTGAAGCAATACATTTCCACCTTGTCCTTACTATATAAAGGATAAAGATGTACAATCTGTTCCCCACTACCACTCCCTAAGGCTCAGGAAGGTGAAGGGAGGGCTTGGAGCAGTTTGTGGAAATGGGGGATGATGTAAAATTGAGAGTCAGGTCAGGTGGGACAAAACACAAAAGAATGAATAAAAGAGATGAAGGATAACGGGTGATGTACATGAGGATAACATTTATACACTATTCCTCTTAAAAGGACTTCACAATGCTCTGTGCCTCCTAAAAAGTCTCAATAGGCTTTTGGCATCAGCCAATTGTGCCACAGTTGGGAACCAACTTGAGAAAAAAGGCCACTTTGCAGCCTTCCAAAGACGGTTATCTTATTCATCATGGCAGGGTAAGTAATGAAACAAGAAATGAGAGACAGCACCGGCACTACCACAGTTCTGATGCTGATTGATTGTTCCTCTTATAAAGGGATTGGTTAATTTTGTCCCAAAGTGATGCTCACCCCCATTTTACTCCCCTGAAAACGGAGGTGTGAAGGTCTAAATAGTGCCCATGAGGAATAAAGCAATTAACATCTCCAACACAGAACTCTATTAATCTCATGGATACAATATTGAAGCTCAAAGCAATTTATTAAGATGATGTATCGCTATTTAAATCTGAAAAATAATACCTCTGTATCAATCAGGCAACTTGTAGGGGTGTGGTTAATAAGAAGTACACATATTTATGGGGAGCACTCAGCTTTTATATAGCAAAATGCCCAAGGATATTATTGCCTCATGATAATCACATCCCATGCTGGGTTTTATTGCTTATAATTCTCACTTTCTTATTAGAAAGACTGTATTCCATTAAGTTTTTTATGTTATCAACCAGCATAGACAGTAACTGAACCTTATCTCTTGTCTTCAAAATAATTATTAGGAGAGTCCTTATTGTTGGTTTAGAAATCAATTATTTAGAAAACTCTCATTTTAGTGCTTCTCTAAAAGGGCTGGGGTTTATGATGTGCATGCATTTTGCTTGCAGAGCAAAGTGAACTCCCCAAATCCATCTGTCAAATTTGTGTGCTATGCAAATACTTCCACAGAAGTAAACAGGAATGTGTCTGAAAGTGATTGTTATATCCAAACCCTAATAGTTAAAACTATACAAGCAATTTAAGAAATGTTTTCTTGCTGTGGCCTGTGTTGGGGAACAAACTTTGTTAGGTACTTGTTCCAATTCACTGTCACGAGGGACTACATGTCATGACTACACGAGGGACTTTGGTCGTGAGGGAAGAGAATCCCAACCTTTGATGTCATTCACACTGGAGAAATGCAGATGGGCTGTGACTGGGACATCTTGGGATCCAGTGACAGGCTGGGTCCCAGATTTGGCTTTGGTTGGGTGATGGAACGGAACTGTTTTCCAGGCAAGTAGTCTTACAGTTCAGAATCCTACAGGCGGTGCAGTTGAAGAGTGTTTCGTCCTTTGTTGCTCTTTTCTGCTTTAGGGCACTCCTTCCTTATTAATATTGGTGTGGAAATATTGTTCCTGAACATGACATAGCTGGCACATTCACAGATAGTTCTGGCCTGATACAAGAAAGAAAAAAATCACAGCAAGCATAACTTAGCACTGCAACAGGAGTGAGAGAGGAGTCTCCAAACGTGGAAGTTCTTAGGTCTGAATTCTCTTGTTTGAATTTGGAGGCTGAAGCAGGACTCCTGTGATCCCTCCCAACAGGACTATTCCTGTGATTCTGTGAAATGTTGAAGAGGCACCACAAAGTCACTCTAGAAAGGAACTCCCAGCTCTATGGGCCAGGAGACTTTGGCTGCTGACTCTGCCATCAGCATTTCTCAGAAAGAAAGGACACAAACCAAACAAGTAATAACTTATCCACCCCTTAAGCAGAAAGAAGCTGACAAAGAATAAATAAATGAATAGTAAAAGCTCCAGGGTTACAATCCTGAGAGATGTACTCTTTGAACTACACATTTATCTGGGAGCTGAAAGACTAAGAGAACATCATAAAACTGTAGGGTTTTAGTATGTTTATAGTTCTTTCATATGTAAAAGAACCAGTTCAATGCCTCGAGCAAATTCCAACTGGTATTTTGCACAGTCCTTCCAGAAAATAGGTTTCATTTCATAGGTTTGCTGGTTCAATCTGTCCTTGCCAAGAGTCATTTTTGAGGCACATGGGTGAACTGCAGACCAAGTACTGTATTCCAGCCGCAGTCAGACCAGCCTGTGTCAGACAGGTCTGACACTTGCTTAAGGAACTTGCTGTCAGAGATCATGGTGCCACTGCCAAAGCAGAAACTCTAGACCAAGAGCATTTTGCAGGCTGCAAAATCAAAATCTTGAATCTAAATGCAAAGGTAGAATTTCTTCTTCACTTTTCATCTGGTTGCACCACATCACCTGTTGCTTGCACAGCCTGTTACTACTTTTCATATAAAGCAGTCAAAATGAGATGGAGAATGAGACCTTTATCTGGTGACCTGTATTTCGATGAGGGGCTGAGGCAAGAACTTGTATCCAAATGCCTGAAACAACCACCAAACCTGGATATTGTGTCCAAATGCCTGAAACAACCACCAAACCTGGATATGGTCTTTTAGATTAGAGTTGTTAAGATTAACATGACCAAGGGGGGAGGACTGTTGTGGGGTTTTTTTGAAGTTTGCTTTGCCAATTACTCTGAACCAATGATGACAGTTCTGAGGCTGATGGTGGTGCTCAGATTTACATGTTGGGGATTAATTCAGCCAGTCCATATCAGGGTACAATATTAACTGAAGCAGAACTGCATGAAGGAAATCTGCTCTGCTCTCTTTTAGTGCTTACTTGTGGCAAACGTTCTCAACATCCTATTTTTATCATGTGGCAAGTGAACAGGGAACAACTGAGAAAGCACCAGATCTGTCACAAGAACGACATTTTCATTTTTTTCTAAAGAATTTGTAATTTCAAAACTGTTTTCATGCCCATCAGGAAGCAAATCCTATCAGTTCAAAATTCTCCATGAAAGAAGATTCCAACCGTAACAAACCAAAATACTGTCTTGGGCCAGCTACTGACAGATTTTATTTTGACAAAAATCAAAATGCTTCATTTGGTTGCAACTGCACTGTAGTGAAGAATACGAAGTAGAAATGAAGGCCTCATTTGAAAGGAAAAATAAAAATATTGTTAGAAAATATAAAAGCTGGGCAAATCAGAAAGCTCTTCATCAGCCTGTGCCTCTGTTGTTGCCAGAATGAAAATTCAACAACATTAACAATCTTTCACAGCGTTTAGGTAGGAGAAAAATGTACTTCTCAATGAAATTTAAAAAAATATTCTTTGAATAAACACTTCAAAAAATATCTTAGGTATTTTCTGACGGGTCAGCTCCTGATATCCCACCTCTCAGGAACCAAAGCCAGCAGAGCCTTTTGGGCACAGCTGCAGCTGTGGGTGCTGCCCTGCCACAGTCGGTTCCGCTCCAAATGCCTCCCGACGTCACCGTGGATAAGAGTCCAAGAGGCAGGACAGAGCATTCGAGCTTTGACAATAGCCAAGAGATTCAGAAGTTTACCAACCGCTTGCTACCCAATACTCCACAAGTCTTTATTTTGTCCTTCGGCCCCTTGAAATAGGATTCCTCTGTTCTTAATGCACGGAAATGTATTTGAAAAGGAATATATTACCATTTAACAGGTCAGATTTTAATACAGTCTCCAGTGTAAATTGGGAAATGCTCCACTGAGCTCCATGAGTTTACACAAGTAATCTGCTCATAGCCTTGCCTTCCTAATTAATGCAGGGGACCAAAATGTGGAGACTCTTAAAAGTTAATAGCACTCATTTATTTGGACAAGGATACAGTACTACTATATCCATATTTCAGACTTCTGCAAGCAGATGTAAGTCAGGGAAGGTGTTACAGGCAAAGAAAATAGAGTGCTACACAGAAAAGACTGGGTGTCTTTTGCAGACCTTTCTGGAGTGCACCCTCAAGGAACAGAGCATTCCTCAAGCTACTTATTATTCTTTAACAACCACACTGGAACTGTTTTTGTCTTATTTTAAGAAGCATAATTTCTCATTGACCTTAGATTTGTGAAAATTAGGTGGAATTAGGTATAGTATGTCAAACTGGAACACCTGTTTAGTAATATAAACATATTTAAATATCAACCTTTCCCTCTGATTGGTTTTTGTGGGAGAAACTCCTGATTAGAAACAGGCGTTTCAAACCATGACCTTCCATGGCAGGAGCTAAGATGTCATGCCATTAAAGTCTGACACTGAATCATCTCATTAACTAAAAAGGGCAGTTTTCAAAAAAACTTTGCTTTTTTTTTTTCCAATTTTAATTTTGCAAATGACCGTGACTTGCACTGTTGTAAAGAACCTTGAAAGCAAACTTTCTGGTCTTTCTCCCTGCTTGCACAAAGCAACACATCTACTACAACTGAAATAAAACACCCCAAAGGCATTTGTCATAACAGAAATCTTCCTTTTTCTTTGAGAGATGTTTTGAATGAGCAGTGTTGTTTGGTTTTTTGGGGTTCTTTGTGGCACAGCTCTCTCTATTGCATTGGAAAAGACAGAACTGAGAATACAGGTAAGATGGTTAGTCTAAATAGCACCTGATAAAACAAAATATTATTTTTTGTTGAACATTTATTACAGCAAACTTATGCATCCACACCAACTGTTCAAATCCTTAGGTTTTCTAATAAATCCTTTGTTGGTGTTGAAGTTCAAACTTGGAGCAAATACAGATGCAAAGAAATTATATATTTTGGGGATTTTTCTGGAACCATAATCTTGTCAGAACAGATTATCAAATGATCAAAGCAGTAAGAGAATGAATTGGGCTTTAAACGTTTATGAAAAAGGAGTTATATTGTAGGATCACACTTTTTAATAGACTAAAGGCATTAAACAGACCTTGTATTAGACTTTGAAATTAATGGGTCACTGTATAACATTCCAGTCTTCATAGATTGATAAGATTAATGCTTGCTTATATAGCAAATTCAATGGCTCATTTAATTTCATATGAATGTTTAAAGTTAAATTGCTTTTGGATTAAGTCTAAACTCATTATTAATTTTAATGTCTGAAAGAACTTCCATTTTTCTTTCATTTTATTTAATCAAGTGCATCATCATTAAGTAAAGGCTATGAACTTAGATAGCGGAGAAATAAGGAAGTTTATTAATTTAGTTTAAAAAAGATCTATTTGTTAAAGTTTAATTCAGTGACCATTTTAGGTTCAATAAGAAGTCAGGGAAAATAGTGACTGCAGCCTATTCAGTTTTCCTGTAATAATGTTAGGGGGAGAGGGTGCTTTTGGGTAATATGTTTGCAGCACATTAATCCCTCTGAGAATTTCAAAGGTAAATTTTATATTCCCATCTCTTTTGCATTTTGAAAGACTGATCCTCCTCCACTGTAACTCGGCAAGACTTTTGCTAACACCTGGCTCACGATGCCCGTGAATTAATTGATTTCAGCGAGTGCGCACCAGTTTACATCAGGTAAGACCCTGATTCCACGTTGCCCACGGATGTATCGGAGTACAGCGCTGAGGAAAGGCTTTTCCTTAATACTGTATTAAACTTCAGAAGTCTGGGTGCCCAGTGAAACCTACAGTACACTCCCAAATGGAAGAAGACACAGCAACTCAGTTATCAGGAGAAACCAGTCCTGAGTTTGTGCTGCCAGTCCATGCAGAGTGCCCTCTATTACCATGCTCAGTCACTTCCAGCACACAATTAGACTCCGTGCACTAATTACAAGTTCTGGAATAAATATCTCTTTAAAAACACTCACGCATCCTCTTATTATGTAAAACTTAATGCATTTGATGAGGAGCATGGCTGAGGGACCACAAAACCCCTCTCTGGGATTTACCTGGGACTATCAGAGTCTAAGAGTGTCAGCTAATGAATTATTCAGAATGAATTAATAGCTTGGGAGAGTCCTTCACCTGTCTGACACAACTTCATTTTCCCCAGATAAGGTTTCTCAGCAGAGTCAGACACTGGCAAACAACTTTGGTTTCCCTTTTTACTGTGTGTGCAAAAATGTGCACTACAGACAATGAAAAATATATTTCCTTGAATAGCAATAATAATAATTTCATCTAGCTGTAATGTAATTTAAGGATGGACCTCTGAAGGCTTTGCAGTGGAGACACAACCACCAGCTGATAACCTGACCATGTCCAAAACTCAGGAGAGAAACAAAACCCAGTGCAAAACCAGGCTGCTGCACTCACCTGAGTGCTCTGTTCTCTAGGCAGCATTGCTCATTTGCTCAGAAAGCAAGCACAGCCTTTCATAGAGTATGAGATAACATTTTAAATTCATTTTCCTTGTCAATTGTATATAAAATGCATTTTTAAATGTATCTGTCAGTTCTTTCCCACAGAATGTCTCACTCAGCAGCTGAAGAACAATTTGCCTGTTGTAGTATTGCTGTCTTCTGTTTATTTATGGATTTATTTAATTAAGAAGAGGAACCCACTTTTCCCTATAATTGACTTTGCATGGTGTGTCTGATGCATCTCACAGTTTGCAAATGGGGTGGGTCTGTGTGCACAGACACACCCCCCTATGAACAATTGCAGCTTTACTGTAAATTGTTCAGCACTTCTAAATCAAAACGCTTTATTATAATGCTTTTAGCAATGTTTGAATCACATGGTAGCAGAATAAATTCAAATCAGGTCTATGTCCTCTTCCTGGATGTTCCTTTGTGTAAGAAAACAGCAAACAATTCCCGGAGCTTCTCGTAACCTGTCACCAAAACCAGACGTTTCCACCTCAGCGATGACTTTGACTCCATGCTGAGTCAGGGACAAGGAAAATTAAGATTCCTCCCCCCTTCACCTCAAACGTCAGCGCGTGGAGCGCAGCAATGTGAGATGGGTGAGTTTTATGGTGTGCTGCTCCTCCTACGTTCCCTGAGAAGCCACAGGAGTTATCGCTGTGCTTTGCCTTCCGTCTCACATGATGGGCAGCACACTGACCTCCCATCAGGATGGTGGAATTTGTAGCTGCCTTTGGTTTACAGTAAATTACTGCTGCCCTGAAGCAAAGGAGAAACACGGAGAGAACGTGTCTCCGAGGCACATCTCCTTGGAGGTTATTCCCAGGGGGGGAAGCAGTTTAGGCATCTTTTTTTTTTTCTTTTTTTTTTTTTTTCTTTTTTTTGATCAACAACTCTCTTCTCAAGAGTCCCAGGAGGTTTGATACGGCCCTTCAATCACTCACAATTCTCAGGGGATGCTGCTGCAGCACATCCAATCCTCTCACTCCCCTTTCTCTTGGGGAGGCCAGTTACAGCTGGGGTTAAAGCAGACAATAAGATGGGAAAAGGATACGGACTACGGGCTGGAATAATGAAAACAGTAATGTAACATGGCATCAGTAGTGACATGGAGGCTGAAAGAGCAGCAGTGTTGTAGAGATCAAAGCAGTGGGGAACAGTTCTTTGTACTATTAATATCTCTCATATTTTTAAAGTGGAGAAGAAATGTAAAAGCAAACTGTGTACTGTTTTCCCTCAGGCCACCACCATTAGAGGCACTTGATAAGCCTGGCAAGCTCCTCCAGAAGGACAGCAGACCACTGGAGTACTGAATATAACATGTACTATCTAAAAAGTGAACATGACAGATACAAGGCAAGGCAAGTATTCAATTTGGGCTATCATGAAAAGAAAGAAAACCAAGAAAAGAATCTTCAGTGACAGTTCAGCGAGGAAATGGCTCTTTGTGCCTGGCAGCACAGCCCTGAGCCAGGAGAGTGCCAGTGCTGTGTGCCAGTGTGGAGGGATGCGACACCAACCTTATCAGGAGCAGGCTGGGGAAACAGAGACCTTCCCAAGAGTTTTGCCATGTTTTTGCTTTCTTTCCTCCTTAGTCTTGAAGAATAACTCTAAAGGCATTTGTCTTTTATTTCTAGCCAGAGCAAAAAGGATCTGCATCATTCTTGTTACTGCCCTTCACTGTTAGAGCAGGGACCCTGAAGAAGAGACACACGATGTGTGTCAGGACAAAGCTTCACCTGGGAGTGTGTTTTCTTCCCTGGGGTTGGATTGTAGATCTTTTTAACCCATGCAGAAAAGAGAGTTTTCTGGCCTGTGTAAGGAATGAACTGAATTTTTTAAAATCAGTAATTTGCAAAATGGGATTAAGAGGGAACATGGATGTCTAGAAACAGTGTAGAGCAAAGAGTCAGGTCACCTGGATTGTTTTATTCCTACAGTCTTTTCCCCCCTTACTTTCTTTCCATACTTTCTGTATTTCCCTCTCTGGCTTCAAGCTCTTTGGAAGTGGAACTCTCTCCCCATAACTCAGCAGGGCTCTGTAAGAAGGGGCTTCGATCATCATTGTATCCGTGGGTAACATAAGAACACAAATAATCATATTAGAAGCAGGATTACAGAGTGAAATATTTGCCAAAGAAGACAGTGGATATTGTAAGAACAATACACTGCCTGCTTGACAGAGATTGAATATAAATGTATCCTTAGATTATAAGCAAAAGAACTGGTTTACTATATTTCCAACAAAATAACCTTTTGGAAAATATCAGTGAAAGGGAGCTTTGCTTATTTTTATTTCTGATTAAGAATTTCTCATTAAAACTTCTTAAGAAAACTTGAACTGATTTTATCAAAATTGTATATTTATTTCAACATTAACATTTAATTTCAAATAGTCTGTATTTTTATTCACATTATTTCATGATCTGTCAGTAGTAAAAAATGTGACGCCGTATCCTACATAAGAATACAGAAAACGGTTCCTTCTCTGTTGTACTGATAAAGAAATCAGCAAAGTCTCTGATGACACTTTTGTTCTTAGCAAATTCTCCCATTCACTGTCACTTCTTTAACCAGACTATGACATGGAAGTAATAAAAAATAAAAAGACAATTTTAAACCTAAACTTCGAGTTTGAAATGCACATTGCTTTTTGAAGCAGCTATTTAGAATTTTCCTTTTGTAGGAAAGATATTTGTTCCATTTCTGAACAAAATTGAACTTCAAGATGTCCACGCTTCCCAAATAGAAATTCTATATTCTGTTCAGCTCTGTTTAAAAATTCAGCGTGTTACGTGGTGCTCTCATTGCTCAGAATAGTGCTATTTAGGATTGTGCTATTTGTGGAATATTTGACAATTATTAACAAAATATCATTTCAGCCTAGCTTATAACTTCAGTTCAAATTCTGCTTGATAGTGTTTATGTGCGAGCTGAAGTGCTTTTCATGTGTTACAATGACATCTTCAGATGTCTTGCACTATCTCACAGTTTTCAAATGAGGCAGCTCAAACGGGACGCTTTTTAGTGGCAATTTCATGAAAATCATCTAAAGAAAAAGGTTATTTAGAAGTAAATGGAGCGGGGGGAGAACACGAAAAGTAAATGAGGCAATGCATTTCCAGCTAGGTTAAATGTCAGATTAAAATTCGAAGAAGCAATAACAGTAGGTAAGTGTTGTCAGATTTGAATGACTGAGAAATGATGGTCTGACTCTGTAGGTGCTATAGAAGCTGCTGGAGTTGCTCATTTCAAAAGCTGAATGGGGCAGATTCTCAGTGGATGCAAGATTTTAAAAGTCCTAAAAGGTGTCAGATGGAAGAAGATGACAATTTACTTCAGACAGAGATCTGACTTGTGGTGTGTTACTCATATCAGAATCACAGAATGGCTTGGGTTGGAAGGGACCTTACAGCTCATCTTGTTCCACCCCCTTCCACCCCAGGGACACCTTTCACTAGACTATATAAATATATATGCAATATATAATGTGCATATACAAACATATCTAATATGTTGTATTACTTTTATCACCTTCCCTTAGTGCTAAAAGATGGTCCTATCCTTCCACTATCAAAACCTCTTACATTTTTTTAACAAAGTGGTATGGTTTCGAAGTATTTGGTGTGCAAATAAAATGCAGGCTCTCCATTTGTCTCAAACTATGCATGTGTCTTTGCTTGTCCAAGCATGTCTCTGCTGCACAAAAGACTTGCTTGAGCTTACAAATGTTCTCTACTTGCCTTTCTTTTGGCAGGCAGACAGATCTTGGTATTGCAGGATCATCCTCTCATGTAAAAACGTCGTTTAACAAATTGTCAGATTGGTGAAGGAACAGCACAGACTTCACATTTGCCTCCCTCCCTGTAGTGCTTTGACTTTTAGGAACAAACATGCACATTTCCTAGTTGGTCTCTAGCAAAATATACAAAGAGTATTTTTTTTCTCCTTTACCTCCCCATCCTTTCTGAATTGTGGAGTAGTAAGCACATTTTTAAATACAGCTTTGCACACAGTGAGATACAGCTCCACTACGTGCAAGACAAATTGAAACTCGTTTATGAAAGTACATCTAAAAATGCCAAGGGAGTAGACTTATCAAAGAGATGACATCAAGTTGTCACTCATTCTTGGTACATGCACCTGTGATTGAGAAAAGTGTTTTCTTTAATATAACTTGATATTTGAAGAGAACATGACAAAATGAAGCCCCATCCCTTCATCATTTACATTATGCCTTAGGGGTACAAAGCTGATCTAAGACATTTTGATTTATGCCTATTAGTGAAGCTGTACCCACAGATGATCAAAAGGCTCATTCTGATTCCTATAAAATAGTCAATATCACAGTTAGGGAAACATATTAGGCATAATTAAATTACAGCTATAAATGACATAAACCTGAGATATTTTATGATAAATATCATTTGCTATATCAGCCTTTTTAAAGAGTTCACCCCATCCATCCTCCTTCTAAAGAGAGGTCCTAAACCATAGGGCATGAAAAATGATGCACATAGAAAAGAGCCTTAGAGCCAACCTAACAACTTCTTGTGCTTTCCCCTTTGGCATTGGACAAGGTATATCACAAAAGGACAAGCATAAGGAATGTACCTTTTGCCTTTATTTCAACTACATGTATTCTTTGCAAATCAAGATGTGATAGAGATGTGCAAAGAGGGAACACAGAGTAGTATGTGCCACTGGAGCCTGGCTGAGCTCAGTGTACAATGTATGAGAGTCAATGGGGTTTTGTAGGCAAGCAAAACACTTGGGATGGGACTGAGGCAAGGAAAGAAAGCATGTTGCAAGAAGTTTTTTTCATATTAGATGTGCAGGAGACATATGAAGCAGAACATACATCTAACCATATGCAAGAAACTCAGTGGCAAGCTAGAGTCAGAAATATGCCCAAATTTGCACATTAGTCAGGAACAGAGCAAAGCCAGTTATAATATCCTGCCTGTGTCTGTTTGCAGTAATCAGGTTACCTTTACAATTGCAATGAAAGGTAAATAGCTTGCAGACGCTGTAAGAAGAAAAGCAAAACCAAAAAGGATGGGCTCCATACATTATTTCAATTTGTTTCAGGAGTAAAGATGTGATTATTTCCACATGGAGGAAATCCCAGTTAACTACTGACACGAGGGCAGAGAGCAAACATGAGAACTGCAATTATGTTTGACCTGTGCTCGGTCTAGTCTGTCCTATGTCTGGGTGATTCAAGCACCACGTCCTTGGGCTGGGTCTAAGAACCTTCCAGTGGAATAAAACCTGAAAATTGTGCTAAATCCTATTACTGAAGGAGTTCTTGCTACCCTCACACTTGGTAGGTAGCTCACTGTAAATACACATAGGACATTGTCATCCGTCCTCCCCAGGTCCTTCCCTCTTCCCAAAGCCTGTGAAAAGATGACTTGGAGGCAGGTTGGGAAATATCATTTCCAATACTGTTCTCTTCCAGCAGCTGCGATCCTTCTGTTAGCTTTCATGCCATTTTTGAGCTGCAACTTTCCTAGGTCTAAAATCATCTTTTTTTGTTCTTGTAGGAGAAGAGAAATGATGGAAAGCAACCTGGCACGTGTGCTCTTAAGGGCTGTCCATACATAGTAACTGGACTGGCCACATCAGTCACAGAGAATACCCAAGTGATTGGGGTGAAGTCAAAGTCGAACACGGGGAAGGAATGAGAAGAAGTGACCTGAGAGAAGTCCATGGCCAGCTCAGAGTGTCTTGGTGAAAAGGAACAGCCTGCAATGCGGTCAGGCCTTTGGTAACCTGAAACAAGCTCTGCCACTCCGGCCCCAATTGAGCAAGGGATTCTGGTGAACATCTAATTGTAATTGTTTTGACTTCAGTGAAAATGCTCATCTGTTCAGCATTAGACATCTGCTTAATTTCCTGAACGGATTGAGTCCTACAGAGCTAAACATACAGAAGTGACAAATGCTGCTTCAGGTGGGGGATTATGCTATTTTGAGACAGATGTTCATAAGCCACCACATGCATCAAAGTCAGCGGCACTGAAAGAGGGCTGAATTTGGCCCTGTTCCTACTTTTATACATCCTGCTGCATTATGTCTTTTCCTTTCCTTCATTTTCGCATTCCACTGTCTCACTTCACTACAAACTGTATGAGACAGAAGCTCCTCGGGGAGCAGCTGGAGATTTGAAATTCACATCACTGTTACCCTTAAGCCTGTCAGATGATCAGATAGCCGAGGAAGTGCTAATAGCTTATGCTCTGGTGAAATATGTTTTTCTGTACATGATTACCTTTGTATTTTGTTCCCCTTATCCCTGATTGTCAGCATTTTAATTAAAAGTAGAGGTGTGAGAACATGGGAAAACCTGTCTTCAGAACAAGGCTGACTTTGATTTAAGTTGGTGTACTAAGTTTGTTAATGTGGAACCCAATTTTCTGCTGCTGTCATCTGTTTGGAGTGGTACACGGAGCTCAGTGCCGAGCAGTTCTTGCTTTCTGAAGCACCTGTATCTCCCCAGGTGGGCCAGGGGGGATGCAGGCAGCACGTAACCCTTGATGAAACTTTGCAAAGGTGCTTCAAGCTTCTATTGCTCCCCTGACTAAGAGTTTATGTCCCCACTACAACACTGGGAGACCATGCAATGTCCACTCAGCTCCTCAGCCTCTCCACAGCCAGAGTTCTGGTGCTCAAAGGCTTTGTCTTACCAGCTGTATGGCTGGATTTAGGAGATTGATATCCACAGCTTTTGTCTTCAAGGGAACACTGGCCTTGTAGGCAACACAATAGGTAATGTGCCTAATTCCCCAGCTGCTGTAGTTCACAGACTCCCATATTTTAGTGCAAATTATTCCCGAGGTTGCTATGGAGCACATTTAAGTGAATTCGATCACCTCTGTCATAGGGCTGATACTTTCAGAGAAACATTAAGGACAGGAACAGACAGGAGCCTCTCTAAAGAGCATGACTTGAGTCTCTGCAGCTTGTAAGACCCCTCACTGAAGATCGTGACACGCTGATATGTGGGTACACACTCCCCTCCACTGCAGGGCAGATAATGCTGCAGAAGGATGGGAAAGACAGCCAAGGGCAGTAACCTTTTAATCTGCCACCACAATATTTGCTAGTTTATTTGCCAGCTTCTGTGACACCTTACATAAAAATCTCCAGCAACCTCTTTTAGTGACAGCAATCCTGGCTTTGATGGGTTGGCCTGTTCTAAGCTACATTTAAGCAGAGTCATGATCCAGAATTAGATCTCCTCCATATGCCCTGGGAGGCCCGACTGATAGGAGCCACAGTTCTTTACTGGGTTCAGCTTTGTATAACTCACCCACTTCTGGGATGAACATTTTTCTCCTCGGTTACAGAATGGTTTTTTCAAAGTAATCAATCTCTAGTGAAGTCTCTAAAATAGAAATTTTGAAAGAAAGAGAAATCCTTGTGTTTCTCCTGATTATACAGTTCCTGGGATAGTTATTTTATGCTAAAACAAACCAAAAAAAAGAATTTATCACAAGGAGAAAACATATTATTTTGTCACAAGCCAGTGTGAAGATTACATTATGGTTGAGGTTTTTTAGGTGGAAACATGCTGTGAAGAAACTGTGCCAGGCCAGTATCTGATTGTTGAGGTGACACAATCATTTGACAGAAAAAAGTACAAGATGAAAGGGAGTAAAACAATATGATAAAAATGAAAGATGATGCAGCAAAAATACCATGAGGAAAGAAGTGAGCATGAAATAATAGCATTAGGACACAGGAAAATAGGATGTGATGGAAAAGAATTAGCCTGATATGGTGCCTGGTGCTGCTGCACAGGAAGGAGTGTTATGATGATATATTGCAGCGACAAACAGCAATGTTGGATCACACAGAATGGAACACACAAATGGACAAAGCAGAAAAATGCTGCCACGCACGGGAAAGAAGACAAAGCATTTTGATATTTGTATTTTAATGATCTCGTTCTGATTCTATGGAGCTGAAGTCAATAGCAGTGGTCATATGGACACTTGTTAATTGAAACATTCATCCGATATAGATAACCCTAAGGCCTCACCGGGGACAGGGAGAGCCAGGAGAAATTCCCTACAAGCGCTAAAGCCTTGCTCCCAGTGCTGGGTGGTGGCAAGATTGATGCGTGGCTGGGATTTGGGATCACGGGGGAGTGCAACACTTGACCCCTACCTGTGTGAGCAAAGGCAAAATGTGCTTTATTTCACTTTCATGTACCACACTGCTGGGTCCCTAGGGATAAAGTCCAGTATTTCTGCTGTGTTTGTATATGGCCATATTTAAACCAAGGTAAAAATCACTGAAGTTTAGACAGATCTCTGTTTCAGATTGTCCTTTGGATTGACTTTTAGGATGCTGTGCTTTCTTTCTGTGGCAGGAAAGTAGGTTGCTGATATTCTTGGTTCATCTTTGCTCACAGAGGTAAAATTAGAGGCCTTGAGACTCCTGCTGGTAGAACAAGCTCTCAATTTCTCACTGTTGAAATTCAATCTGATTTCTATCTTTTTCACTAAAAAGCTGTCAACAGAAAATAAGCAATTCCCATCAAAGAGTTATATTAGTTTCTGAGGTATATACATTCAGCTGGCGGATAAAGAAAAAAACTCAAGGTAATTTAAATTGTTTTTTTATTTTCATTTGCATTTCCTAGTAAACCAAGCAAAAATATTAATGCAGGACATAACTATTACCCATCCAAAAGAAAAGAATCAAAGAGAGAGAGGATTACTCAGTGTCAGATTGCTAATAACTTTTTTCTTATTATGGTCCTGAGCCTGATTTTCTCCTCCTCATGCTGGTGTGACCCTGTCACCCAAGTTATCCTGTGGTGGCAGCAGGAAGGCGGCACCTATTTGCAATGAAGAACACATGACTGAAATCAGCAGCTCTCTTTGCAGTGTAGGATAATATGGGAGCTCTCAGTGGCCAACAGGACTTGATATGCCACCAATACAACTCCACTTTCCAGACACGAAATAGCAGCTCTCAGATGCGGGGACTACACAAAGTAGATTTCAGGTACGTTTTTGCATTTGGAAGGCACATTTGGAAACCTGATTTACATGTTATTTGTAAAGAAATATTATAAAATGTGTGACTTTCTCAACTCTTTAAAATCTCAAAGGAATGGTGGGGTTTTTTCACAGCCGTTTCTACATTACTCAGTTTCTCAGGGGAATTTTGAGAGTGATCGATTTCTAGTTTGGAGTTAAACTCACACTTTCTGTGAAATCTCCTTCATCTTTCTCAGACCTTTGAGAATAGCACCTGAACTGAATACTTCTCCCTTTTTTGACAGGTATTTAAGCAACAATGTTGTTCAGATTAGAATTCTGTGATCACCTAAGATTTTCCGTCTTTGCTACACACATTTATTTACAACTCTTTTTCCTCCTGAGCACTACCGTCCTGTTCTTGAGCACTATTATTTCTTTTCTTCCCTTGTGTGCCAGCTCACTGCAGGAAGATCCAGTTTAGCTTTATTTCTCTTGGCCAAAGAAGTTACAATCCCTCTGTCCTCCCTGCCCTTCTGGAGATCACTTCCCCCAGAGCAACAGTGGGCAGCAGGTGCTGTCTCTGCTCCTCTGACACTGCAGTTCCCAGCCTGGGTATTGACACAACCTGAACCTGATGGTGGGTGCAGCTGTCAGGCTGCAAACTCTGGCACCTGAACCTTTACTCCAACTTCCCTTCTGGTGGCTTTGCCACAGGGTTGATAAAGTCCTTGGAGGGCCAGAGAGCCCAGTGATGGGCTTAGCCTCTGCTCTAGAGCCCAAAGGAGCCAAGAAACCCAGCCCTGATCTTTAAGAGTTGCCTACTTATTGTTTTCTCACAGATCTTTGTCCTTGCTTGGTTTTTGTTCCTCTTGGGTTCTTTGTACGAACTTCAATCACAGTTCTTCCCTCCAATAGCTTTCACTGCTCAGAATTATCTAGGTAGTCTAATTAACTTCCATTTCATCATTTTGGTTTGCAATATAAAAGATGAATGAAATAGAATGGTAGTGTTCCAGCTAAATATAAAAGTACAGCTGCAGTAGAGAGCATGAAATCCTGAAGAAAACCTGCAGAAAGAATCCCAGTGTGCTACACAGAGTTTCCCTCTACAGGCCCTGGGTCCCACCATCTAGAGCATCATAGAGCAGCCCAGAGGAAAAAAAAAAACAAACAGCAGGTGAAAAAAATAAATGAAAAATGAAATGAAAAATACAGAGGAAATGATCAAAATGTGACACTTCATTTGACAACAGGAGGGCACAAAGCAAGCACAGGACAAACTTGTGGCTCTTTCTCAATAGCTTCCTTAATGGGAGCTGCTTAGATGCTTTGGTGCAGAATATTATCCAAGGGGAAACATGGAAGGGAATACAGAGCCAGCAAAGATCTGAGTATTAAACTCAGTGCCTTCTCCCGTGGGCTGCATTTGATGCTTGTAATGCACTGGAGATATTTACTGTGCAGCATTTAATGGCACTTAAAATCATGCTTTCTGCCCATGGTTTGTTGAGGAAGTGCCCACTGTATAATCAAAAACCTGGAGGAGAAGGAGATTTATCCACAGCTGCTAATGGCTTTCCTTTGCTCCCCCTGAGATCCTTTACTCATCCAAACTTATTGCTCTCTACCTGAAAAATATTTATCAGAATGGAAAGACACACTAAGAAGCTTCTTCCCAGGAGGGATTAAAAGACCACAAATCTTGTAAGATTCTGGAAAAAAATGTAAAACTCAGTAATTTATTCTTGCTTTTTTATAAGTAAATCATCAAGAAAAAAAGAGTTGAGGAAGGAAACAGGAATCCTTGACATTTATCTCACAAATGTGTGAGGCATTTCCTGATATAACAGGCTGTAACTACAGAGACAAATAAACTGAAGTGCTACACACAAAAATGTTGAAGCAAATTGAGATATTTCAGTGAATTCTGCTGTTTTGCAAGAGAACAGGTCCCGTGTTAAGATTCAGGACAAGGATATACAAGATCCGAATTCAGGTCTATGGTCTGTCCCTGAACATGTGTGGCTTCAAACAAGTCCCTTTGAAGCAGATTTGAAATCTGCTTACACACCAAAGAAACAAATAGAGGTGGCAATACTTCAGGTGGGAAATGGACATCTTTATATATTTGAAAATCCCACCTGGCACCACAGCAGCCACTTGACTCTTTAAGTCTCCAACTGCCTATAAAAAAGTCAGCCCTTAATCCCTCTTCACCTTAGTAAAATAGGAAAAGCAGCATTTTCTCCCCCTGTCTAGTCTGTTTAATTTGCAGCTTAAATCCCCTTAAATCAGCTTAAAGCAGGGGTTCTCTTCCTAGCTCCTGCTTTGTGCTCCAGCCTTCTCCATAAACAGCAGCGAATAATCACCTGCATACTCAGGGCTAGAGTCAGAATATTCCACATTCCAGGGCTGCAATACAGAAGCAGGAGTCTTGTGAGAAGAGAGTGAATGATGGAGAAGGAGAAGCAACTCCAGTCCGTGTTCGCATGGAAAGAAAGTGCTTTGGTTCCTGATGGTACCTGAAAGCTGAAGGGTAGAGTGGGATGAGAGCGTGTGAAGGTGGAGGGGTGGAAGGGCAGAAAAATCCATTTTTTATTTAAAGCTTCAGAAGAAATGTGACTTGGTTTTGCATTGAAATCAAAGTATGCCGGGGAAAATCCTGCGGAAAATCCATGCAAAAATGAAAACAACAGGCAACAAGTGCCCCTGCCAATACACGGCAATCCAAGCATTGTGTACAGCTGTGGATGGGTGGGCACCACACGGAGAAGGGAGGGCTGAGCAGCCTCCCAGCCAGCCTAGAGGATATGGTCCAGGGACCTGGGATGGACTGGCTGGTGATGCTGATGGTGATGGTGATGGCAGGGCAGCAAAAGTCCCCTTGATACCAACAGCCCCCTCCCACACACAGCCCAGCACAGGAATTCACACTTGTGGGACCAACAAGCTTCTGAGGGTGTCAGAGCTGTGAGAAACCCTGAGTGCAGAAGAAACAAAGCTCAGGAATGGAAGAAAATGTTCTTAACCTGATAGGCAGCAAAAGGTATAGAAAATAAGATGTTACAACAAAAATAAAAAAAACAAAAAAAAAACAAAAACAAAACCCAAACCCACAAATATGATAAAAAACTCAGAAAAGAAATGGAAAGGAGGCTCTCAATCTTGCCCTGGATCAAAGCATTAGCAGTTGGGAATGTTGAACAGCTGCACTTATAAATACTCTGCTCAGTTCTAGACATCTGAAAAGCAAGATTTTCGTTCTCCCAGGACACAAAGCACCACACTGATATTGTTTTCTGTGATATTTTTGCTCTCAATTGCTGCAGCTGATCTCAATCCTTTATAGTCTTGCAGTGCCAGAGACAAGAATCCCATCACCCATCTGTCCATCCCACATGCTGGGACTGCCATCTTCTCATTACACTGTCCAGCCAACAAATTCCTTTACTTTCGTATATGGGTAGCTCTCTGCCTCCTTAAACCCTCCAGAGAAGGGTTCAGAAAGCCTTTTTACGGCCCCCTCATGGGTTTGATGAATATTCTAACAAGCCAGTGCTTCTATTCTCATAGCAACCAGGTGAGGCCGAGGCACGCTAATATTGCTTTGTAATTTACAGACCAAGAACAACAGCACAGACAGAAACTGGGAGTTTGTCTGCAGTAATATTCCTGAGCCCTGACCTGGTATAAAGAGAGACATCTCTGGTCTCAAAGCCCCTAAGTTGTGTTGCTCTGGGATTTCCAAATCGAGGCAGGCTCATGCGTGGGATCAGAGGGACCTGAGGCTTGCAGGTCTCTTTTCCTGACTACACTGGTACATCTTAATCGACCTTTTCGAGGTCAGCAAGAACCTATGGCAGCAATTCCCTCAAGAAATCAAGCTTTTTGTTTCCCGGGGAAATCCTCAGGGAGTTGTAAAAATCCTAGCAGATAAAAGAGATACTTTCATTCCATGCAAATATTTTCCATTTTCTTCCATAGTCCTCAGTTCCTTCTGATATATTACTGCAAGTTACAATTAATGAGGAGCTTGTGCCATCATTTCACATAGTTTCAGCTGCCTGGATCTCTGCAGTAAATCACATCACCCCAATCACTGTCATGGCTCTTGTCATCCTACTTTCAGCTATTTGAAAACAAACAAACAGAAAATGTCACATCACAGACATCCTTATTTTTGCAGATTAAAAAAAAAATAAATGATGGGTGTTTGTGCAACTTAAATAACAACTGTAGCCAGTTAGTTATTTTGATTAGACGATGGACTGCAATACTTCTTAGGAATGATTACTTTTATCACCAATGCTCATATTTGGGGTTGCCAATTCTAAAGTAGGAATTATGATGGCAATTTGAGTCTGGATAGAGAAAAACAAGATTTGTTTGTGACTAAGAAAGGGATATTTTTTGGGAAGGAAAACATGGCTTGGTTTTAATCAGGCTGCCCAATATGCCCCTTCCTTAAGAGAAGCAAGGTACTGCATTAAGGAACTGTTAAATGGGTGCACAAATGGTGGAGAACTGGGGGTTAAGTGGCTGAGGACAGATCAGGCCACAAACTGTTTCTGGCTGACCAAAGTAACGTTTTGGGTTGAAAAAGGAAAACAAATCTAAAGCAGGGATGTAATTAAGAGACACTCCTACAGAACACCAGTGAGGTAATTATTGCACTTTATAGGCTGTAGGAATGCTCATCTAGAGTAGCTGATCTTCACTCCAGGAGACATGCAGCCAAATTAGAAAGATTCCTGAGCACAGCAACAAAAATTACTAAAATCTTAGAAAATATTACTTATCCTAAAAGGTTAAAATAATTGGATTTGTCTGAACCAGAAAAGATGGAGGAGGACATGATAAATGTCTTCAAAAATGATGTTATTATAAAGAACACGGTGATTGGTGCTATCTAAGCTGAACTTTATAAAAGGAGAAATAGGTTTAATTTTCAAACCAAAAAAATTTAAGTTAGACATAGGAGAACTATGGTAACTCTTAAGAGCAGTTAAGCATTGAAACACATTATCCAGAGAGTCCAGAAAATCCCCTTCATGTAAATCTTTTAGGAACAAACTAAGGAGGTATTCATTAGTGATGGTCTAGATTTGCCAGCATTTTCATTAGCCTGGCAGGCAGAATGAGACATACTAAATGGCTTCTGTTTCTGAATTTCTACAGCTCTTTCACAGGTTAGAATTCTGTCATATTTGAAAAGCATCTGTGAAGCAATCCAAGTGCTCCTGACAGGAGCAGCATCACTGTATTACTTAGCTACAGGTCTGGCCCTTTTCCCAACCTACACACTATTTTTACAGGTTTTTTTGAAAAGAGATACCAAATTCCTTTCCTGTACTTTATAATGACAAATCTATAGAAAACATTGACATTACTACTAATGTAGAACTGGTGTAAGTGAAAAAAAACCAACCCCTGGGATCCACTCCACTAAATCAGCCACCACAGATACTCATTCCAACTTCACAAACCTCCGAATCTTTTCTTAAAACCTAAACCCGGCTTTCTATTAACGTGTGAACATCTTAGAAATAGTGCTGCTGATCACAAACTTAATGTAAGATATAATCTAATTCTTTACCAGCAGGAGACATTTCTTAATCAAGACAGTTGAAAAGACTGCAACTTGTGAATAGAAAGCTTAGCAAAGGTTAGCACCCGTCTGTCTTCCCTTTTCTTGACCTTCTTGCAGTTATGTATCTGCTGCCTCATTAATTCCAATGACTCTGTTGTACCGAATGATGAATTCAGTCAATAAGGTCAATCAGGTCAATACCTTTGTGTGACAAAGACACAAACTGGAATTGCATCTCATTTGTAGCTGGTAACAATATTCTTAATGACTTAAGAAAGTTTCACTAGCAATCTTCTTCATTTTTGGGTTCAGGCCTAAAATTTGCATTTTTGACCATGCTTTTATGTAAATGTATTTGTTGTTTGCCTGGATAAAGAAAAAGCAACACTTCTGTCAAGAATATACTGTGCAAGTTCTTTTAGACTATTTAGAAGGCTTGAGCTTACCCCAAACACAGAGTAGCTCCCTTAGCTGGGGCCGAGGTGCTTCACACTGACCCATCACTGACTCTTGTCTTTCCATCTTGTCAAACACCGGCTGAGAAAGTTTTTCATCTGTTTACGTTGCAAAAGGGAAGGAAATAAAGAGGATGATTGTGAAAGGGTTTCTATATTTGTCCAGCATGACACAGATTTGCTCTCTGAAGCTTGCAGATTATTGACAAACACAAGCAAAGAAATAAAATGTTGTGATATAATTGTTTTTGAAGTCCATCATAAACAGTACAGCTGACTAAGAGATGGATGTTACCAATTATGTTTTCCAAAATTGGAAGAGACATTTAATCCAAACTATCTGGAGAGAAGCTAAAATAAATGCATTACAAATTGGTGTCTCTATTTTCCAATGATCTGGATCCAGGATACTCTCAGATAGATCTACTGAAATGCCTCCTGTTTTAGAGGGAAGATAAAACAAATTCTCCCTGAATGTGACAGACATTAATATTAATTTGCAGTGTTACTACCTGAGAAAAAAGATTTGCTTCATAATCTCTGTGACCTTTCCTTACTAACATTAGTATTCTTGATAAAGTCTAAATATTAGCTGCTACACATAAATACTGTGATATTTCTTCACTGTCATGATAGACAGTTTCCCAGCTGAGCATCCAGAGGTGAACAGGCTGGCACATGTTTCATGCATGAGATTATGCCTAGAAATATCCACAGGATATCTGAAAGAAGGAATAAAGACTAAATGTTTTATTGTCTTGGCTTTTTTTTTTTTTTTCCTTTACAAAAACTCAGGACCTGGTATCAAGAATGACTTATTTCCCGCAGACCCATGAAATATGAAATCACGAATATTTGAAAAACCTTCCTAAACGAGCAAAAAGCCAAACCAACCAACCAAAGCGATCACCATCGTGGCAGCTGAGGGGCAAGGGAAGGCAAGGGGATGGGTGTTGTGACATTGCACGATCTTTGCAATCCCTTCAGTAAAAATTACTGAATTGTAGTGGGTCTGGATGAAAAAGGGGGACAAACTAAGGGTCCATGTGCCTCTGAGCTGTCCCAGATAAATGCTATCACATCTTTTGATAATATCATGTAGCCGAGCAATAGCAGCAGATCGAGGAGGGTGTGTAAAATCCTAGAAGGGGCTCTGCAGAAGCCGTGCTGGAGTGTCAGCTGCTCAGAGAGGTTCTCATCGTGCATCAGGTATGCCTGACTGCAGAGCAGGGCTGATTCATCCACCAGGCAAAATATCTTTCATGCATTGTGGTGTATTGGTATTAGGGAAGAAAAGTTCAGGTGCTCACAGGAGAATGTTCCCAGAACCCGTGGTAACTGTCTTTATGGATTTAAACAGGTACAACATCCCATCCGAAATACTGACTTGAGTTGGCACAAAGAAAGTTCACCAACAGGGCACGGGGAAAACAAGAAAATACAAGGGAAAATATGCCAAAACTCTAAGTGCAAAAGCAAATTCACAAAGAGGAAACAAACAGAATGCAAACGAAGACCTATTGATACTGTAGAGGAAAAATATGATAATGGAAAATGCCCTGCATACGAGGTCAGAAGCAATAATTGTAGCAAGAGAAAACATCATGTCAAAGGTTGTACATGAAAACAGCAAAGTACAAAGGCATCATATCAAGGAAGCAGCCAGTGACTCGGGGTGAGATTTTGCATGTCCAACATTAAGGCAGCACAAAAATAAATAAATGGTTTATAAAGCTCGGGCTGGCATAAGATTCAAGGGCAGGCACAGAAACAACCAGAAAACTGAATGCCAATGAGGAAGTCGAGCATCAGAGACTCTGCTGGCCTGTAAAGTCTCACCCTTAAAGAACAAAAAGCCCCTCAAATAACCAAGGCAAAACTGCACTGACCTGAATCAAATTAAGATTTCACTGATGCACAGCTACAATGCTACTAGGATAATGTAAATGATAATCAGAATGGAAGAGTATAGTACGTAGACTAAGGTATGGACTGTAAAAATATATGACACATAGTTCTCTGCTGGAACAAGTGAACTTAGGAACCTGGAGAAATTATTAATAAAGTACAAGAAAGCCCAAAACACAAATAACTCAGAGCAGGCAATTCTCTATGGTATTCCCATAGCAAAGCTGCTAAATATTGCCAAGCTGTGTTTGAAAGACTGGGACAACTTCCAAGGATGTTACACCTGGAAATAAATAAAACAATTCAGTCTGTACAACATCTGTCTTGCAGAACACCCATTGCATTAAAACAAACAAACAAAATAGTGGGAGCAATAAAGAAAATGAGGGGGAAAATAAGCCCTAACCACCACATCCATCATTGCTAAACAAATAACAAGGCTGTCATTGAGAACTCTTGGCAAGCTGGGAATTTGCAAAGGTCCACGGAATTTAAACAAAGTGCTAGGATGAGCTAATTACCAAATACCTCTGCAAAACCCTGCTTGGTTTAACAAAACCTGATTATCCTTTCAAGGTAAATACTATCTGGATTAGGAGGACAGTTTCCCTGTGGTAAGTAACAAAAGACTCTCAGTTCTTGATAGTATTCTGCTGGATGGAAGAAAGATTTGAGGATGGAGCAGACAACCCTCCCCAGGTAGTAACAGATCAGCAACACAGCCTTGTATGTTTGGAAGAGTGAGTCGAGAGTAAGGAGCTAAAGAAGATTAGGACAAAATTGGGGGGGAAACACAGCATCATTTGTATCTTTGCAAGGGCTGTTAATCCATCCCTAAACAAAAAACAAGACTTGATGGACCATGTTAAAGAATTCAGGTCAGTTTGAGGATTACTGAGAGTCATAAATCGTACACAAAATGTTTTTTCCACTGTCTCACTTGTTTGTCTTAGGGTCGGTTTCTGGTCAAAAATGCAGTACAAATCTGATTATTGTTTATTTTACACAGTAATAACTTACTGAGGTACAAAGCAAAGACAGGGAACCATTGCATGGAATACCTGAAAAAGACAGGCTGCAGTGGTTGATTGCAATCAAGATCAGTATTTCCTATGGATTTCCACAGGAAAAACTTCAATTGGCGTGCTAAGAATGGAGAATCTGTGGGGCAGAAAACGAGGGAATATCAGTGCCTTGAGCACAATCCTCCACTTTCATCCCCTGGAGGGTTGGCTGCTTGGGCTCAAACCAGCTGCAACAGTGCAGCTGCATGGCCTGGAAAAGCCAACTGGAAAGTCTCAGCTCACTTAGGAGATGCTTTTAAGCTCCCCTCTCATCCTTGGTCATCGCATGAGCTACTCTGCAACCATGGCCATGCCCAGCTGAGCCTGACCCCCAGCTCATGCTTCTTGCCTTGACCTCTATGGGCTTGTCTGATGGTCTGAACTCTCAGCTGAAGGAGGTCACTGTCCCTGGACCTGCTCTGTCTCCTTGCTCAGGCACTGTGGGACTGTCTCCGTGGCAGTGATGCCACTGCCTGCCCTCCTGGCACACTCTGCTCCCACCGTGCCCTCTCCCCTGGGCAGTGCCTGCCCTCGCTGCTCACTGTTAATAGCACCAGGAGAATGTTTTTATGACAACGCTGCTAAGGACTCCCAAGAGCTCCAGTTTATGCTATTGAAGTCTCATGAATTATTCTTAGCAATGTGCATGTCCAGAAAGGAACAAATTTCTGTTTGGCTGCCTGCTTATCCCGAGCAGAACAGCACTGTGAGATCATGGATGTAACAGACACAGAAATCTCAGGAAGCCACTTGTATGCCAGATCCAAGACAGGGCTTGGAAAAAATCCAGGAATCCACTACAGGCAAAGATTTACATTTGCTGTGATCCATCATCCTGTTCAAACTGCCAAGCGCTGCGAGAGTGGCTCCACCTGCCACTAGACAGCACCAGAATCAATGTGATTATTTGGACATATAAATTTCTTCAAATAATGGGGCAGAAAAATCACAGTTCTGCTTTCACCCAGCCAAACACAAAACTGCTCTCAGGAACACGGGAGTCTAGAACAAAATGTGGTATCCAGAAGGCTAGACATGTTGGACCAAGATAAATAACATCATGTGAGGTCTAGGGGATGGATGTGACACTTATGAAAAAATGCAACACAAGCAACTGAAAAAAACAAATTACTTTTGTAGCACCAGACTGAAAAAGGACTATTTTTTTTGCACATGGATGACAACACATGTCGTGCTACCAGAACCCCTGAGAGCTGAAGGGTTACACACTAAATGGAGGAAAAGACATGCTACCATCAAATTCTACTGCAACAAACTAAAGACATCTAAAAATACAGTCGTGATATCATGTTTGGATCAAACTGCTCCTTATTTCCACAATACTGGGGTGGATTAACGCAAGTTTTTCCCAAACCACAGATTCACTCAATAGTGACACAGAAACAGGGCCTGGGTGCTCCTTGAATTCCTCTGAGGGAAGAGAAAGAGGCATCTGAGTTCCAAAGCTGTTTTCTGGTTGTGAAGCAGATCTTTCCCCACAGTCCCAAGGTGGACTTTGCTCACCCTCAAATCTTTGGTGTGACTTTCAGCAGCTGCACATTGCCTTTGGACCTTACCTTTCCTTGGTCAAACAGATCAGATTCCATTAAGAGGTATTTTCCCTGTACCTGCAGAGATGCATCAGGAATTTGGGATTTCACAGTGGGAGTCAAATGCTTCAACATTACAAGCTTCACACTGAGTCCTTCACTAGATTTCTTAGGGGTATTTGCAGACTGCATACATTTTTAGCTGTAGAAAGGTAGGAGTAAAGCACCTGAAAATAATTAAAGGAGCACTGAAATGCACAAAGATAAAGATAAAGCCAACAGGACTGTGAGAGATAATAGTTATCTGCAGTAATAAACATTAAATGAGAACAATTCATGATTTGTGATAACATTTAATGTGAGGATATAAATCAGATGAAAAGAGCACAGTTGAAAGATGGAAAACACACGCAGAGCTAGGCAGAAATAAAGGATATATAAAGAGCCTTTTGTTATCTTCACCTTGTAATTGAGATAATGCTTGTCTTTAATGACAGACCTTTAGAACAGCTCCTGCACTTCGCTGCAAGGCTGGAACAAAGACACAGTAACATGAGGTTTGTGGCTGTGCCTGATGAGCACAGGGCTGTGTTAGGCACTGCCAAGCCTCTTGCTTGCTGAGTCACGCTGAAGACACTGAACTTGGGACATTTGGCTGTAAATCTGCACATCAGGCAAAAGTTCATAATTTATTAGCCAACTGATGCGTTTCTTGACGTTGTCAAAATCTGATGTGTAAAATAAGTCATGTTTTCAAGGCTTAAGCTACACCTGCACAGGTGACATTAGACCAGGTAAGACTGAAGCAGAGGTGCCCTGTGACCAACCATCCTTCCCCTGCTCTTACAGGAGGTGCTGCAGAAGCAGGTGGAAGGCAGAAGGTGCCAATTTCTTTTCTACCTCACAGGAATAATATTCAAAAGAAATAAGAAAATGAAAGAGCTGATATACCAGAATTTTAAAGGAGACAACATGTTCCCAACAACTGGTTCCCTTGAAGCTTCTGACACTGCTCCACAGAACATTTTCTAAACCTGTGCAAGTATCCTACAGATGAAACAATTACAAGGGGAGGAAAAACAGAAGGAAAACTTTAGCCCCAGATTCGTTATGAATATTTCATGGCCTTACTGAAAGGATATTTCAGGTGAGTCTCCATAGCAATCTGCTTTGTATCCGGTATCATTAAATAATTTCAAATTAATGGCTTGGTTAATGGAGCAGGCATTAAATTTGCACAGAAAACTGGGATGGAAAGAACTGCAGATTTGCTGGAGGAATAAAAATGGCAATACCAGACTGGAGAAACAGTCTAAACAAGGTGCAATTGTTTCGGGATGAGAACAAAGCTCTGCGCACAGACAGGAGTAAGAGCCATGCGAGGCAGGAAACCGCCAGGAGACAAAAGCTCTGCAAAAATCCAGGGGTGTTTAGTGGATCAGAATGGGAACAGGAGTCAATAATAAGACGCTGTGGGGAAAAGCAAGCCACGGGAGGATGGACACAGGCTGCAAGCCACAGGCAGCACACCCTGAGCTGTTCGGTGAGAACACTGCTTTGGGCACTGGATGGCAGTGTGGCAAGCGCCAGAAGAATAATTAGAAATACAGAGGACCCGACTCTTCAGCAAAATTGCACGAATTGGGGTCCTTCAGCCTTTAGAAGAGGAGAAGGGTGAGGGAGAAGATGGTAACAGCCTTGCCGTGTAAAAACCAGCTGGGAGGAAAGACAAGAGAAAGATTCGTAAAGCACTTCTGTGAAAGATGAAACAAGAAGCAGTGGGCTCAAATCGCATGGCAGTGTTCGGGCTAGACCTGGGAAAAGCATTAGGACAGTGAAACAATGACGAAATAGATTGCCAGAGGAGAGTATGGTACTTCCACCTTTGGAGGAAGGTATAAAAGAGGACGGGCAACCATTCACCAAGACTAACAAGGAAAGAGTCTGACTTCCTGAGCTATCTCTAGCCCTCATTTTTGTTTCTTTACACTTCTCAGCAACTAAGTTGCCGTGACTCAAAAATCATAGCTCTCTAGTATTCTGTTCTCCCACTTAAGCCTTTCTCTTCATATTCAAAAACGCTGTGACATTCCATGACACTGCCTGTGCACGAAGAGCTTGTCATGAATATATAGGGACAGGGAATTTTCTTATGAGTAGCACTGAAACATTAAAACTCCTTCTCAGGAAATTTAACAGTGCCCCTACCACTACTGGTTCTTGAGAAATCAAAAAACAAGTCGAAATTTCTCTTCACAGTACTTTTTTAAGTGTCATTTTTCCAGCAGGTTGTACAAGGCTGTCATTTTCTTTAGGAAAAAAAACAACAACAAACCCTTAACATACATTTTTAAATTCAGATTGGTGAAGGAAATGAGGCAGGAAAAATGTCTTAATATGGGCAATGCTCTATGGAGCCATAAAAGAAATAAAATCACAGGCAAATACAACACTGTCATTATTTTGAAATAATTTTCTGCCTTTAGAATAAATGATTTAACTGAGAATAAGACACTTTTGAACCACTGAACTTTAGAGACGTAGATTTTTTTTAAAATCTAACAACATGTGATGTTAATACTGTCAATATTCTCCGAGGCACGCAAAAAGTTAATGAGGTTTTTCTCCGTTTTTATTGGCTAAAGAAACCAAATTTTCTGACTGTTCATAAACAAGTATTAACTATTTCTTCAGTTGTGATAGCTCTTCTATTACTTGCCCTTAGAAAATGAAAAAGTTGTTTCCATTAAATTTTCACATGCCTTCCCTCCATGCTTTTGACAATTCAGTTTTGATTAGGAGGCAGCACAGCAGCAGTCAGGATCCTTTTCTATGTCAAGAATTTTCCAAAGAGCCCATGGAAGTCGAGGCCTTTGAAAATCCCTGTGTACTGGCTTTCTGGATAACTATTCTGTATTGTGAAAATATCTGTATAGTTCTTTATCTGGTGGTAAAATGTTACTAACACTTTAATTTAGTGTCTCCAGCAAGCATTTAATTCAAATTTAGCAAGCCAGATACTGTTTTTTAATTAAATATAAGATGATTGTTAAAAGAGAACTTACTGAGTATTTAGAAGATAAATCTAATAGTCTTGTAATTAGCTCAAAATTACATAAGCAAGAAATGCCTAATCTCATTCTTAGTAGCACATGGACTTTATAAGGAATTTGTAGATACTTAATTAACAGTTATCAAAATAGCCTACAGCAAGACAGGTTTCTATTAATTGTTAAAATAGTGATATTTAATAAGCTTGTTAACTGATAATACACTTGGGACAACAGAGCCATTTAGTTTCCAAGTATTGCATTGTTATTCCCTAATGTCTTTATCAATGTATTACATTGCCGGCTTGTTCAGTGGAACCAGTGATTTTGCATTTAGTTTCGAGGTGTGTCGGGAGGCGCCACCTCCAGCAGCAGCTGTTTAGCTTAAGTATTGCTAGTCTGGGTTCACTTTTGCTGGTTCTCATCACAACAGTTCAAGTTTTAGCTTTTGGACCAGGGGAAAGCCTTGCCAGTTCAATTTGGTTTGCAAACCAGAGCAGTTCATCATCTCCTGCTGGAACTTTCTGCAGTAGAATGACATGGTCTAATAATTTTCTAGCACTATAGAGGAGGTAATCAAGGCTGAGCCTATCACCAATGAAAGAAAAATATATTGATGATGAAATGATATGATATGATATGATTGATATGATATGATATATGATACAATAAGTAACTGCAAGACCAGATTTCTGAGCCAGTGAAAGAACGGGCCACTGTAAATGCAACAGTTCCCAGGCTAAATTGTGTGTCAAGAACCATTCAATGCTGTTTATATATTGAGAAAAGTTTGCTAATGCAAGAAAAAGTAAGAAAGAAACAGCATTTTTATGCGATTAAAACAAAGAAAACAGAACACCACTTGTTTCCGGAGTTCAAAAGTGTAGAAGCACCAATTCCATCACAAGATTCTTAGAAAGACTTAGAAAACTTACAAGTGTTTTTTCATTTACTGAAGAAAGAAGGGATCTCAGCAGCTTCTCTTCTGCCCACAAATAAAAGGAATCATATCCGTATAAAAGAGATTTGGGAGCCAAACATTGGACTTGTATAATCTTTTATGAGGACTGGCTTCCAAATATGTTTTCTTCAGAATGTCCTTTAGGATCCAAATAGTGAGAAATTACTTTAGCCCAAGTAACCCTTCTGAGAAGTCATTTTTCTGCTTCTTTTTGGTTCGGGGCTCCTTTTTGTTTGTTTGTTTGTTTGTTAGAACGCTGGCAGACTGCAAAGCGGGCACTACCCCATGGCCCCGAGCCACGGGAGGTTAAATTAATTAGAGGAGTTAGAACACTTGGCATTACTCATTACACAGTGTGCTTCATGCATTACACAGCGGGTTTAATTCTGAGCAGCCCGGGCTGCAGTTGCTATTGTTAAATATATAGCGATTGCTGCCCACGGTGTCCTTATGTCTGGGGGGGCAACAGGAGAGTATTTCCTCTTCTGTCTGAGGCAGCTGTGGAAAGGAATCAGCTTTTCAGGAGCCGGATCCTTCATGACACCTGACAAAGAAGCAGAAGGACACATTCTAGTTTGGCAAATTCCATCACCAACAGCTGGATATCTTGCAAGTTAAAGGAGGACTTTTGAGGAGACTGATAGGATCTTAAATTGGCATTGTTCGTGCCAGCTGGAATTATACAGCGCACTTGGAAAAGTGTTCAGGCTGTGTCCTAGCACAACAAAACTGGCTGTCCCGGCAAAGCCCTGTGGGTCAGGCAGAACAATGCCTATTCAGATTGCATATTGATGTGTAAACATTGCTTCAAATGGTATTTATTATCTCACAAGTAACATGGGAGTCAGTGATGTGGTAATTCATTTAATTTGTTTAACCTACTTAATATACTGAAGACACTGTGCGAGTACTTGTCAGTCCATTAACTGCCACAGTTCTAGGGGCTGTTTCATCTACATTTAAACCCATTACTACCCTAAAATGTTGGACAGAAATCTTCTTCAGGCAACACTTACAAAGAGAGAAATAAGCATGTCCAGTGGCATCTGTGATAAATGCAGTTGCAGCAGAGATAAAATGTATGTTTGGGGCAAGGGGCAGGGGGAGATAAGAAATAAAATGTGGCTTAAATTTTTATGTCCTGGCTTTTGAAGCTTGACATCAAGACATTGCAGGCAGAACTTTAAGTGTTTCATGTGACAATATTTTGGAGAATTAACTTTATAGCTTTTTAGAAGCATTTTAATGTTTTCAGTAGTTTGTGTCAAGAGGAACAAGAGCTTTGTTGAACAACTTCTGAAGTTTTGCCACAGAGGGACAACTTCTGATAGAGCAAATTAAATCTGAGCGGAAAGTATAGTTGCTGATGGAGAACATTTTACCTGCAGAGGGGCACAGATACTGCCAAAGCAGATTTTATCTGCTTGCTAACAGAAAAGATTTTACCTGCTAGTGAAATGCAACTACTGACAGGGAAGATTCCACTCCTCAGCAGTTGAACCTCTATGGCACATAAAACTTTTTCTGTCAGACACTGCACATAAATTTTTGTCTCTGTTGAAGGATAAAATCTAAGGAAAAAAAAGGTAGTTGCTGATGAAGCTGGTGTGCATATGTGTGAAGGGAAATAGTTCACGGGTTCACTGCCTGCTGGGGAATAAATTTCCACCAGCTGAGAACCAGACCCAGTTACGTATGACACACAGAAATGAAGCACTGCCTCTTGGAGCAGGAGCCAAAACAGTCACGAACTCCAGAGAAGTAACCTTATTATGCAAAATTTAATATCAATACCGTAATGACTTCATTTTTAGAGCAGTCACATGGGAAAAAGGATGCTCAGTTGTTATTGCCATAGGCTGCAGTACCAAGATGACCAGCACACAGAGAGGGAAACAGATCCCCAAAGCAGCCTGAACTTTAACGTGTCTGGGTTTCTCTGTTTTTCAGCCCCGGGTTTCTAAATCAGCCACACAATTTGCTTCTCCAATTTCTTTTGTGAGGTGATTGAGTGAGCGAAGGCCCCTTTGTGCCCGCACAAAGTCTCTGTCCAGCCCGTAATCCACTTGGAAAGCACAAATACCCCCTTGGCCACAGAGGAACATGCAGGCAGCTGGCAGAGCACTAAGTGGCAGAGTCTGAAGAAATGTCATGTTATTTGAGGCAGAGGTATTGATTGGTAATAAAGACCTTTGGCTTTTTAAATACGTAAACCATGTTTGATTTCATGGGTCTCAGGCAGCTTTCTGCTGCCACACAGCCACTCAGCACACTTGCTCCTGTGCTTTGTTTTTGAGAATAAAATGCAGAACTGCAAGATATAACCACAGATCTGCCAGAATGCAAAATATACATATAAAAGACGTTTCCCACTATTCCAGATTTCAAATTCTTTCCACGTAGGCTATTGAAAGAGATGAAAATGGATAAATGTGTAGCCACCAATGGCGTCCGCCTCTCACTTTATAGAGAGCTACCATTTCATTAAGTTTGAAGTTTTTGAAATAATATAATCATAATGAAAGAAAGGAAATAAAATCCTCAGAAAGTTCTCAAAGGAGTATTAAAAGATGAGATTTGAATAAGACTGATCAAATGTTGGAATGGAAGATGCAGATAGGTCATAAGCCTTTGCTTTTTTGATTGCCCATATTGTCTCGAAACTGTTCAGCAGAACAAAGAGTTTTGTGGATGAAAGACTGGTGTGAAGAAACATGAATGTCAACTTGAGTTCTGAAAGACAGTCTGCTAATGAAATATTCTAAAAGTCATTTTCAAGGTGGTAGAAAGTTCTCACTGATGTGCATCAATGCTTCTGATAAAAAGCATCAAATAGTTATGCAAGTATTGGCTTTTAGGTCTGAGAAAATAAAGCAGTGCTTGCATGATTCCAAATGTTGCAGAAACGTGTTTAGTTTTTATACTTCCTGAGGATTAAAAATAGTAATCAGGATGCTTGTTTAGTTTCTAGCTTAGGCACACAAAACAATTTGGTATCAGTTAATTTTCAATATAGCAAAATTAGATAATACACAGTGCAAACTGAGTACTCTGAAAATAAAGACAGATCCTAAAAGCATTTTTAGTTGAAGGAAAAAAATAAAATCACACATTTTGTTTGTGCAATAAATAAAATAAGTATAATTTGAGACAAACAGTAAATAATACATTTGGCTGCTCCAAGTAGATAGATTTCGGAATCTGACACTGTGTGATATTTAATAGCTTCTTCATAATAGGAATTCATAAGACAGAAAGATCTAAAAGCAGTAAACATATTTCCAACAGTTCTAGGTGAGCAGATCTAATTAAATTTTGGAATATGAAAGCCTCTGAAGTAATGCTGCCAATTCCCATCTTCTACAGGGATTTTCTTGTGCGCTTGAAGTGGCTTCTGAAAAACTTGCTTTATCTTTGATTTCTTGTGTGGCCAAATGTTAACAGCACTGAAGTTCATAAAGGGGAGGCCTAATATACCCTGAGTGCCCATCACTTCCACCTTGGCACCCTTCCTCATTAACCCCCTGCACTGATGTGTGAGCGTGTGACCTCGCCGCGAGGGTGAGCCCTGAGACAGGAGGGCCACATCCAGGGAAGGTGTTAAACACCTGAAGCGAAATTTAAAGCCATTCTTTTTTGGCTTTCGGAGCAAAACATGGAAGCAAAAAGTAGTGCTGTCTGTAGTTACCTAAGAGACTCTGTTCTCATCCCAGGGACAGCCCAGTTACCCCGGTGTTAACACGGCTAAGGCACTTCTGCACTCAGCTGTGCCTACTCCTGACTACCCTTCAACAGCAACCAGCCCAAAAATCATCTGAGGCACTGCAACCCGTTGGCACATTCAGAATATGCAGCCCATAAACCAGCAGGAGACTGGATGCTATGGAATTAACTTGCAATAATCACTTATTTGTCAAAGCAGAGGTGGTTCCTACTCAGCCCAGTAATTAACACACTCTGCGAGAAGTGAGAGAGCTCCCGTCTGAGAAGCTGCAGTCCCGCCTCTGGTACCTTCTAGTGACAAAGCTCAGGCTGCTCAAAAACTGGCGAGGGTCACCCCACCCCATCTTTTAACAGTAGGGGAAAGAAATCAAGTTTAAATAAGTCAGGCAGGAGGTACAAGAAATCTGATTCTGGAGAGGTGAAGGTAAACAAGGTGGTGAGATGTCCAGCTCTGCTGTTACCCTCAGCACATCTCAAAGGCTCGCTCTGAGAGCTGCCAAGTCAAGAGCTTTCTTACCCTGAAGACCCCTGGCTCTTGCTGTCACTGTTTAGGCACCTGGGCACCTGAGAAAGAGCTCTGAGCTCCACACAGGCAGCCTCATCTTAGTTATGCCAATCTCACTAAAATTTGGCTTCAAGTCTTCCACCCACAGCCATTTGCTTTTGTTTCTGCCTTGAGAGCATCATAAATACTTATTATCTTGTGTGAGTTACAGCATCAGCGTTTGTCCCTGGGGTGACTCTTTTCCATTTGATTATGGCAGGGCACAGGTTCTTTGTTGCAAAACAGTTCAGCCAGGTTTCAAAGAGGTAATGCATAGCATATGCTAAGTGTGTACTTGCTTTTAACAGGGATCCCTTTGGAAAGAGGAACTGACTGGCTGTTTTTGGCCGCCCTCCCTCCCGATTGAGAAGAGGAACTATAGGAAGGCTTTGCTGAATGGCCTTTGATTTGCTGTCAATGCAATTTTGCCAGAATTTTAATGGTGGTCCCATAAGTAAAAGTAAAACATTAATCTGCTCAGGCAGTCAGTCCCTGGATAAGCCTTAGAAACTGAAAATATGTTTACAACAAAGATATCATAACCCTTTGAATACTTAAAAGAATGATAACAAAGAAAGCAATTCTCTGTTTAAAACTAGTTAAGACGCAACACTATTGTTCTGAATCCCGATGAACAAATAGAAGCCAAAGGTAAGTTAAATTTGTAATATAAGTTGCATTTATATTAGATTTAAACTATAAAGTTACATTTAAAATATAAACAGGTAAGTTTATATTTTAAAGTTACTTAGCCTTTTTCTTAAAATCAGCCCTAAATGAAATGTTTAACTCTCTTCAAATGTGTGACACCATCCATCACAATTTTATAGTTAGACACATAATAATGTATAATCTCAGCTGGCTGTCCACTTGTAAAAATGGGAATAGACTTGAAGAAATAAGCAATTTCCCAACAGAAAATTGGAAATTCTGCCAACCAATTCCAGGTGACCTGCCATCAATCAGTGTTAAATTCTCCCGAGCTATTGCTGAAGGGTATTGCCATTACTGACGGGCTTCACCTGGTGACTAATGGTATATAACAAATACATTCAAGAACTATAGAAATCCTAAGAATCTGTAATTGTCAGTTAACTTCCAGCAAAGACCTTCTCAGGCAATTCAGAAAGAGTGAGATTTCTATAACCTCAAAACTACTCATTTTTATTATAATGTTTTTAAAAAAAACCCCAAAACCCAGAATGACTTGATGCCATGAAACTAAATTAAATCAGAGCACAAAACACTTATTTGTTGCAGAATGATTTCAGGTAAATCTAGTTTGCCATGTGCACTGAATATGTGCTAATGTGACAATTACTACAGGCCTGTACTTACATTCAAATTCCTCAAAAAACTTTGTGATTAATAATTATGATTAATGTTTGAAGGGTGCTGTTCCAGGGTAATAGTTTCCATCAGTTGCCAGAGTATATGTTTAGAATTAAATACTAAAGTGCTTTGGTTACCATGTAAAGCCAGCATAGCTATGAGTTACTTTGTGTGTGAGGAACATGCTACAGACAAGAAATCCTGACTGTGTCCAACCAGTACCAGAGAAGCAGAGATAAATGATGATGGATTTGTGACATAGAATCTCCAAGGTATGGAAATAAAATTTTCACAGTTGTCAAAACCAGAATCTGTCAAGATTTAAATCTCTCTGTGAAGTACAGAAACTTTGATTTCCACTGGACTTTCAGATTAAAAAAATAAAATAAAATTTTAAAAAGTAGTGGGAAGTACTGCTGGCCCACCCCGGACTCGGATGAGGAAGTTTCCTGTCCCTAGCAGCCCTTTCAAAGTCCCTAATCCTGAGTTCAAAGGCCCACAGGACTGTCCCTGTCAGTGAAACTATACCCAGAGATCCAGACATCTGCCTGCCTGATTGCTCTGGGGCACTCACAGGGATAAAGAAAGAACATCTGTGAATATTAGTAGGACTTATATTTATAAAAACTGCAAGAAGATGGATAATTAATCATGTGTTAGAGAAGCAAGAGATAGCAGTACCAGAGTAAATATTCCTTTTTCTAAATAAATCTGCTTCATGCTGTGCTATGTTAGCATAATAATGGTGGGTTTCTCAGAGAGATAGTGAAATGTTTTAATTCATGGTGAAAAGCTGTATTATTCATAGTTCTAATGTCCATAGGGTGCTGGGCCACTCCTCAAAATAATGCAAAGCAACAGAAAGAAAAAAGAAGATGAAAATATTTTATATCCATTCAGTGTCTGCTTTGTCCAAAAAGGTGGAAGACAATGAAGGCAGAGGAATAGATGTGAGCAGAAAAGAAACAGGCTTTAAATCCCTAATAAAGTCCAAAGTAAGAGGCTTCCTCATGTCCTTCACCAGGTCTCAGATAAAAGGTGGACAGAAGATATCTCTGTGTAAAGACAGACATCTGGATTTCCCCTGTATGTGTGCAACAGTGCAGATTTCATCCCCTGTGATGCCCATGGCTTAGGAGTTCTGCTTTGGTTCTTAACTCCTTCTGTCCAGCCTTCTTATCCCTTGCCCAGTCAGCCAGCAGTGACAGGAGCTGAGCACTGGGCTCTCCAGAGTCTCTGTTAGGAACAGAAATCTTCCCTCGAGCACAGCAAGAGCCTTTTGCTTTCACACGATGTCACCTGATTCAAGCAGGGTTTGCTTGCTCGTGAGCAGATTAAATGCAGACAGGTAAATTTTCAAAAGAGCAGCCAATTTCTCAATAAATACGGGGGCTGCAAAGTTACCATGCGCATTCTTTGTTAAAAACCCACTGTTGGCACTCCCAGGGCAGTGCCAGTGAGGGCAATCCTAAGGGTGGGGATTGCTTATGAATACTGGACTGCAGTAATGCCAAGCTCTTCATTCCTAAAGTCAGGAAGGTGTTCAGGTTTCATAACATTCTGAGAATAATCAGGTCATCTTTGCAGTGTTCATTGACTCTCTCACCCCAACCCTCTGTCCGAGAGGTGTTGCTTAAAGCCATCGCACAGATGAAGTGTACAATGGAGAGGTGCTAAGGGGAGAAAGAATTAGGATCCAGGAGTGGGTTTCAGTCCCTCTGACATTCTGAGAGATTACATGTCCTGTTCTCTCCGTAGCTCCTGTGCTCTCCCTGGGTGCTTAGCAGAATCTGGAAAAGCAATCGGCTTAGATTTTCAAAGTAGAGTCTTAAAATAGCCTTAAATACTTAATGGCAGATTGAAAGATTAGGGAATAAAAGCAGAAATATATGCCACAAAATAGCATCTAAGATATTAATTTAATTACCAGGTCTCCTCTAAGGGTTGGTTGATTGATCTGTGGTAGCATGGACCTAATTTCTCCCTTCGAGTTCAGAATAGAGAAAAAGCAAACGACATGATCTTCTATTATTCTCTAGATATATATCAATGAACACAGTATTGCTGCATTTCACAGAACAATGGTTCTTCAAGTTTGGTATATCTTGTCTCAAGACATGTTTTCGGAGCGTACAGTCGCTAATGAAACTCATTGAATTACATTTTCTGGGATAACTGTTCTTTTTAAAAATGTTGAAGACAAATTGAAAATTATTTCAGTTTGCTGAGCTAAACCCTGTCCTATTAGATACTAACTGGATGGCTCCCTGCCATGGAGCAGCCTTCAATATACCCAATCTGTTCAGTAACTGCCCATAGCAAGGCTGATATTCACCTCCAAATGACTTCGTGTAGAACATGGACCTTGGCTGTTTGGATTACTTTAAAACAAATGAAATGCAAGCATTTCTCTCATTACTCTTAAACCCTCATGAGTATTAACACATTTCAACACACTGCAGCTTTAAAACCCCTTGAATTCTGACCATGGAAGTTCCATGAGCACAGGATGAATTCTCAGTCCCTGTAACTGGGTGAGTCCTGCTGACTACGTGGGAATAGCAGGAGTGGAAACCAGATGATTTCAAAACAGTGCTGAAAAGATTTAGATCTGTAAGTAATAGATTTGTATATGACAGGAGATATGCAAGAGACAACCCCCCCAAAAAGGCCTTTCTTCTCATGAATACTTGTACTAAACTCACAGGAACAGCTCGGAAAAAGGAATTGTACTGAGCAGGAATAAAAATAGGCCTGTGCATGCTGACATCTGAAAGAGGAAATAAGCAGGTATTTTCATAGAGCATTTTTACTGTATTAAAGAGAGTTGCCTTAGAAATGCAAAGACACAGCATCGGTTGTGACAAATACTAATTGAAACTGCTCAAGCCTGGAGGTACGTGTTCACTTCAAGCTTTCTGAACCTCTTACAAAGCCCACCAGGCTTTTCAGGCCTGTCCCATATTGTTCACACATCGTGTAGCAGCATCACCATCTGTGACGCTTCGGAGGAAGGGAGAGGGAGCATCGCAGCTCACATGGAAATATGTGCCAGGGATTGTTTGCAAAAAGAAGCATGTGGAAAAAACGGCAGGAAATAGGTCTCTGCACCTCAAAGGAAGAAGAGCTTTCTATCTGATAGGTCGCATGGTAAATTGTTATGCAAACTATGGGAGTGCTTTAGCATTACATCACTGTGCCAAAATAAGTCATTTCTGTGACATCACAGGAGTTACTGATAAGCCTTAGGATGTAATAAAGAGTTTAACTCCAATATTTTCTCAGAGTATTACAGTGTTAGGAAGTCTGGATTTCCTGAAGGGGTAAATTCTGACACCTCTGCCCACGTTTAGTAGAACCTTCATGAGTTATCTCACTGATTTAAGAGACTTACTCATTGAAGAGTTTCTTAGAGGTGTCTGGATGCCTATAAACAACCCCCACTTTTTAATACACAAAAACTGTTTCCAAAATCCTTCCTCAGTTGACAATTTCCCCATCAAAAGCAGAACAGCATTGAAAAAAACCCAAACCTGCAGCACTGCCAAGCTCAAAAGAAGCGATTCTGTTGTTTTAAATACAAATAATGATCCCTTGTTATGCACATGAAAAACACAGAAGAGGGAAAACACTGAAGTAGTTTTAATAAACGCTGTCATTCTCTAAGGAAATGCAGGAATTGGAACACTATTAAATGGAGCTACTTTATATCCTCTTCGAGTTTTCAGTCCTTCGACGGTGGAAACTGCCTTTGGGAAGACAACAGATGCAGGTCGCATGAGTATGTGAAGTGGTTCAGTTCTGTCCCTGTGAGCAGCCTGAGGAGTGAAAGCCACAGCCATTGCAGTCTCTGGGTACAGTACCTCTAGTAGGCTTCTTCCAGCCCATTACAATGAACAAGCAAACAACTCTATCATTTTTTCCACACACAGGGAGAAATTTGCGTGATTCAGTAAAATTTCAAACATCAAAAAGTGTTTGAATGGGTGTATAGTACCCACAAATATGCTTTTTGGTACCTACTGCGTTTGGGACATAAATTTGGGCCAACATTCTTCTCATGTCGCTTCTCTCGGTGCCACTGTGGCTCCTTTCCAAGATCCAGGCAAGATTATATGAATTTGCCTCATCTCTTTCAGCTGTCCTCTCCCAGAATGAGGATTCCACCAGTCTGTGTGCTGGGCACGAGGCACCTCTGAGATTCTCCATGAAGAACAGCAATTCCAAGCAAGGAGGAGGAACAAGCTCAGTCTCTGTTTTGAACTGTAACTGGTCATACCCTTCAATGGGGACAAGCCAATTTGGGAAAGCTTCCAGTGCAAGGACTCATAGTTGTGATGGAAGACAAAATAGAGAAGAAAGTCAAAACAGTGTACTGTGAACAGCAGTTTTGAGATTTAAATACCAGAGGTTTGAGGGGTTATTCATTCCAAAAATGAAGGCAGCAGGAGGTGAAAGAAGACAGAGGTGTTCTCTAACCCAGAATAGGGTGGCTTTCTTCAGAATGGCCTGCAATGCAGTCTGTCACCGAGCCACTTTCTTTTCTCCCCGAGTGGGAGCTGTAGAATATTTTGTGAAGTTGCACCTTTTAAAGTCCAGAAAATAAGCAGTGAAGCAAGATGCATCTCCTTTAGAAAGAGGAATTGAATTCACCCCATGCTCCATGAAGCCATCACGCTCATGGCTGAGCAACACATTGTTGAGTTGAATATAATGAGGCTGCTGTATAATGTCACATTATAAAAAACTGTGCAACACCGTGAAAAAAAATATCCTCCTGCATTCTGATAACACAGATCCCTCTCCCCCTACCAGAAAAGGTTCCGAAGAAAAGTAGGAAGTGGATTCAGGCATAGCAATCTCATACAGTTCATATTAATTAGCCAGTTTTCAAAGTGTATGCAGTGGAAAATGCAACTGAGATTCTTTAGATTGTCAGACAAGAGGTATATGAATTGCACATGCTGTTATAAACAGCTTTTTCTTCACTATAAATTAACACAAATAGGGAGAACAAAATCACAGCTATTTGATTGCTAAAATATTATTTTTGTAAAATTAAATTCATTAACCTTTCATTTGCAATTTCAATAGTTGACTACAACTCTAAAGCCTTGAAAACTCTATTATAAGAGGAATTCAACCAAAATTCTAAATGGCAAACCTCTAATTATTCATTCATAATTCTGAACTTGGGGCGTCCTTGATCATTCCTAACTTAAATAGACATAAGTGTGATGATGAATAAGGCCTTAGACATTCTCCTCGCCTTATATACCTGAAATCTGGAGGCTTACCTTAAAAATAACCATACAAGGAGGCAACCAGTTGCTTGGTAGACTGCAATAAAAATGGAATAAAGAAGAGTAAATAGGAGGAATCCTCCACATGTCTATGAAGTGACCCTGATGGCAAGAGTCATTTCTCTGTGCAGAAATCCCTTCCTCATCTACAGTTTATGTTTGGCCTTTTTTTTTTCTTCTTTATTTGAACACTGAAAGCTCAGAGTCTTTTATATCTTGCGTTTTTAGGGGAAGGAAAAAAACCCTCCAACAACCAGAATATACTCCCCCAGCCCTGAAATGACACACTGGCTACCTCAGCAATCTCACCTAAGGAGGCTCATGCAGCGCTTGCCCAGGCACTGCCACAGACGCTGTTCTCTTCCACGAGGCTTTAGGACATTACTGGTCTCTATCCCATTCTATATCAGACAAGAAGATATAGTTTCTTCTGTGTCTTAATAGGCACCAGGCTGTGGACTGTGAAAGGCAAGTGTTGATATGAAATTTTTAAGAGAGTCCTCATAATGAAGCAGTACTAGTGACACAGATCTTCTAATCAGGCATTTAGTAATTTTGCTTTGCAGCTTGGAAAATGTATTTCATTTAAATTCACGTCCTAGGAGCTGTGTGTCAGGCAATTACTCTCTACCAGAAGATTTCAAAGTCCAAGCAAATTAAATGGGCTCTGTTCTTAAAGTAATACTGCCCTCAAAGCATCATTACTTGTTGTTAAGAAATAGCAAACCTGAAGGCACAATTTCTGTTCTCTCTTCTACAGGTGCAATTCCACATAATGTTATTGGCAATCAGCTGTGTATATTTACAGATTTAATGCAGAGTCTTTCTGGGTGGGGAACACACCTGAATACTTACAATTCTGAAAGAGCATCACTGAGTTCAGTTTCCAGAACTCCAAGACTTCGGAATTAAATTCAAAATATAATGGCCTGTAATGATATTTGTACCAAATCTACCCAGATGTTAGAAGCTGTTCTGTTTCCCAAGGGGTTCCCAGGGAACCCACCTTCTACACCTCTAAGGTATTTGGTGCTTAACGGGAGAGTTGTCTCATATAGAAGCTGAGAACTGCAATTTCACATATAGATGAAGGCAAGACATTAATACAAGATGGGATGGGAATTATTTACGCCAACTTAACAGAGTAGGAAAGGTATAGGGAGCACACAGAAAAGGGACATATCAAAAAAGAGAAGTAAAAAAAAAGAGTAACAGTACCAAATGATTATGATTAGAGAAATTTAGGAATCTTTTTTTGCATCTAGTTAGACAAGATAATTTAGAGATATTGTCACCTGGCTGTAATCTTTGTATTGCACTTTCCCAATTGAACTGGGTAGATATTTAGTATCACTGCAGCTCCACTAGTAGCACAATTTTTTATTTTTTAACTATTTTTTTTAATGCCATTAAACTGAAGACAAAACAAAAGGCAAATGTGAAGGTACTTAAACATGACTTTCAAAGGCAACATTGCCAGAAGCTTCTCAGAGATCTAGAAAACATAACCTGGGTGAAAAGGCTGAAAGAAAAGTCAAGTCTAGGGAAGAACACTGAAAGACAGTGATACAATTATTGTCTTCAAACACATGAAGAAGCATTTAATGAGGAAAGAGGGACAGTTCTCCACATGCACTTGGAATAGGACGATAAACCGGGCTCAAATTGCAATAAAAAGCTGGGAGGACAATATCTCTTTCACAAAAGGGCTGGTAAACTACTGCAGTGAACTGCATAGGCAGGCAGGGCAGCCTCCAGTACTTGGGCACTGTCCTAACTATAGGAGAGGTCAAACCGAGCTGAATAGATCTGTTCATGTTATTGAAGTAAACAGTAAGGGAAACACTTCACTAAATGGGGAGATTATTGCCAGAATTGCATCCAGAATGAAAGGAATTCCAGCCTTGAATACTGATACTGTGTCTTTCTGTCTCCCACGCTTTCAGAAAAGCAGTGTAAGATATGGATAAACATAGGCAAACAGATGTAAATAACCTGTCCAAATATTTTCTGAAAGCATCTTCTTCGTGTAGAATGCCAGAATCAGCTCCCAGGCAGGTTTTGTAAAGGGTATCACCCTTCATTAATTTAACTATTGTTAGAGAGTAGAATGGGAGTTCTGCAGGGCAGGTTATCTGCGTAATGCTTTCAGGGCAACTACTGTCAGAGGGTAGGTACTGGAGTAGCTAAAATTTGGGCCAGGTGGCAGTTTTTGCACTCCTACAGTAGTTGTGCCTCATGAAGATCCTTCCACAGGCTTGTGATATTCAGTGAAGATCATTTGTTTAAAGCCAATGTAATATCAGGGGCTCAGCCACTGATTCCAATTAAATCTCTGCTTAAAACCAACTCTTTCCACTTGCTTTTCATGCTTATTGCTCTTTCTTTCATTACTTCGCTTGCAAAGAGAAAATAAACTGTTGGTTGTTATTGAACCAAACTTTCATAAGGACAGTGACGTAGCAGCAGTATCTGTGAGGGATTTAAAAAGATCCTTAATATATTTTACCGTGAGTAATGCCACGGAGCCTTGACACTCAGCTGTTAGTGTAATTCAAATAATAAGCAATAATACATAATTGTGATTAAAACTGAAGCAACAAGCAGTGGATTATACAAATGTAAAAAGAAAAGAAAAGGTGGTTTAGGTAGTAAACAAGGACACAGGAAAATCCATCAGGAGTCAAAGATAAGTATACTTAGAGCCATAAAATTACCTTGTGTCAAAACTAATTGAGGGAAGCAGCTCGTCACTAATGCAATTGTGCTTTAATAATCGAGATGGCATCTACATGAGCCTGTGAGAGAGGCAGCTCCAAGAGACATAAATGAAAACTTTGCAAGAGATCGGGTTTATTCTCTCAGCTATTTGTGTTGTGCATCAAGCTGAAATAATTGGACGCATCGTTTCAAAACACACAGTTTCTGCTCGAGTGAGCAGGAGGAGCTCCTGCAGCCCAGGGTAACCCACAGGCTCTTCTGAGGACCTGCAAAATTCAGGTGGTCCCCTGAGAAACAACCCATGCCATCTCATCTCCTAGCTCTTTTCTACTCCAGATATACACAGTCTGTCAAGGCTGTCAACGTGAAGCCGTTTAGATGTTGTCTTGTTTTGCATTTCCCACTCTAAAGTGTTCCAGAAATGAATCTGCTCTCTCTCAATAGAGAATGGGTCTAAGAATTGCCAAGGACTTCATTCCGACTTTTATTAAGGGCTTATCAAGTGAAAAGGACTGGTACAAAGAAGAATAAAATATTTTATTTCCCCGCCCTCCACCTAGTCTGAACGACAGTCCTTTTGAGGTCAGTATTGCTTAAGTCTGTAAAATGAAAGTGCTACGAATCACAATCAAATAACTGTCAGGCGCCTTATTAAATTTCATTCAATTCCATACAAAATCTTAAGGGACCATCGCTATCTTCCAATTTAGACAAAGATTAAATAAAAGCTGATCAAAGATTTATAGAATTCTAAAGTGATACTAAACACAATGTGCTATGCCTGGAAAGCTTTCCCTGGTACAATGGAGTTAGAAGTGCCCTGCTTTAATGGTTTCATTTAAGCACCGCTTTCCATTGGAGGAAAAATCATCAGTTTACAACCATCTCATCTAATTAAAATCTCAAAATTCACAGTCTAAATCAAATTTAGACTGGTGCTAGGATTCATATCGTTGGCCAGACAGAATAAGAATCTGTAAAAACTTCAACAAAAGAAGCAACATTACCTTTTTTCTTTAAATTAAAAAAAAAAAAAGCCAAAACTTCACTTCTGGTGTTTCCAGACCAGCCATTTTCAGCCTATTTGCCATCAAAGAAATACACAGGTAAGCTGAGAAGGTCTCCTAAGTGCAGCAGTTACTAAGGTGTCTATTTTCACCACTGAAACATACCCATGGTCTATCCACCAATGGCAAAGTATCCCATGCAATGATTACCCCACTACATTAAACACATTAACAGGGCATATAGGAAAGAAAAAAAGCAAAGCAGCAACAAGAAAAAGGTGCATTAACGGAGAGAAGTTGCTTCATATTTTCTTTTCTTTGTGCTGAAGGAAAGAACTAAATAGGAAGAGTCACAAGCAGAGGAGAGTCTGCCTTACACATTTACAGAGAAAGCTCTTAAAATTGTGTTTATTTGTTTTCAAGGCAAGCAGGTTCATTACAAACTGAGTGCTTTACAGTGTCCCAGTGTTCATCTACAACAGAAATTACACTTCTGTAAGAAAGATTTCAGCCTAAGGCTTAGCAGGAAATTTATGATGCTGAACATAAAATCCGAGTTGTTCTGTGGCAGAACCTCTTGTGAGACAATATACAATTACAGCAGACATACTGATTTCTGAGAAGCTTTAATGATATATAACTTGGGGGATATTTTCACCACTTTCTGTGCCTGGTCTACTTTCTTCTACTGGGGATCTACTGTGCCCTTAGAATGTGGAACTGTATTTACTGAAAAATTAAGCATGGGATAAACACACAGAACTCAGGTGCTCCCATACCTCCTGGACATTGGTGCAGCCTCAGTGACATCAATTAGGGGTGAAAGCAAAGACAATATTTGCAGTACAAATGCCAAACAACAACACCCGTGACTTGTACAAGGTGGGGTATTTCAAAATCCCTTTTAGATTCCAAAAGGAATAGAAAGCAAGACATCAACCAGGCCATCTTTCTGTTAGCAGTCCATGCAGTTTTCCATGTTGGTGCGTACACTTGGCACAACATCATGAGGAGTACATCAATGCCAGTGTTTATACCTGTGGTTCGTATATAAGGTTATTCTGTGATCTGTACACAATAAACCAAACCAGGCTCCTCTGCAGGCAATTCATAAATGTCAGCCAGAAGGAAGAAGGCAATGAAGTGGTTTACAATAAGCACGTTTACTTTTTATTAACAAGTTCAAACTGGGAACTTTCCCCTCTACTCAGTAATATCACAGGTAATTAAGGCAAAACCCTTTTGCCATGCACTTAGAAAGGAAGATGGAAGAAACATAACAAGAATTATTGCCTGCTGGTCACAACTTCAGTGTTGGTATGACTAATTCCTTTTGATGCTACTTAAAATATATGTTTTAGGATGAATTCTGAAGGGGAAAGGTAGCTGTGTAAAGAGATGGATTAAATAAAAGATAACAGGCTTTCCTGTGTATCATTTCAAATAACAACTTTGGCCATTTTTTTTTTCAGGATTAGCAGAGATCAAGATTCAAGATCAGCAGATTAAAAAATAAGAGCAGCAAAAATGAGCTGAAGTGAAAACACATTGCATGCCAGTCATCTATCTGCATAAGATTTTCTCTCTGTTCCTCCCTTAACGCAGGATCCTCTCCCCAATGTTAAGCGTGGGAATTGTAAGTACTTCTGAAACATGGTAATTTCCAACTGTCAGTGCCAGAGAAACCTCTCCGTGAGCCCCTCCGATGGGACCTGTGTCTGAGGAAGGAGCTCCATCTGAATTCACTACACTAGGACAGTTTAATATTTCTTTTCTGGAACATCTCCAAGGAAACGGAGATGAATAGAAATGAGACAAAAATTGGGAAATCCCATCTTCCAACTTCTGCTCTTAAGAGCCATCTTACAAGCCAGAAGAAAAGCAAATACAACAACCAAACTGTCACAAAACCCAGGAAAAATATATGGTGGGGATTTGGGTTAAAAATGTACATGCCATGATTTTCCTTCTTGTGGGGAATGAGGGATGAGATCCTGTTATCTGGGCCTGACACAGGCACTGCTTTGTCTCATCATCCGTTCTTGTCTGTGAGAAAAGAAGAGCAGACTCCTAGATTTTCCCTTCTGCTGTCTTTTGACCTTGGGTGATCTAAGGACTGCTGCTACCCAAAACCAGGAAAAATACAGAGAGAGATTGCCATTTATATTACAGAGAAAAAAGCCTATCCTTAATCTAGCACTTGATGGCCACAGGGAAATGATCCTGGCTTCTCTTTTCCATCTGCTCCTCCAACACCCCAGTCCCACCTAACACATTCCTTTTATATTCTTTTATAGCATGCACATTTGGATGGGTGAGCGGGCAGAGGAAAGACCTGCAAGGGCAGGAGAATTCTACTTTGGCCTAATTCAGGCACAGTGTATAATGCATTTGCTCTCAGCAATATCACTGCTCAAGAACCCTCCTGTTCTCTCCCTCTTTGGGCTGTTTCTTGCAAAGAAATGCCATTTCACCATGTGATTTCCCAGTTCCCACCTGTGTTCCAGAAACAGCATTCAGCAAAACCCCACCTTGAAACCTTTACCCGATTTTTCAGCTTAACCCTATGACACAGACCAAAATCTGAATTTCTGGGACACCCAGAGAGTAGTGCTGGGAATCTACTGAAGGGGGCCAAAGGAGTTTGAAAATGGGCTCTTGGGCTAAGGTATGGACAGGCAGGATTAATCACAGTCAAACAAGAGCACTCAGACTCTGATGGAGCAATCTTTCTTTGTTTCATCCACAGGGCCCACTATTAGATGAGCATATACCTTGAAATTAAGCCAATGGAGCCTGGATGGAAAACGTGGTATTAACTCTTTAGACAAATTAAAGGCCAGGCACCCAATGAAATTACCTGTGTTCTCAACCAGTGCACTTTCACAGACACTACGATTCTGAGCTCACATAAAAAACTTCTATTTTTCTTCACTTTGGGAATTAAAAAAAATGACATTTTTATGTTGACTTTGTATTTAGAACTAAGAACTGACAGTAGAAAATTCAAAATAGAAATTAAAGTGCATAAGTAACGCATTCATGTCTATTAGGAAAATAAATTTGTCCTGAAACTTTTACAGGACAGTGTCTTTAATAAGAGGCTTATACAAGAAGGAAACATTTTGTAATTTTTTTTGTCCAGAGCTATCTGAAGGATGAAAACTGTGGTGTAAATAGTGTATGATGCATTTCTAAGTAATTTTTGATAAATCAACTATGAACTGCTTTTAAAAAATCAGTATGGAAGTAGAAAGCCCTAGTCAGGCTTACACACGCAGAGGTTGCTTGTTTTGCTTTCTCTTTGTTTGAATGGAAAGTGGAATAACACATTTGTTTATTTAATATTTTATAATCAATAAAACCAGTTGTAGAAATATATTCACCCTGTAAAATCAAAGTAGCCTCTTTTTTAACGTGCCCTTAAATTTTGTAGACACCAGTTTGAGATCTGTGCAGGGACCTGCTTTCCAGCAGAGTACTAGACATGATTGAGCTTTTTTATTTGTTTCCTATTTATAAAACATAACTTCAGATGACAGATTAGCAATTATTTTCAAATGGAATTTATATTTTCTGAATATTTTGCTTCACACAATTCATCTTCTAGCACCGCTTCCACCGCTCGTGCCCCTTTTTTAAAACTCCAAGGCCTTTTTTCCCCACATGAAAATGATACTTTTGCATCCCTGTTGACAAACCGAGAGCTCATGCACGACATAAAACGTTCCAGAGAACCAAAGAATGTTTAATAGCAAATGGCATCTATAGAGGACAGAGAAGCCAAGGCAGCCTCTTGGTAGCTCAAGCATGTGACAGACCCATGGGCAGCTTCAAAGCTGCTCTGATGATGCATCTGCCAAGCAGCCAGCTGCTCCTGCTAGACAATCTTCTCTGTGACTTGGCATCCGGGCCTTGCGCCTGCCATCCTAAAGCAGCAGAGAGAGTCACAGGATGCGGGATGGTAGCCGCACCTTCATAAATCATGCACAATCTGTAAAAATCCCTGTGGAGACAGTGGGTGCCGTGGGAAGTTATATTGGTGCCCTGAAACGCTGACTCAGCCGTTCACTGGGTGAAAAAATAAATGTAAGAGCTCCTTTGTGCTCCTGATAAAGTATCGGAGGACTCAGAAAAGCTCCTGCGGCATAAAGTGGCAATATTTTCATTATTTTGGAGACAACTGAGGTGCCAAAGATTAGATGGCTCAGGAAAGGTCACAGAGGGTGTCTGAGGCAGTCAGGATTCAAGTACGTCTCACCTGAAATGAGCCTGACGTGGTACTGGATAGATCATCCCTTCTTCCTTACAAAGAACAGATAATTTCTGCATATAGCAAGATGTTTGCCATATAAAAACTGTCAGGAATGAAACCAGTATAATGAAGTTAAACCACAATTGCACAGAATCTCCCTTAACAGCTTTTCACAGTGTTAAGGAAGGATCATGCGTTTCCTAGATATTGTGTTTTATGCCCTCCTATACAATGTTAAAGCAAATCCATAACTGGCTATCACATTCTGTAATACGATTCCAAGAAGTTAGCCTCTTCTCTCAAACCTTACAGAATTTTGGGTTTAGAGTAGCCCTGATTTGATTGCTTCAGGCTCATGTATGAATTCTTACTTTTATGGTTCCTTGGAAACAAATAAATTGCTGTTCAACACTCTGTAAACTTAAAAGCGGCAACATGATGGAAAAATTTGGTGTTGGTGCTACAGCACAGATAGGCAGATTTAGAAGCTCACAGAACAGTGATTTGAAAGTCTCAGATTCATTTCCAGCCAGATTCAATCCCTGGCAAGAACTGACGGGGTGAACAGAACACCACAACACCCCCTGCTCGCTCTTGCAGCTGTTTCTCTCCAAGCACTCACTTCACACACAGTCACTGAGCAAGTTTTTGTGTCTAGAGGGCAGCCTGGCATCAGCTTTTTTAAACATTCATATATTATATCACATCCAGGGATATGGCAACATTTAAACAAGACAGATGATTAAAAGATAGTGAGAGCTATGCATTATGGATTAAAGTGTAGAGTGAGAAGGTTTTGGAACATTAGTGTTCCAGAAATATGAACTATAAACCCATGTGAAGAATTGAAAATCATCACACTTAGTGGTATTCTATGTACTTTCAGTGGAAAATGGAAAACAAAAATAGTGGAGAAATGTATCCCAATTGTATGAACAAATTATATATTTATAATTCTTTATTAGGATTTTCTGAAAAGACAGTGTGCTCATAATCACACAGAGGCAATGGAGAAGTTATAAAAGCTAATATTTGGTCTTAGTGCAGTCTTATTTTTATTGCAGTAATGTGTAGGAACAACAATCAAGGATCTTCAGATTGTATAAAGCTCAGGAACTAAAGAAAACATGAGTAGAGGGATGATGTTCAAAAATATACTGACAAGTTCATTCTCTTTGTTGTGTCACCTGTGGATTCCATCAAAAGATGAAGACAAACTGAAAATTATTTGTCTTCTAAAGGATACGTACAGAAAATATTTCTTCTGATATATAACTGATCAGATCTTGCAGCTGTCTCAGAAATACTGAGGATTCCATTGGATAAGCGAGACAAGACATCCCCTGGGAGGCCATCAGTCCTGACCAGCTGGGTGGTTCAGGTTTGCAGGTCCTCAAGCCAGCTATGGCAAGATGCCAGCGAGAAGGTGAACCTTACTGAGCCGTTCCCTCCGTTGCTGCAGCCAAACCAAGTCTCAAAGCAAGTTCCACTGTGGTGGAGAATTCCTGCTGTTCAACCCACCTTAGTGCCTGCAGTCCCTGTGTTTCCAGCTGGCATCATCTCATTGCCATAAACTGGCTCCTTAGGAGACACAATTTGGGACACCTTAGTGCAGAGAGGATGCACAGAAGGCCCTGAAAGACTTACATTTCACAGGTACGCTGTGCTATTAGTTAAAAAGGAGATGCTGCAACTTAGGAGACAGTCCTAAAAAAAAAAAAAATGACACAACTAAGTGTAATCTTCAGGATGAGAGGAGGGAACCAATTAAGTGAAGAGGGATAGAAGACTTTGGTAATGACCAAAAGGGATCCCAGGTATTGCAGCATTTTGCACTCTTTGGGAGTTTTGCTGCAGGGTTTGAATGATGACACAGACCAATAGATAAGACCCTGTGCATTCCAGCCATGGACAGGGCTCTGCAGTAATGAGGATGTCTGGTGAATGTATTTGTGTTCTGAGGCTTGAATTTATGGGAAGTTGTTGCATTCATTGAAATAATGAGGGGGAAGCAGTAATAGAAAATGCTACAACTGCAACAAAAAGTCCACAACAAGGGCAAATAAGCCCCCCTGGAAGTTACTTGGATTAAGTTACCCACATTTTGAGGAGCAGATGCTTGTTAACAAATAAACCACTATTATTATGCCTATGCTAGTTTGTTGCTCTGTTCTGTGAATTTCCTGATCCCTCTTGACTTTCAGTTCTGAAATACACATTGTCAGGAACTAAAATGATTAAACTGCGTAATCTGTTTATTCAGATCACATGCTGAAAAGTATCTTATTTCATATGTATCTACTGTAAAGTGATTCCAACAAAGGCACTAGACAAAAAAACGAGCACTCAGATAAAAGAAGACAGTCCTTGCCTTCTCTTTGACAGCTGCCTGCAGCCTCAACCTTCCATCAATAAACTGCCATATAAAAATTTACCTATCTAATTATCTTTGTCATTTCAATCATATCTATCATAAAGGCAGGTGAATTCTTAAAAGCACTCCATTTTAACATGTGCAACCTCTGGGCTATACTTCAAGAAATGCTGCAGCTCAACAGGACTCTGATATATATGTGTATGGGTTAATAAAAGAAATTTGCTCTAGACAGTCCTTACCCTCAGCCTCTGATTTCTCCATGATCTGCTTCCTGAGGTCTGCTATCAGAATAATTAAATATGTCCCTGCTATTTCATGGTGCTCAGCCCACTTATACCAGCTAAAACTCTGGTTCAGTTTGTGTATGCAGCTTCCTCACATTCTATCCATCTTTTGGGATATGTGGCAAATACAGATGTCCTGCGTGAGAAAAAAGTCTGTACAATTCAATCCACCGACACTGTCAATATTGGCTACAGCTTACTAATTAACTTGAGAAAAGTGAATGAGCTAATTAGCAGGGCAAACTAAATAGAATATCATTAGTTAGTCAATCAATGCTGGTTTCCACTAAGTGAATACGTAATTCCCACACATTCTGGGTCACTGTCAGCCTCTCAGATTTGCCATTGGGCTACCCTGTCCTGCACCAAATCTGAACCTCACAGCATGACCTGGTTCAACTTACTACTTGTACTCCTACAGATCACCTCTAGTTACACTTGGAAACACTCAAACGGCCTCGGCTGCTTCAGGTTGATTTCTGTTTCTTTCACTGAAAAGGGAAAATGAGGCCATAATTCTTCCAGGTCCAAAAACCCCACAAGTTTTTCCATAAAAACCCAGCCCACCCTGCTGCCAGGCCACAGGCTGCAAACGTTCTGCAGGTTTGTAACTCCAGAAACAACAGCACAGCCCAGTACAACAGGCAACCCCCGAAGAACGTGCTCAAATACGCGTTCACTGCAAGGTCCGCTGCCCAAACTTGAGTTCATTTACTTTAGTGCTTAAAGCCTTACAGGAATGTCTCAGCTCTCTAAGGACTCTGAGAGCTGCAAGTGTAAACACTGAGTTTCAGTCATGGCCCTTGCATTTTCCCTGATTGCATGGTACCCTTTTAATACTAAAATAACAACAAAAACTCAGCTGGAAACAAGGGGAACAATAAAATGTTTGTGGTGCTTATGAGTCTTGTCAGTCTCCGATTTTAGAGCGTTTCTTATACAAGTTGTTTACTTTGAGTAATACCAATCCTTGATGCCTGTGCCATGCAAAATCTCTTGCTTCCATGTGCACTCAGACATCACAGGCAATATTTGGGAAATGAAGCATTTCCATTAGTTTAGATAACATCATTAAATTCAGTGGGAGAGAATGACTGATCCATATAAATACTGGTTGGAACAAGAGTGCATGATGAAGCATCTCTTATTGATTAGCAGATTTGCTCTTGTGTATGGTATTTCCCAACATCCTTAATCAAGCCTTCTCTGAAAGATTCAAAGGAATTCTTGATTTTGATAAATAGGCTGTCAGGCAAGGTTAGACTCGTGGTGTTTTTAACCATCACTTGGACTTTTCATTCTCGTTTCAGACATAAAAGTCCTAATATGTAATACCCACCCTCATCCCCCCAAGCCCACGTACAATCCCAGAGAAATGGTGTGTTTTGCTACGAGAGATTTTGCATCTACTTTGAAAAATGAGGTGATCTCGCTCTGAGAGAGCACTGCTCCTTGCAGCTGCTCTTCACAAATCCATGTCTCAGGGTGTTATAGCAGAGCACATGCAGCTCTGCAGCAAATACAGGCACTAGAAGTCATCTGAAGTACAGTTTCCAACATGATCCATGTTTTGGCTGCCATTTCAGAATTTCCAGGTAACAGGAAAACACATTGCATCATTGGGAGAGCCAAAAAGAAAGCTTGAGGTGCAAGACATCTCCTCCAAGCACAGTGAAATAAGGGTATTTACAGTGTCGATCAGTGGAGGTGAGCAGAGAGCAGGAAAACATCCTTCTGTGCACTCTGCATAAAACAGAAATGAGGCTTCATTCAACCATTCCTGTTTTCCTAAGCTATTCCATCTGCAGGACATCCATCAAGAGCATTTTCCCAATGATGTTGCCTACAAGACCAAACACCAGTTTAGAGACACAAGAATGCTTGGTTGCATTATTCAGAGAGAATTAGTAGCTAATGATGATTAGAACTTGTATAAATAAACAATTAGTAGCATATAAATGCCAAATGTCTGGCAGAACCTGGAATAAGAGCCTTTAAGTAGGTAATTTCTTGTTTCCTTACACTGTAACCATCAGAGAGGAGATAACTGCACACGATGCTGGCATATAAATTTCAAAATCTTCAAATCTGCATCTTTAATTGATAACTTAATGGAATAAAGATTTATTTTTTTTCAAATGCTTCAGTGAAAAAAGAGATTATTTTCAAATACATAGCTGCTGTTCTTCAGTGGCATTTTTGTTACTTTTGCAAATAAAATTTGGATTCCTCGGAGGCAAGTGAGACTCCACTACAGAGAGCAAACATTAAGGCAATAAAATCCCATCACTTCTTTTGTCCATAAGAGACCTTTCATGTGGAACACCAAAAATGGGCATTATCTTCTAATACCTACTGGAGGATTTGAGCCAGCTCAAGTGAAAAGAATAAGCACTGCATCATTGGTAAATTACATTTTTAAAGTATTAATCTCCTTTTGATTTAGAACTGATACCACTTCATACTCTGTCCCCTCTTTCTGCAGGTGTATGCTGAGCACGGAACATGTAGGCTCCGAAGAGCACTGAAATGAAGCAGCGCTCAAAATAATGGGAATACTTCTTCCAAAGTTACAGACTTGATTTATTAGAAATGGTTCAAACATTTTTCCTAATTAATGTGAGCAAAGTGCCTAACAAAACTAGAAAAATGTCTCTAGCTTGGACTCCACTGAGACTAATACTCATCCTTCACACTTCAAAGGGCAAAGTTGGGTAGGAGAAAAGAGGGAGCACCGGTTTTAGTCTCAGTGACAACATTTATAAGGGCCATTTAATGTTAATATGTGAACCATGGCTGATGAACAAGTTCTATGTTTTTCCACTTAAATTGTAAATAAATCTTGAAATTGTGTGGAAAAAATCTTGCTATTATCTCACACTCATATTTCTCTTCACATCCTAAGACAGATTGAAAAATATATGCAAATATCTTTCCTAGCACGGCAAAGAAGTTGTGCTTCTATTTTCTGACAGATAAAATGAGGTGTAGATTCAAGATTCATCTCTGGGAGTGAATCTGAACCAGGGGTAGGTGTCCTAATGATGGGAGTCATGCTACCCACCTTTAGCTCTCCAAAGTGCACATGTCTGAAGCAGATACCCTGAGAGGTGGATTTAATCACAGATAACAATCACAGGACATGTCTAAGCATAACACATATCCGACAATTCTCGCTTCTCTTGTTCTAGCCTTTTTTTGCTACATTAAACAACATCCCCATTCATTGTACTGCCTCTGCCAAGGCCCGTTCTGGGCTGACTCTGTGTATTTGTCAGGGTTGTGCATTGTATTCCAGGAGCCAACAAAACACCAAGGTCCCTCTGGAGATCTGGCTCAGAAAGATTTGCCAACAGATGTGACCCGTGTCGTTGTCTGTGCCAGAATTAGGGCTTCAGGAGACCTGGCTTCCAGTTCCAAACCACAAAAATTACTCTTGTGAGAGATATCTAATGCTCAAAAAGCTGTGGAATCCTTCCTCCAATTTGTATGTACAGTCACTGTGGAGCCATATGTACAAATCAGTCATCCAGTCCCTCAGCAGCTCCAAATGCTGAATGTGGTCCTGCGTAAAAGCAGGGGGACAGCACAATGCCTTCTTCCCACTGTTTGCAATCTGACTTCCATAGAAAACATCCCAGGCAGAAGGACAAGTGCCAAACTTCATGAAGTCACCGACTTTAGATCAACTGTTTATCTGTGCTACTCACACTGTCAAATAGATATCGATGTTCTAAAAGCTGTGCACTTCTCAGTTTCCTTTTGCCCAGGCTGAATTCATGTCCCCCAAAAGTAGATTTCTTTCCAAATGTATAAATTGCTTTTTGTCAAATTATGAGAAAGTTTGTCAAAACACTTTTGCCAGTGAGATGAAAGAGCACTTAGTCCAAAACAGTATGGCAAGTATTTGAATTTTGGGATTTTCTAGAAGGAACATCTGAAAACCGTGAGGCTGTTTTTGTCAGCCTGCCAGTCAGATGTGAAGCAAACACCTTGTCTGAAAGCAAACAGGGAAGGATTTTAAAGTGCAAATAACACAGCTGAGACATGTTTGTTGTGTGTGTCAAACGAGTAGATCGCTGACAGAATTTGACACTCCTCTCGCACTTGTTACTTCTGTGAAATCCTTCATATTCTCAGATCCTTACACAAACAACAGCAGTATTGTCAATAATAATGTGGATACTAAAGATCTTGTTCTCTTTTCACCTTTGGGAAAATTTTGCTATCCACATGATTTGGGATCAAGAGCTGGTTAAGTTGGCACCATTGGCAGCAATTTAACAAAGTCTACCGAATTACCTTTTAACTTTCCTACATGCACAACCCAGCTCATTAAGAAAAAAACATAAAAATCAGTCAAACTGAATGTATTCATATGGCATTTTCCTTTTTCCTTGGTTCTACTTGAAAGCAAATATAACTCTTAATGGTACACATTTGTAAGAGAGCTGCAGGAAGTCAGGTAGAAAATGACTGACTAACAAGGAAGACTAATGACACCAATAGCAGTAAAATGTATAATAACCTAAAGAATTGCTATTTGATAAAGCCTTGCATACATACCCTCATACACACACACTTTGAGTCACACTTACAGGTATAAGCTATCATTATGGTAAAGTGTTAAAATGCTATGTAAAATTTCCATAGACAAGAAGACTTGCACTGTACGGTGCTGGTGGAACTGCAGAAGTAGTGGAAAGTTTTGGCAAGTAAGTACACTACATGTAAGTCTGAAGGCCATCTTTACTGAAAACAATTAAAATATTACTTCTAGCTTTGGGGGAAAAACCTCTCAACTTTAAAATCTGATCTTTTCTGTATCAAGATTGAGGTTTCATTTAAGTTTGTTCTAAAGTTCCATTTAATGTGCAAATGGGACCACATTGCCCGCCCCAAAACCTAGAAAAGATAAGCACCCTTTTTTCCAGGAATACCTGAGCTACCTTTTCGAGGTACGTTTGACAAACTCATCCCTTTTTGATAGTGAATGAGCAGCAGACTGGTTTTAATTTTTATGGACACCTTCATTATTCAAAACCCTCTCGTGAAAGGTTTATTACAATGTATGCCTACCTACGGCTTCTTTAGCACCTGGGACGTTTTTAGAGTGATCATCCTCTCATTATTCAATCTGTGGTGTGACTGGAACTGGAAATGTTTTCAAAAGTAATTTCCAATTCTGATTTGCTACCAATTCAGTCAAAACTGTATTTGTGCTGTTTACAGGATAGATTTGCATCCACTTCTTTTTCCAAGTAATTTAGCTCAGGGTTCAAGCAGTAGATCCAAGTGCTGCCATTGCAAAATGGGGTTCTGTTCCCCACCAGATGAACTTCTCAAGGTCTGTGCAAAGAAAGTCCAAGGTGAAGCTTAAATGTTTATGTGAATTAATGTCTGTGAGCCCCATTTCCTGCCATCATTATTGCAAGCAGGAATCTGGGAGTAGAATCATTCTCAGAAAGTTGATAGAAAGACTTATATATAAAATCAGAGCGCTTCAAGATGTACTTCTGCCTTCACTGACTCTTCAGGTGGGATTTATCTTGACCAGTATTAAACCACAAGTCAGCTGCGCAACAGCAATCCCATCCGTGGACAAAGAAAGAGAACTTTGTGCAGCACAACTGTCAGGCTGCCCTGCCTGAATGTACCTGTGAGCACACAGGAGCACAAACCCACAGCAGAGCTACAGGGTCGTACAAATGAACTACCAGGATAATTCAGAAGGAGACTTGCAGCTCCGGTGCTTACAAAGTGTTGGGTTTGCAATTCCACAAAGGCAGCGACAGTCAGTTCAGATTTGAGCATGTTAATAATTGGAAAAACTATGATACCTCCATACTTTTACATGAAGCTCTTCTTTATTTCAGGATGCATGGAGTTGGAAACTAAAATATTCACTTGGCTACGTTTTGCAAATGGTGAGATGATGATATTTAGAATGCTCTCATTAAAAAAAAAAAAAAAACCAAACAACAAACTAACCTCCTATTTAAACACAAATTGCCATATTTCCAAGCTGTATGTTCAGAAGTATCCCCAGTCATACTCTTTCATAGAATTAAATAAATAAATAGCTTTAGATTTAAGCTTTGTTGAAGGAATAGGCACTTCAAAGTTAACAGCTGGTTATGTTCTGGGTTGACCTTATCCTAGAATTCTCCTTGTGCCAAAGTCATCAGAGTTATCAATCCTGAAAAGTATTCTTTTTTTTCTCAGAATTAACCAGAGATCCATCCAAAACAATTATTCACCCACAGTTTTTTAATGTAATAAACTCATCAAAATTCAAATATGTATGTATCAAATACACGTGGTAATCCTTTATGTTATTTATGGCTTTTTTTTGACATGAGAATAATTGACTCAAATAGGTAATTGAAAAAGGTAATTTACAGTCTGGCATCTTGATTTTAAAGCTTTATTTTACTAACATCCACCAAGAGAGCAATCAATTTAGTGGTGAGGCAGAGCTAATAATTCCACAGAAGTTTTATAATGTCTTCATGCTTTAGCATGGAGTTTTGCCCTTGCTTTTTTTTTGTAATGGGGGATATTTATTCCATCCACACATTTTCTTTTCAATACCTGATTCATTGAAGTACAAAAGAAACATAAAGTGGATCAACAAGCACGTGAGTAATTACAAACCACTAAGTTACTTTTTGATTTTTATTGCAGCCTCGTCTTAAGCCTGAATCTGATGAACAAGTTCCTTCTCTGCGTGGCATTTTCTTCCCCTCTTTTAAATGCCTTAATGTGTCAAGATTCTCTTTTTCAGTCATATAATTACAATGATTAGACTTTTCCCCATCCATTCTCGCTCCCAGGAACACGGTGCTGTGTGTAACCTTTCAGCAGCGCTTTTAGGAAAACAAAGGCAGTTGATATGTTTTTGTAAGGCAAATTACAAATGAAAGAACTTGGTGTACTTTTGGCACCAGTTCAGGTTCTCTTGATAATAGTGTTCAGAGTGATATTTAGGGGATACATTTGGAATCAAGTGGTGTAAAATACAGTGGGCAAGTTAAGCTCAGTCCCGCTCCTAAGGCCATGGATTGTTTACAAATATCCAGATGTTCTTGAGCTTGCCTTGAATTTGTTTGGAAAGCCCAAGGCCATACATGTGTATTTCGTTCCTCTCCAATCTGTGGAATATGAACTAATAATAGGCTATAACTGAGGGAAAATATATTCAAATTAAGAAATACAAGGTTAAAAAAGAAGTCCTTTTGACTGTGGCAGCAAAAGGAGAAGCCCATGTTTATTGTTCTCTGCATATTCTCAGAAAGAGATAATAAAAATGCTGGACAAGAACCAAATGAGCTTTCAAGGTAGTTCACATGATGTCTAAGCATGTTTGTACACAGGGCCACTGGCCAAAAAAAAAATAGAGAAAGAAAACAGAATTAAGATGGCTGGAACAAAGTTGTGTTTCAGGATCTACTTTAAAAATAGTTAAAGCAAGAAGACGCCTTTGACGTTTATGTTTTTCACTTATTTACTAGTAAAGGAAACTATTAAAATGCTTAATAATAAGGACATTATAAAGGCTGGACAAGGCTCTCATGTCGATGCTTTCCCACCACAAGCTGGCACAGCAGTAGTCGAGTTGAGTTGACTTTGTTTGCACTACAGCTAGTGAAAATTTACCACTGTTGCTGATCTATGAGAATAACAAATAATAGCTTAGTGGTTTCTCCACAGCCTAAGAAAGGAAGTTCTTCTGGGATCTGAAATATTACAGTTCCAGTCAAAGGAGCTGTACTTTGCAACAGCACTTGTTACATGAAAATACATCTTATATGTACGAAGAAAGAAAAAAGTTTCTTTAGTCTTTCCCAAATCATTGAATTCCTTTGAAACTTTGAATCCCAAAGGTTTTGCCTCAAATTACTGTCTGAGCAGAAACTCTCAGCTCCTGCTTTTTCTAGTAGAGTTTATTCTTGCTCTCTTGATTATTATTTCAGCATTTTAATCCTTCTTACCAAGAGCAGCACTGAATGTAAGGCTTCTACGTGCCCCTAAAATTATATTACCTTCATCCTCTGTGCTTGTCTCTGTATCCAAGTCACCTTTATTAAGTAACTCCCCAGTGCAAGCTCCACAATGCATAGAGGAACAGATGCTTTGAGTGTCTGTACAACAATTATTGGGGTATTCTCTTTATTTTAATGGGACCCTGGATCCCTGTAACTGCAAAGAACATTCACACATTTACAAAAGATTTTATAATGCATTCCAATGAGAAACCATAAACAGATTCGGCTCTTCTGCACTCGTGCAATAAAGAAATGTTGAAGGCCAGAACCTGGAGACACAACTGAATGATTCAGCCCCATGAGAAGAGTGAAGTGAGTTTACTTCTCAGGGGAGCCTGAGATTTAACATGGGTTTCAAACAAACTTTAACTATTAAAGAGTTTCTTGTCAGAAAATGTTCACCTCATTCCCTCCAGAAGGGAAAGATAAAAATAGCTGACCATTCCTATTTTCCTGAAATGGTCCCTACGCTCTTATTTTTCTATTTCCTTTCACTCCCTCAGCCTGAAAATGGCAGCACATACATACTGAGTTAACTAGATAAAGGGACAGATTTTTAGCAGTAGAAGAGATAAATGCAATGGGTAATATACTCAAAGGCACGATGCTGGAAGAAAATATGACTCTGCATGAACGGCACACAAAGTTCCTAAGGCCTTCCTGGAACCAGCTCTGGTTGAGCTGACTGGGAAGTAGATGTTTAAAGAGAATAGTGACTTACATCCAAGGACATGTGCAAAACATGATTCACATGAACTCTGCTGTGCTAACCCGCCCTTTCCCCTTACAGGAGCCATGAATGGCCTCTCTCTCCTACACCTGTGGTAAAAGCTGCTGTCTTGGTAGGGAAGGAACCGTCAGAACCTCCAGTTACTCATCCTGATTGGAGAAGTTTATTTACCACAAACCCCACAGCTTTGCCTCCTTCACTTTGCTGTTCCTTCTCCTCAGTCCTGTCATGCAAGTGTTCATGCAGACTCGGACGGGGCCAGAATAAGGAGCTCATCTTTCGGGCAAAGAAAAAGGAAAAGCTCCCTTTGATTTGAATCCCAGTGTGTCTGCATTAACACCACTTGTACCTGAAGTGAAGCCCTGGGAAGGAGCAAGCAGACAAAGGACGGGTGGTGGGGCAGTGACATGAATTCAGTAGTGACATGAATTTGGGTTAGTCCGTGTGACTACAGACTTACAGGGCAGGTGAAAACAAGCCATTGAAATGAGAGGCTCTTTGGGGAATTAATGTGGACCTTCACAGGATGGCTATGAGGGCTCACACGAGTAATTGCTTTCAGCTCCTTTTGGTAAAAGAAAATCCTGTGGTACCTGCGGGGGAGGCACATAACATTTATTTCACACCCTCCCTGTTGTCAATCTTCACCTCCATTATTAACCCAGCTCTTCTGACCTCCCCAAGTCATGCATAAACAAAATAGTTCCTTCATTCCTCCTTACACCCTTCTACCCTCCCCTGCTACAGACAGCACAGAGACCTTCCTACCACAGTGATATTACAGAGGGAACACCTCCTCAGTTACATGAACAATGAACATAATTGAATTTATGCCCTGGGCTGCCCCTCCCTCTTAGTTAGGACTAAGGAGGTCCTTAAGTTTTATTAACATATTACATTAGCATGGATTTTAAAACCTTAAAATGTTTTCTGACACCTTTGCCAAACAAAGAGCCCTTTGCAAATTTGAGAGAGAAGACTTGGAGCTCATGAACATTTTTTTTTTTTTTGATGCAAAGCGCTAACAACCACGGCAGACCATGGAGAGCAGCAACACAGAAAATAAACACGAGCAGCAGGAAAGAGGAGGAAAAAACCCCTCTTGTGTGATTCCTTCATTGGCTTTGCAAAAACTTGCACTTGATACGTGAAGAGCTCTGTCTGAAACCATTAATAACAAAAACAATCACTAAATGAAAGAGCAGCCTTGCAAGCAGCCATCCATAAAAAGAAAGCCAGTTAATTAAACAAACCACAAGCTATCTACAGACTGTCTCTCTCACTTTAAAGTCCTCAGTGCAGAAAAGAGAAGAAAAAAATCTCATCAAATGATATAATCATAACAGCCTCAAAATAACTCACACGTATTTCCAGATAAATCACTTCTGAAATACTAAGTGCCTGGAAAAGCTTGGAGGGAAATTGCACCTCAGCTGCAACTCCTGCTTCTTGGAGGGGCTTTGGAGAATACTAGATCTTCTTTCTGTTCACTAAATGTTTATTCCTCTTCCTTAAATTGTCAATTTTTAATATAAAACTTTAATTAATCTCTAGATTCATTTCACTTAATGTTGCAGGGCCATTTCGCCATGTCTCACAAGGCACTTAACTGGAATCGAAGGCTCAGGGTTAGAAAGACAACATTTACCCCTTGCCAGAAGTTCACCCAGCTTTGTGGGCAGGGCAGGGAGCGCCAGGACTGCAGAGCTGGCCGTGGGAGCGTGGCTGGAGGCAGGGCTGACCCCACGCACGATATTGCCCTGGAATGGGATGTGCATTAATTTTCCTGAGATTATCCACAGTGATGAGAGTCTTTTCATCAGCTTCTCGGGGTCACAGCAGCTGCTGGGAGCCTTAGTGGTGTCATTCCATTAGGAGGCTATTATCGATCCAAAATCTAATTTGAAGATCAATTTGGATTGGAATCAGGACCCAATATGACAATGATTTCAGTGTGGATAAGAGGTAATTTACTCCTCTGGGTGCCAGAAATCAATTTTTGTTTTTCTGCACTGACCCAACAGCCAAAAAAAAAAAAAAAAAAAAAAAAAAAAAAAAAAAGGATAACGTGCAAATAAAGGATTACAGTAATCCAATCTGGAGGTGATAAAAGTATGAACTGGTTGCAAACCCATCTGAGGTAAACAAACATTTAATCCCAGCTAAATATCTCTGATAATGGCAAAAAGGCTTCATGTTATTTTTGATGCATTTGGTTAATATAAAATATGGCTTTGAATTCAAAGCACCTCTTTGCGTTTCTCACATAATTCTTTGTGGCAGTCAACACCTGTGGAGCTCATGTGGGGATCTCAGGACCCATCACTGCTGGTGGTATTCCAGCTGTGAACATCTGCAGTAGAGGGCCGATATCCACACTCACCCTGGACTAAAGGCTACACCCACACTGTGGGGTGCCGTGGCTTTTGCTTTTATCCTCATCCCCATGCATCCAGTTCCTTCCCAAAGAATGGGAGGATGCACAGCGGGCTACCAGCATCCAAATCCGTCTCCACCAGGAAGAAGGACCTCCAGGTGTGCCCTGCAGCACGTGGACCACAGTGCCCATGAATCTGGTCCTGAACTTGACCAGGGCAAAGAGATCTCGCAAACACCTGGGCACTGCACGGCACCTGCTCTGCCCACCCCAGCACCAGGAGACACGGAGACTAATGCATGCTGGGGCCTCTCCTGCCCTAGGGAACACGGGGAAAACAACAGGAAAGAGGAGGCATGAAAAACCGAAGGGACTTTTACTAGAGGTTATTGGCAGAGCTGAGAATTTTCTGCTCTCTCCAGGGCTGGCCCTTAAACCTTTTCACTTTTATTAAGTGCAGATGTACTGCAGAGATGCGAGACTTAGTTATCTACAGTGAAACTGGAAAGGGCTTTCTCTTCTTTTTTTCTTTTGCCTTTTTCTTTTTTTTTTTCTTTTCCTCCAGACAACCACAGTGGAATCAGTTTTATTCAGATTTGGCTGTAATTGGAGCGAAGCTCTCACTGAATCTAATTTCAGCTGGAACTAATTATAGGGGGAAAAGGTCATAAATGTAAGATGGCTGCATAACTATGTTGGAAGAATATTGACATCATATAGTATTAACTCTGCTCCTGTAAAGGCCATAAATACTTAGAATAAAAACAGCCATTAGGAGACAGAACAAAATGTACCTATTCCTTATGATTAGAGGGGGGAAATGAGGGAAGGAAAAAAACCTCTCAAGGGAGATTTAATACCATACAATGAAGAAGTGCTGCACACAGACACACACACACAAAGATAAATCAAGAAATAGAGATCAACTCTCTCAGAGCCACACTAGAAACAACCAGTGCTGTTACATCTGGCCTGAGCTCTATTCAAAACCCAACAGGAAAAATACAGCAACAGAAGCAGCCATGTGGAATTGCCAAGGCTGATAACCAAGCTAAGCCCAGCAGCAGTGATTCCACGGGATCATTACATATGTGGATGCTTCCCTTCCCTTTCCTATTGTCCCCAGCAGAGAAGGAAACCCACACATGTGACAGCTGAGGTTGAGCCCAGCCCTCCTGGAAACTGTCCAGATTCACCTCTCACCTGAGTCTCAGACCTTCAGGGCATTCCCCATGAGCAAACTCACAGGCAGACCTAGCCAGGACTCCTCATTGGGAATCTTGTCAAACCTTTCATGGGCTTTCCTGACAGATTTGATTACATGAAGAACTTCAGCATTTTCTCTCTGCTTATGTTTTCTTGTAACCAACACACTACCAGCACAAGGAGAATGACATCACGAACGAGAGTAAGTTATACATGCAGCCAAAACTTTGACTGCTTTGGTCCTTAGATTACAGAAGCTCAATACCTAAACCTGTTACACGGTCTGCTTTAGCCCCGAGGCTGAACTGCAGTGATGACCCAAGTCAAATTAATAAACGCAGAAGCCTGCCACACACCTCGTGATGAGCTGCACCACAATGAACCTTTGGAGATGCTGGAAGCAGCTGAAAGGCATTGCTGAAACATCAACTGAAGTGAGTCAGGAATTATTTTTTTTTCTGTTTCTCTACCAGCAACCCCCCAACTGGGGTCTGGATCAGAAGGCTGTGCAGTCTCTTCACCAAAGCCGTGTGTCACAGGAGCAAAGGCTCAAGCTCAGACTGCTCTTCATGTCACCTTCTTCTCCCCTCCCTTCAGTCTGAAGTAAATTCCTACTAAGCTGATGCAGGTGCATGAATAGGTCAAGCAACCAGCCTGCCTTTGACACTGCAATGTCTTCCCAACGGTGTTTGTTGCTCTATCTGTACCAATGGAAAAGCATTCCCTTTTTGGGTCACTTCCCACCAATAAATTCCTCCTGTGATCTCTGAGTTATTGCCTTTCAAGCAAGTGCTTCTCAGTCACCATCTATTGCCATCAACTGAGCTCACCTACATTTTCTCTCTGCTGTGTCCATGAGGAACGAGACATTGAATCACTTTTCAGAAGTACTCATGACAGACTCAGAACCAGAGGACCTAAAAAAAAAAAAGGCTAGAAAAAACGAAAACTCAAGCTCAAACACTTCTTCATGAGAAGGAAAAAAAGCATTTTTATCCATCCTTTGCTCTCCAGTCATTATTCTACTTGCTGGAACATTAATTCTTCAAATTGTTTTTAATTACATGGCCTAGAAATAAATATGCACCACTATTAGCATGCTCTCAGGGTGACTACAAGGGGTACTCACTTCCATTCCAGTCAAGGCACTATTCCAAGGTGATTTATACTCTCATTATAGGCTGTTGCCTTCCCTATGTAAATCTGTAATCAAATATTCTAAACAGTTGATGATAAATACTTTAGGTAAGTAGTGCTAGCAGTCCTGCTCAGAGCCATAGGGCCTCGCAGGTCTAACAGGAGCATTTTACACACACCCCCACACGTGCACATGGACAGTCCACACAGGTACACTTCCATGTTACTAAACCTTACAACTTTGGAATACATGAACGCCACCTACTTCAAACTGGTGACAAAATTTTTTTACTATGCTTAATTTAGCAAAGTTCCCCCTCATTATATAAGCTATTAGGACAAAAGGAGCATTAATTAACTTACTGAATTTTTGATCAGATGTTGCAATGATAATTTATCATTTTAATAGTCTGTTCTAGAGTGGATTTTTTAGAAATGTTTCGCAGAGTCAACCAACAAATTAATACAATAATTATAATCCTTTCACAGGATTCAAATATTATGCATCACTCTGTGTTGTTTAAACACCCTTTCAGTGAAGCAGTCCAAGGGAAAAGCATCTTTTCCACACAGTAAAAATCCTTTGGTGAGACACTTTCAATTAGTTCAGGTACCATCCCCGCAGATTTTCTTTTCGTTTAATTTCTGAGCAATTAATTTCTTGGTTGAAATTCCAGGCGTGGACATCCACAGGCTGTTTGAAATGTGATGAGTACTGTATAAAACTTCATCTGGATAGGAAAACTGAAGAGAATCAGGTGGCTTAACCTGTTCTCATGCAGACAGCCCTGCTTTCTGCACCAAGCTTGTCTCAGAGCAGGACAGAATTCAGGAATATTAGGATGCCAGACCCTGGAACAGTTGCACTGAGCATATCTGGGCACAACAGAGTCCCACAGAAACCAAAAGGGAAGAAAGAGTTGCCTTTTCTAATGGCACAGAACAATTTGTGCAGAACTGTGCTGTCCGGGTTTGACACCTCTCACTCGATTCTGCCTCCACAAGCAATTGCAAGTCTTTTAAAATTCCAGCCTTAATGAAATAGGTAAGCTGCAGAAAAGATTAAGCTGAAAAATACAGCAGGAATACAGAATGAGGACAGGTGATTGATCTTTGAGTGGATATCCAACAGTGCAATGAAATTCTCAGGCTGGTTCTTCTTTATTTCAAAATGGTTTTGATTCAGAGGGATTTTATAGCAGCTAAATCATGCAGTTGGCTCAGACTGTGCAAGCTTTTCAGCATGTTATACTCTGAAAGATGTCACATTTGGCAGAGGCAGTAAAGCTCCATGAATTTATTGTTGTTTTCCATTGAACACCAAAATCCAGGGCATCAAAAGATGATACAGCACACGTTACCACACTGTTGTGTGGAGTCGTCATTGTGCTACCCTGGCTGGCACCAAACCTCTGCTGGAATGCTGTGGAATGCCAAGTGGAAAGCATGGAAAGTGTTTGAGGCCAAAGCAGGTGCAGCCGTGTGTGACCCAGGGGTGACCGTGGCACACTCAGGCCACGGTCCTGTACTCATCCTGCACACCAGCAATGCAAATCCACCTTGTAAAGGAATGCACTTCAAGGCTGCTCCAAAAAATAATAACCTTCCTTTTGGGAGTAGTGTTTTTAGAGTCAGGATGTCTCATAAATGCCAAAGGATAGATATGGTTAAGTATTCCCAGGATCAGAACCACGGACTGGGTGTTTAATTACTGAATCTGTGACTAATGGACAATTGCCTTTCTCATAGTGACCAAGATGCAGTTTTATTGAAAAGTTCAGCTTGTGTGAACATGTTGCCAATTATTTCTGTACAAAGGTGTGTAAAAGCACATGAAATAAGACTAAAATCTTACTTTTTTTTTCTTTTTCTGTCCTAAACTATGAATAAGCCACACAAACTGAAATTTCACCACAGCTTAGTAATATCTATTAAATTCTAAGTGAAAGGCAGTCCCTTTTCAGTCAAAATTGAAGCAGAAAAAAATGTGACTCAAAAAAAAACACCTAGAGTGGTTTCTTTAACACCCATTTTTCTGTTCCACTCAAAGTGAGCTAATAGAAAATATTGCAGAGCATACATGAAAACTATATAATGATATATTCAAAACCACAAAATATAAAGCCATTTTCTCATAGACCAAGACACTCGATGTAAACAATCAACAGGAAAAAGCTCTTTGAAAATTTATCAGGAATCTTCTGAAATGGATATAAGACACAGCTGCCCTCTCATTATTTCCTATGAATCTGCAAACTCAAAAAAATAAAAAAATAAAAAAGCTGTCTTTTAAGATTCTGGAAGCCTCTTCCTTTAATAATTTATGTTGAAGGCTATGAGAGATGTTTAAGAAGCTTTTGCTTCTGTTTTCCAATTCTAAATATCTAGTCAGGAATTCAGTGTCTCAGCAAGTACACGGCCACCACCTCAGCAGCTGTACCCTGAGAAACTACTGCAAGGAAGTTCAAAAGAGCGTTCCGACCCTCAGTTTAACCTTGCAAAGAGTCTCTTCTCCCTGCTGTTGGATATCCAGAAGTAGCATTAATAGAGTTCGGGGTGTGCAATTTCTCCGTGCATCAGGAGCATTAGAAAGGTTTTACTATGTACATCACAAATAGGTAAAGCATATCCCACATGCAAGTTTCTCATTATGGCAGATATTATATTAGATTGCTATTCACAACAGGAGAATGTCACACTTTTCTGTGTACTCTAGTTCAGCACTTTTCTAATTTCACGGACCTCAATTTACATTTGTCAGTGTCTGAAGTTGGCTGATATTGGTCTGCTCAGGAAATGAGTTAAAGGGGAGAGAGGTCTTTCACCTTTTGGGCAGTGCCATGCTTTGATGATGCATAAATAAAGCACAGCACAGGTGTGTCAGCAAAACTGGGTGTCCTAAAGCCCTTTGATGCAGAGGATGGTGTTTGTTAGAAACAGAAGGTTAAATATGTAGGAACTGGGAGGCTGAAGGGATGATGTGAAGAGAATCTGGCTAACGTCTTAGAAATCCACCTTGTCTGTCACCGTGAGTGTACAGACACGGAGATTTCAATAGATTACCAATGCTGATTAGCAAATGTATATGGAAATTATATTTACAAGCTAAATTGCTGGCAGCCTGTGGTATGAACCCTAAAGAATTGGTATTCCTAGTGGCTCTGATCCAAAGACCTGTCAGTTGTTTTTTTCAATATTTTAATGGGATTCAGATAAGACCCTCAGGTGTTAATGTCCCATAAAGGGGCAGCTGTGTTGCCTACAATTACAGGTTCACACTTCCAGAACCTGTGGACACATTGGCACCTGTTACTTCAGGCAAGGAGAACTTAGCAAATGTTTTATTCTAAGCAGTGAAAAACATTTTCCTAAAGCTGAATAGTAGAGCTAAAGAAAAAAAAAATCCTTAGCTGCTTAATGCAATTTTATCCAACGATGAACTTGAAAGCGTTTCCGAACTTTCTCCACATTTTGGGTGCCGCTTCATTCGCATTTGCGGCCCCAGTTTAGAACCAGCTGAGGTTAAACACTGTCTTACCCAGGCATTGTACAAAGACTCTCGCATGCCTTTCTGTTTGCACTTTGCCAGAGGTTTGAGTGAGCCCAAAAGTCCAACACCAGGGCTTGCATGCCCCAAAAAAGCAGCGACACACGTGCCACTGCCCAGCAGTACATGGCACACAATCTCCAGCACACAGCTCTAGACATTCACACTTTTTCTAAGTCTAACAAGTCAAAAAGATTTGTACTTACACACCACATTTTCCACCTATTTCACAGCACTACACGCTTTGCAAAAGGAAGTAAAACCTTAAAGCAGACACAAAAGTCAGAAAAATGAAGCTTTGAGTGGGAACAATGAATTCAATAAACCACACCAACCAAACAAACCCCTAAAGTGTTAAAACAAGGCATTTGAATAGTAACAACTGTTAAAATGAGCTCTGAAATCTCCATGCAACATGAGATTTTTATTGGCAAACAATTAAATCTCTCTTTAAGTGCACTTTCTCTGCAAAACCTAATTTATAATCTTATCAGGCATGTCTCTCAGAAGAATTTGCTACTAGTCTGTGTCTTTATCTGCACAATGCAGAATGCTAACAATTGTCTTGTATGTTTGTTTCCAATGTCAAAGACTGAAATTCCAATTTAAGGTTCTGACTGTTTTCGGAATTTGATATTATTTTTAAAGTGCTGTCACTTTTGTTCACAGGGTGTGTCAGAAAAAGAAAATGTAAGAATAAAAATACCCGTGTTGCTGGTAAGAAGAAGAAGAAAGGTGATGTTTGCTAGAGCTGATTAGCTGTTTTATCATTTTCCTGGTACCCTCCAGGGCCCTATCTGGTTTCAGCCCTACTCATTAGACTTTAAGTTTTACAATAAGCATTAAGGTAAAGGAATTTAGAGGCAAGGAGGAATCATCAGTGGGCACTTTATGTATATTGCATTCAGCTCTGAATTTTTACAGCCTGCAGTAGGTCTGCCTACACAAACTCTGTTTGCTCTGCACTTTGCACTGCCCAGTTCTCAGAGCTCACTGCCTTTAGCTTTTCTAGAAACCTCTAAGAGCTGATTCTTTCCTACCCATAGACCTCTACCGCAGTGTACATTTCTTACTAGAACAATAGATTACAATTTCAATCAAATAGTTTTAATTCTACGAACTGCTAACACACCTCTTTTTTCACTTCAGCAGAATTCACAAGAGAACACAGAGGTGGGGTTTTTTTAGGAAGCAAATCATACAGCTCTGCATTATTATTTCCTTCCAGTCCCCAGTCCACGTTCTGAAATTCTTTAAGAAATGGAACCATAGCAGTCACACACAGTACTAGCCTAGAGAGTATTTGTTTCATTTAACTTTTTTATTAATCCCACATAAAATCCTTCTAATTCTTTCAACATAAATAGGACACATTGCTATTTCAACCTTTCCCTACCCTTTTATTTGGCCCAGAACACCTGATGGTTAATTCCCAGTTGAAATAATTAGTCCTTGGTTATCACCAGTTATTGTCACCTGTTCAACTTGCAAATGTCTACAAATCTGAGTTTTCTAATTAGCAGCATAAGATCCCTATAGCATACAGCCAGAGTGTATTTTTTTTTCCACAAGGCAAATCACTTTTCACTTACACACTCTGTCTATTGAGCCTCGTTTGGTAATAGTTTTTTAAAAATTATAGTGTTTTTCACAGAATAGACTTGCCATTGCCCTACCTCCTATCAAGCCCAGATGGCTGCTTCTGTAAAGGAAAGAAAAACAGAAAAGGGAATTAAATGAAACCCTCTCCTTAATAAGTATCCAAGTCAATTTAAATAGTTTCATTTCATTTTTACATCAGAGTCATGCCCTAGTATTAAGGCATGAAGAACATTCTCAGTGTGCTAATAAGCCCCATGACATGTTGAACTGACTTTTCAGTAAGTGGAATAAGCTGTAGTTTATTTTTAGCTTTTATGGTACGAAGCTGTAGGTAAACTGTGTTACAGACAGTGGCCCGGTGCATTAGATCTGGGTTAACTTCCAGCTGAACATAATGAGGTGGCCTTCCAACAAAAACCAACACAAAATAATACTTGAAATTTGGAGGAGGTACTTCTGGAAGCACCATTTTCATTCCCCACAGCACATGATATAAGATAATTACTTGGCTTTGTTTTCTATGTTGCCTGCAGTGGATTTATGGCCCTTCACAGGAGGTGCTTAGTCCACCTCCTCATTCTGAAGTTCTGCAGTAAAAATGAGCTCCAACACTTTTTGTGGGAGTAAATCATAGAAACTCTGGTCACACCTCTCAAGCCTTCCCTCACCTTTCCCCCCGTAAATATGAGAGGGGTTCCCAGAAACAGAACGTGGAAACTGCTGCTCTTGAGAGGTGAAAAGGGTTGTGCCATCCAACCTGGCCTTGAATGTTTCTAGGGATGGGGCATCCACAGCTTCTCTGGGCAACCTGTGCCAGGGCCTGACTACCCTCATTGTAAAAAAAGTCTTCCTTGTATTTTCCTCTGGATTTGCTGAGAATGGGAATCAATGCATCCCATGCAGAAACAGCAAGAATCTCACTTCAGAGATCTGCGCAGCTTTTTATTAAGGACAAAACCTCCTCTGTAACTCACCAGTTCTGATTGACTCATTAGTTTATGTTTGCATATATTCTTGTGCTGTAGCTGTAGCTTTGAGACAGGTTTGGTGACAAAGACAACCCCCTCTAAAAAACACCGGTGCCTTTAAACAGTGTCATTTTCAAGACAGCCATACAGCTATACCTAGCTGTGGATGTGACATTTAGGAAGTATGTAACAGCATTAATGGTATTATAGACAGGTACTGAAAGGTAAAAGCACTCTCTTCCGAGCCTGAAAGTAAATAACCCAATGGAAGATTTTACGAAGAATACTAGAAAACAAGTAGTTTCATTGTGCAATACTAGGAAACAAATTTTTTCTTCCAAACCTATACTAACAGCAAATCACGACACTCTGCTGTCTAGAACAGGTGTTAACAAACTCACCTTCACTTTTCTCTTGGTCCCCATTTATCTGTCTCAGGGCAGGGAGTAGAGCTCAGACTCTCAGACCCATTTTGGCACCAAATTCCCTTTGAAATTGAGTTGTTAGATTCCTAACTGTTTTTGAGAACCTGGGTTTAAATGAGGATACAGTGTCTGCTTATTGCTTTGTGTCTGGAGCCCATGAATCAGCCAGACTCACACACAGTGGAATAGGATTATTGCTTCATGGCACGGGCAGGCAGGAGCAGTCACAATCGAGCCCTTTGAGATCCAGGCAGCAAGAAATTCATGAAGATTTAAAGTAGTTAAAGGAGTTTATTTTCCAGGTGGGAAATCCAGATGTCAGAAGGAAAGCAACTATAAATTTTCAACCCAGCCTTGCACATAAAATGTAAAGCCATTTGGAGCACACAGAAAGCTCAGTATGAACTACAGCTGATGGCTGGTGCAAGGTATGGTCAGTGGTTTTAAATGATTGATGGAGTTATCTCTGCACTAAAGTACTAAGGTTGGAATAGAAGAAAAAAATTGAGACCTGCTATAATGGTGCTTTATACCTCTTTTCTCCCTCTGATGGTCAAATAGAGTTCAGTTGTACTGAAGGACTGTTACTTTTACCGGGGATACCTATGGTAGGTCTCCATACATCTACTACAGGATTTTATTCCAATAAACAGAGCAATACAACATGAGATGTTCTTTTTAAAACACCTGATAATTCATTATTGTTTCTCTAGAAAGTAGAGGAAGTAAAGCATATTCAGACTGGTTTAGTTATTTCAGCTGGACATGAAGAAATGCATACGTGCATAAATTTTTAATGCCGTGCTTTATTCCTATATGAATACACAAAAGGGCTTTAAGGTACGTCAGTGAGTCATCTTAGCCCAATAGATTTATTTCATTCCACTTGAAACAAGTTGGGTTTTTCCCCCACACCATCATGTAAAACAGTCTGGTACAGGGAGGAAACTCCAGCCCCAGCTGGAATAGCAGCATCCTGCAGACACCTGAGAGAACACCAGGCAGTCACTTCTTCCTGAGCCATGTGAGTTTTCACCCACTATCAGATAATTTTAATATAATTTTCCTGAAATCAGTGACACTGCTCAAGGACTGTTCTACATGAAAAAGATCCATGGACAAGTGCTGAGGGAACAGACTCCCAATACCCTCTGAGAAGGAGTACGAGACACCGAGTCTATTTATACTCAGCTCTGAGATCAGTGTATGAGCTGACTGGCATTTCTCTTGCTGAGGAAAGATCAATGAAGAAAAGATCAGCTGAAGAAAGATCGATGCTGACCAGACAAACCATTAATTCATAAGAAAAGAGATTTTGCTTGGAGAAATAGGACATTACCCTGAGGCTCAAGCTCAGACTTGATCATTGCTATGTCTTACACGCTGACCTGAATTCTCACTCCAGTAAACTGCCAGCCCTGCAAGGACAGGGTGAGAAGGAACTCCATGCTGGGCAGAGGTACAGACAGACACAGCAGCAGTGGAGCAAACCAGGAGAGAATAAGATCATAACTGGTCATGCCACATGTGCAAAGGTTCCCTCTATTTCCACAGGTGGGGATTTCTCACGTGCTTTTATAGCAAATGTGGCTATTTCTGGTAATCTAGAATTTGGTATTTCTCCTATTCTGGGATCTGCAGGCTCTTCTGCAGCTGGAATAGCTGAATGATGACTAATTTCTCTTTGGATATTGTCACCAGCATTCACACTGTAACAAGCATCTCACTCTTCTGTCTTCTTTCTGTAGGGAGTGGATTGTCTTACACTGTTCTGCATTGGAGTATTGCTAGAGAAAGGTGTGTATATGGGGTTGTTCTTTTTAGCTATCTCCCACTTGCAGTCCTGAAACTTTAGATGGTCAAGATTCTCAGATTGCCTGGGGAAAAAAAAAAAAGAGCTCTTTCAGTGATGAACTTTTCCAAACCCCCAAAGATAAGGAATAACTCAGATAAATAAGAATATATGCCAGAACATGTATGTATATACTCACAAAAGGGTTCTGTGGTAAAAGGGAAACGAGGTGTTCAAAGAAATGATGCTGTGGAGGCATTAAAGGAGTTGTTAAAGAGCAGTTCACCTGTGGATATTGCCAAGAAGAGGTGGCACTGCTGTAGTGATCCTGTTTGAAAGGGCTGCTCCGTGTGAAGTATAAACAGCACAGCAGCTGTAACCAGAGCGTCCTGCTGTTCCAAGAGCAGAAAATAACTTGAGATGAGTGTCAGCTTCAGATGGAGCAAAGCTCCAACTCTTCCAGAATAAAGGAGGAGCTTCTATCCTAATATGTTTGTTTGCATCCAGTGTTACCCCATCCTCTCTCCAGGATCACGCACTGTCATTGTGCTCCTGGCACAGCAGGAGAGCAGCAGTGGGTCATTGAGGGGAAGCTCCAAAAAAGCATTTGAAGCTCTGTTTTGATGAAAAAAATGGATTTTGAAAGAAAAAAACAAATACACACCCCCCCCACACACACACACAGACACTGAACAAGTGGTAGTAAAGATATAGACTTAGCAATGAGTAGCCATAATTTCCCAGAGCAAAAGGATAAGTCCAAAATAATGCCTGAGTATTTCTAGGATGACAAACAGCAAGCTCTTGGAACAGTGATGGATTTAATGAAAAAAACACTCCAAAGAGAACTTACCATGCAAGGCATGATCCCAGGTTAAGCCACTATCCTTAGTTGTTTATGCTAGGAATCAGATATAAAATCCTCATAGAATATTTATTTAGGATGGCATGCTACTGATTATTATAAAAGAACTGTTAGATACATCTTAATATATACCTGGAGCCAATACACACTGTCTTAATGGACTGCCACATGTACCAAATGAAACTATTAATTAAATCAAGCCTTACTCTCTTCAGTGGTTAAAAGGAAAATAACCTGGTTTATAAATCCAGCCTCAAATCACTGGGTAATGGCTGTACCTTGCTTATGAAATTTTTGTTGCTGTAATCAGAAGAATAAAAATCAGATTAAATTTGAAGTATTGTTTTAACAATATGCTTCAAGAATGCTTTTAGAATATCTGGACCTTCCCCTTTGTTTCTTTTCGGTGTGAAATTCCATGGGAAAAATGGAGAGAAATCATTCAGTATTACATGAAGACAATTCAGAAAGCATATAAATGTGTTTTCCCCAATTCTCTTATTGCTACCTATTTCTTTAGAAAGGTGGGGTGAAAAATCTTGATACGGTGAGGATTTCTTAAATGAAAAAGTATTTTGAAAATACACATATAATGCAAGTACCTTCCCAAGGAAACCCAGAAGAATTACGCAGTTAACTTGAACCTATTTTTGCTAAAAAGCCAAGATCCGCATTTTTGCACCCAAAGCCCTGCTCACACACTGCAGCCCCATGTTCTGGTTGTCCAGCTGCTCCAGCTGTGACCCTGCTGCCACCGGGCTCCACTGGGCACTGAACTTCAGGAGGTTTTGTTCCTTGGCAAGTGTAGCAGTGCCCCAGATATCCCAGAGCCACGCTGGGAATCATCTTGAAGCACAGAATAACGGGATGGCAGCTCTAAGATCGTGGGATTCCTTCAGCTAACAGTGTGCGCTACCAACAGTTTCACATTTCTTTCATATATTATTTTTGCATTTTGGGGGCACCGTTCCTCAGACCCCGTTATGGGAACGAGTCTTGCTGGTGAATTTGAAGGAGGAGAATACACAGCTTCACAACCTGTGAATTGTCAGAGTCTTTTGTGCTTTTGTTCAGAATTCAGCCCAACTTCGTGGGTGAAATCCAAACCTCTTTCAAGTCAGTGGGAGTTTTCTCATGGATTCAAAGAGGCAGTCCTGCTTTGTGAGGATAAGCTGGAGCTCCATTTTGCCAAACTCCACATGCCCAAAATGCATTGTTCATCTATAGCTGCCTTGATCATAAATATGTCTCATTTTCTCGTTTGACTTTATTCAGAGTCACTCCCCTGAAGTTCTAGCTTGCGTATTTATTATTGATTCCGAAATATCTGGCTAACAATGACAGCCTGACTCAATGGCCGGTACAATTTGGACAGCTGTCATTTTTAAGCCGGACTTTAGGAAGAGAAACATATAGTGAAGTTCACATGCTTCCCGGATAAAACTGGACACTATCTAACCAACAATCCTATGGCTTTGCATTTATTGCAATAAATTATTTCCATACTCTGGTGCTATGGACATGGTGAAGGGTCTGGAGGGGCTGTACAAGGAGCAGCTGGCACCACTTGGCTTGTTCAGCTGGAGCACAGGGGAGTGAGGGCAGAGAGCTCATCGGGCTCTGCAGCTCCATCTCTGCTCTGTGGGAGCAGGGACAGGACCTGAGGAACATCTGGAGCTGTGTCAGGGCAGGGTTAGGTTGGACATCAGGGAAAGGTCCTTCCCCCAGAGGGTGGTGGGCACTGCCCAGGCTCCCCAGGGCAGTGGGCACGGCCCCAAGGCTGCCAGAGCTCCAGGGGGGTTTGGACAGGGACAGGGTGGGATTGTTGGGGTGTCTCTGCAGGGCCAGGAGCTGGACCTGGATGACCCCTGTGGGTCCCTTCCAGCTCGGGAAAGTCTCTACATGGTATGATGCTCTTGTCGCTCCAGGCAGTTCCCAGGCAGGGAGCAGCTACTCATGGAAACCACACCCCATCATTTTTGGGGGAGTTCTGGCTCAGCTGACAGCTCACCTGAAGAGCTGAATCTGTGGCAGAGACTTCACAGTGCATTTCAATACAACATTCAGTTTAATTAGCACTCGGGCGATTCCTTTTGTTGCCGGTAAACAACAGGAAGATTTGACAAGGCAGAGAAGAGAGTGTATTTGCTGCTTTCATATGTCGCTCAAACTAGCCCATCACCATTCCCAAACTAATACTTCTTTACACGAACTTCTGCTAAATAGTGTTAGATTTTTAAGTCTCAACCTGGCAGGTTTTCCCAGGGTTGCATCTGATATCAAAATCAAGGTTTATTAACATTACAAAGAGCACCGCTGTCCTGTAGTGCCCCTTTTATCATTCTAAGCAGCTGCCTTGAGGCAATGCGTTTAACCTTGGGAAATGGGAGAGGAATTCTGGGAAGCCAGAAATCTTTGACAGCTCAAGCCTTTTTCCTCAGCCAAAATCTGCTCTCCGGCTTCAGCTCCCACACTGAAAAAAAGAAAAAGAAAAAAAAAAAACCACCAACCAAAAAAACAAGGGGGGGGAAAAAAAAAAAGGAGACCCTTATTTGATGTTTATCTATTCCATTCACTGCACTTAAAATCGGAAGCGGTGATGGCATTTGCTTACAGCGATCTCCCATTTGTGCTTCAAGCACACCGGGGATGAAAATTTCCTTTTTCCCTACTGACACTCCTCTCAGAGAGATCAAAGTGATGGGAGGGTGTGTTGGGGGGACACCGAATGAAACCCCAAACCATTTTGCACGGTGCTAATTTTAAAAAAAATAAATAAAAAAGGAGTCCTGCAGGTTATCTTATTCCTACGTATTTTATGTTTTGTGATAAATTTCACATTCCATTCACTGTTTCATCACCTGTTGAAATAGCAAAGGAACTGTCACTGGTTCAGTTATAAGCCCTTATTTGTCAGGGTTTAGGGCTTAGCTGTAAAAATAGAATTCATTTTGATGTTTCACATATCAATTCTCACTTTATACACAGCTTTTTCTTTCAGAAGCTCCCAAAGTATTTCCTAAGCTCCACATGAATGTAACCTTTGAAATTCCACAGTTTCTGGCTGGCCCGTGGCATATTGCAAACCACCAAAGCAGTGTGCATACAAATGAACCACCAGATATTAAACAAACAGGCTTAAATTTTGGAATTCCATCTCTTGGGAAAAAAAAAAAAGAAAAAAACTAAAACCAAAACAACATCCAAAGTCCTTTTTTGCCCCAAAGTTTTTGACAGAAATGAATATAATAAGCTATACCACTCAGGGCCAAATTCAGAAGAGAAAACATGCATGTCATCTGATGGATTTATCTTAGAGTAAAACTGCCCTTCCCTGCTCTCCTAGGGTGTATTTACATGGCATGGCACAGTGGTTTTCCTCCTCAGCAGGCAACATTAGCCCAGGCAGAAGCTTTCTGAGGCAGCTGCAGCCTCGCAGCCTGTCTGCAGTCAGGTGCCTTGGTGCAGAGCAGGAGTGGAGGGCACATCAGACCTGGCGCATCAGCCCTCTGAGCTCAGGGAACACGGTCTGTGCTCTCCCTGTTCATAGCTATCTCCACCTAATGAGATTCTGCTCTTATGCAGGTGAATTGCTCAACTGCTCTCACCATAAGCAGCTTAATGTTTCACCCAGCCAATTCCGCTCCGACGTGTGTTCCTGGCCGTGCCATGTGTCTGCCTCGACAGAGCCCAGGCTAATTCCCACTCTGCAAGGATCCTTTCCACTGGAGGATTTTGCAGAGCCACAAATCCACTTGGAAATCACAAGTGAAACGTTGTCTTTACAATGAAGGAAGTGTGGGCCCTATTTATATTTGCATCTAAAGACGGAGTTCCCAATCAGTGCTCAGCCAATAAATCAATCCTTCGGTCTCTCCTGGGGCTTCAGCCCTGGGTTTCCCAGAGCAGAGTCTCAGATGTCTTGATCCTCATAATAATTTGATCTTGGTGCAATAACTAAATAACAGAGTGACAAACTCGAGCTGGTGCCTCTGGGGAGGAACCCTGAACCAAGGAGTGCCAGGCTTTTATCCCCTCATAATTTTAACATGGGAATGTCTGGTCTCTCTGACCAGCTTAACATTTCTTGGACTAAAGCACTGACCCGCTGCCAAGAGGGCTTTTCCAGTGAAACTGAAATCCCAACAAGCTCCACTGTATTAAATATAATTTGAGTATTTTTGCAAGCAGCAGATTACTTTCCAGCATATGCTGAACCATTCCAGAATCCCTCTCTCTGTAGTCTCACCCAGCTAAGTTGCAGCATTTTCATTACCCCTCTTAAAATCAAGTCTGCTTTGAGTTTGTACATCAAAAATGATGTGTGTATGCATAAACACTCAACATCTAAAGAATAACTTGTTATCACTGTTGTAAAAGTGTATCACTGATTCATATACCATCATAATAAATATTTTACTATTTTGTATACATACTTACATAGCATATAACCAAAATATATTTAAGGAAAGCTGAGGCAATGATATCAAGCTTTTGAAAGTTGTTACTCTGCTTTCCTCTCACTTGTCCTTTCAACCTTAGTCCAGCCGTTTTCATCATGTACCTCTTACTTACATAATTTTAAAGTACTTTTCCCTCATTCCCACAGAGGGTCTTGGGGACTCCTTGGGAATACAGGTTCCTTCTCTAGCAGCCACCTCAGGCACAGTTATCACAGCACAGGGGACAATTGCAGCCTGAGGAAGGAGGGCGAGTGTTACTTCAATTACCTTGATAAACACAAGTACCCCATTGTACGTGCCCCAGTGGCCTCAGACTCTGCTTCAGGACCTCTGTGGGTATCTGCTCTTTGTCACAGCTCCAGGCATTTTGCTCTGAGCCGCCACTGCTGAGACAAAGATCCCTAATGTAGTTCCCCATGCCAGCACCTTTCACTTCAGCATTTTCTGGGAAAGTAAATGACTGCAGAAGCTTCAATTAGGGATGTCCTTTAACTTTCATAGCTTTCATTTTGGTAAGTCTGATGTGGTCCTGCTCAGAAAGGCTTCTCACATTGCCATCTCAATTGGCGGCACTTGTCTGCTTGGTCAAACACCTAAATGTACTGCTCAACGAGGAACGGGGCTTTGAGCCTGACATTTGACACATAATCAAGATATCTTATTACCACTTTAGCGATGTGACCAGATTAAAATGTGTGCTCCCATATGGAGATGTCAAGATTCTTGTTTGTGCTGTCATTATGTCCAGACTTGAGCAGTGCAATTCACCTTTCTCTTTGGTAAGGAACAAAGCTTCCACATCACATCCTTTCCACAACTGGTTTTTACAGAGGTTTGTGGCTACACCCTATCTGATGCAACATGAATTCCAGAAACATCATTCAGAGGAGACTGGAATATTGTGAAAAAATTGAACATGTAACATTGTAGTATAGGCCAAATTATTTTATCTTTTTTTCCTTTTCTTCATAATTTTATGTCTCTCTTACACACACAATAGGCCAAATACAATGTAATTTCAAATCAATTGTCTCAGTGGCATTTGTAAGACCAGGAGTGAAATTTATGTATTTATCATATAGGCACTTTACATGATTTAGTGATAGAAACAGTCTCTTAGGATTAAGCACTTTGTTACGATTGCCTCTTATCAACAAAAGAAATCTAAAATTTAAAAAATAAATGACACTTTTACATTCCTCCATAAATTCTCAACCCAGATTGCATATACGAGTTTTGAATTACAAGAAAAGTTTCAATTTGGGGAAAAGTAATTCATTTTGTTGCCTCTAGCCCTGCGCTCTTCTGATGTTAGAGGTAAGACTCCACCGTTTTAATTCCTTGGCAAGCCATTCCTTTGACTAATCTCTGATTTGGAAGATATTGAGCTTACATTTTCCTTTGTTAAATCTCACCTCATTAATCCTAGTTATATACCTTGTGACGGCGCGAAACAATTGCTTTCCTCCTTTGAAGTTTACAGCTCTGTAACACTGGAAGATAATTAGTATATCCCCCTTAGTCATTCTTTGACCAAGCAGTGCATATTTAGTGCTCATAATCTTCCCTTATTAATCCCCTTACAGCTTCTGTTACTCATCCTCAGAACCTCTCCAGTCTGTTAGCAGCCTCCTAGCACTAGGCAACAGGAATGAAACCACTATTCCAAAGGAAGGATTTACTAGTGCTGTGGATACAGGGTCTGTTTTGCTTCAGCTGGACACACATTGCATCTCATTAAACTGGCCCTGGGTGTCTCTGCTCCCAGAACTGGATCCCAGCATTTCACAAGGCGATGAAACGCTTTTGAATTCGGTCCAATCCAAACTTCCTCTGTGATGTCAATAGGGTCTGTCAACACAGCCAAAAGTTTTTCCCCCAAGGAGATCCTTTTCTTTGGGTGGTTTTCCATGCTCAGTGAGATCACTGTGACAAAGTGAAAAACTGCTTTCCTCAGTAAGATCAAATTTTTACAGAAAGGAGAAATCCTGGACAGAAAGGCAGAGTTAGAATTCATATTTTTAGGAGTGGTGGGAAAAAGGGGGAATAAAATTCCTTTATTATTTAAGAATAAGTAACATTAGCAATAGTAGAAGTCATTATACATACTAATTATTAAGCACTAGCTTGGATGGAAGGAAGGAACACTTAAAAGCTGGAATTCACTGAAAACAGAATATTGGACAGTACTGCCATGTTCTGTGGTTCCAAAGAATTGATTTAGTATTGTTTGCATTTTTAGGTATTTTGGTATGAACTGGACTAATCTACGTAAGGCTGATTGAAAACTGGCTGGACTGCTGGACTCAAAGGTTAATTAGCAACCAGTTGTAGATGCTGCTAAATTGGAGGAGCTGGGTGGCATTCAAACATCAACCTGCCACTTTACACTGACCCTGAGAAAACTGATGGTGAAGCCAACAGGAACCTCATGAAACTCAAGGAGTGGAAAAATCCTGCACCTGTGGAACCATCTGATTCTGCACCTGCTCCATTAGAGGCTGGGAACCAGCTGGCTGGGCAACAGCCCTGCTGAAAGGAGCAGGGTGGCAGTGCCAGGCTGGATGGACCTGGCCAGCAGTGTGCTCTCATGGCTCACAGGACACTCTGCCTTGGGAGCAGGAGCATGGCCAGCAGAACGAGGGATGTCACTATTCCCTTCTTCTTGGCACTGCTAAGGCCACACCTGGAAGGCTGTGTCCAGTTGTGGAAGCACAGATTTTGCAGGGTTTCCCAGTTCAAGAAGGATGTTGAGAAACTGGGAAGAAACACACAGACATTTACTGAAATTATAGGACCCATCAGGAGAAACTCAGGCAGCTGGGCTTGTTGAGTTTGGTGAAGAGGAGGCTAAAGCCCAAACTAATAGCAGGCTACAACTCTTTTGAAGGAAATTATGAGACAATGGAAGCAAACCTCAGTAGTGCCAGATGGTAAATGAGGGGCAACAGCTACAAACTATAGCCTGCGAGGCTCCAGCAGGGGATTAGGAGAAATTCCCTCGCTTCGAGGGTAGTGCAGCACTAGAACAAGTTAACCAGAGATAATGGAAACTCATCATCTGTGAAGGCTTTCAAGGCTCAGCCAGAAAAACCTGCAGCTGTCCTGACCCATATTAGCAGTAACCCTGTGCCCAGCAGGAGGTTGGAACAGATAATCTCCAGAGTTCTCTTCCGATGCACATTTTTCTGATTCTGTCTATGCTTTGCTCAGAGTCCATGTTAGACTTACTAGGAAGCACTTTTAAAGTGTCCTTTCAAGGCTTTCTATAAAAGAAAGATTAAAATCACAATAAAAGAATTCTGCCACAGGAAACTGAACTGCTGTGGCCGTTTGGGCAGTGGCCAGATGTGTGTGTTTCAGCTAGAGCTTACCCCAGCCATCATCTCCTGCTGCTAATCATCTTCATCTACCACTTGGATTCCTCACTCTCTCTCTCTTGGAAAATGGCATCCTTCATACTGGATGATTTCAGCACAAAACCAATTTCCCTAACCCACTTGTGCAGGAATGAATCAGGTTCAAACGCCTTGCTGTTAGGCAGGGTTAATTAGCCCAGATCTTTTTAACAAAGCTGGGCAAGCGAGCAACCACACACACACATGCTGCGATGCCATCAGTGCCAAAGGGATTAGAGCCTCTGGAGGAAGGGGGAGAGCAGCAGTGAGCAGCTGGGTGCAGTAGATGCTCAACTGCACTAAGCTGCAGTGAGAGCTTCACCTTCTCTGCGCACACAGATCCCTACCAAGAAATCCACGGGCAGGAGATAACACGAGGCAACTGTGAAGTCATTGTGTCACGTGGAGCAGCACAAACAGCTTTCTGTACCTTCCATAACCTCTGTTATACATGGAGAATTTCAAATGCATAAGGTACAAAAGGAATAAAAGAGGTAATATGTATAATTCATAAGGCATGTAAATTATTTCTGCTCATTTCCAGATTGAAAAGTGTGGGGGTGTTTTGTGTGTGTCAGGAGGGAAATTCGCAACCATCCTGAAGAGAGGTAAGAAGGGAATCTAAACGAAAGAAGAGGTTATGAAGAAGGCATGAGGGCCACTGTTACAATAAACTGAACTGGTCCTGCTCAAACATCTCTTTTCACTGCAGAACAGGAGCCATGAGCCCTACTGAGAACATGAGTTCTCTGTTGAGTCTTAAATTTTATGCTCTGAATCATCACCTCAAGAGCAAATTACTGAAGCAAGGCATGAGTCCAAAAGGAAGACCTGCCTAGAAGGTTTTATTGCCCACATGCAGTTAGGGGCTATCTCAGGGTCCTCATTTGATATGTCCAGAAAAGGCTGTGGCGTGAGCCCAGTATAAATGTAGAGGTTTCTAAACCCACTGAGGTAGATTTCCCCATTTATTGATCATGACACCATGTTCTCCCAGTTTGTCAAGAAACAGGGTGACAAAATCCTGTGGATCCTCTTTGGGATGAAAAGCAAACGGCACAGAGGGGGGAGAGGTAAACATGCTGCCATGAACTACAGGTACAGCATCTTCGCAGGAGGTGAGCTCCAGCTTCCCAAAGACACCCAGCACCAGACACAGGACTAGGAACGTGGCACTTGTGATGGCAATGCTTAGTCAGAAGTCAAAGGCATAATCTGAATTGAGTCATGGCCAGCAAAGCAGCGTGATAAAGAAAGGAGCCCATGGCACCTGTGGCTCCCTAGACAGAGGGATGTCTGTTTTGGCAATAAACTCCTCAGGAGGAAAATTCAGGATCTGCTCATGACTGTGTTCTGTGCAGAACAGGGTATCTAACATGCTTGCTGGACCCATCTCCTCCTACCAGATGCACTACAGATTTTATGAGGATGATCAAAACAAGCATTACAGGAGAAACTAGACCAGATTATCTGGGGATTTTCTGACATATGGGAAAGGTGGTTAAGGGAAGTATGTTCTGACAGATTACTGAAAGCAGAAAGAAATCCATGGCATTTACAAGCCTCTTTCCAGTTCAAAAACCCTCGGTGATAATGGATGAGCGCTCCCTTCATGAGGATTTCCCATTGCATTGAGTAGCATTGCCAAGGCTTCTGAGCCACTGCCAATGAGGATATGGCCACAGTGCCCTTTTTTTCCTCCTTTTTCTCTGCCAGAAGGAGCTGTAGTACAGCCAATTCAGTCTCTTGTACCGCAGGGGTTACAACACTGATAGTACACGTACAATTCTTGTAGATCTCTCAGGAGACGGTAAAGTTTCAGAGAGAAATTCCTGGAGCTAGGAGGAAATGAGGACTTTAAGGAGATGGTAAGGAACTAAAGCACTTCAGAGAAGTATATATCTGGAGAGTCCTAACAGTAAAGCTCCAAGATGCAAAGATATTAAATTAAGCATGTTGCCTCAGAATCGTGATGTTCAGACCTATGCCATCAGAAGGCAATTCAGGATGAGACAGAGGGGCTCTGACTATTTACAAGGCAGGGGTAGCAACAGGCAAAAAGACACTTGTTTACTTTTGGCCACAGGGCAGGATTCAAGATGCTGTTTACCCAATGTAAGTGGAATATAAGCAGAGAAAATGGAAATTTTGAATTTTTTTTTAAAAGAATGGCATCATATTTCAGTGTATTTTCACTTTCTTAGATTGGCCTTCTCATCTTCTTTTGGGAGTTCAATGCATTCTTTATCTAACTCAGATATAGAATAAAATCTTCCAGGACCTGTTAACATTTGCAAGATTTTACTTCTCCCTAATTGGCCCAGCTGCTTTTGTTCCACATTTTCAGTGGCACTGGTTCTTTATATTAGATCTGTCACAGGACAGCAACTGCTGTTTCGCCCTGTTTTCCTTTAACCTCCGTGTCTGAGCCTACGCTTTTGCTGCTCTCTACCTTTCCCTTGGTTCCCACTGCTGGTTTTCCCTGTTCCCAAACCGTGGTCAGGTGTCACTGCAGCATGATCACTCTGGTGTAACTCATCATTCCTCTGGTTATACCTGGGCTACTGCATCTCCTGCTTTTTTCCCTTTCAGGTTCAGAAACACAGTTCTAATAAAGATCTAGTCTTCTCGTACTATCCTGTGCTTAGGAACACAAGGCCATCCCTATGCTCTGCCAGCTCTCCTTAGAACCCATGATACACGCTATTTCTTTTAGTATCTCATTATATGTGTCATCCATATCTTGTTTGGCCTAAAGCCACATGGCAGCGTGACAGGTCCCTGCTGCAGTTTGGCAGCTCCCGTGCAGGGCACAGCTGTCAGCATCTCTTATCCTCCATTTCAGAAAATCAGCTGGTACTGGCAAGAGATCAGAAGCTGAGACTAAGCAGTAACTGTGCATCCTTTTGAGCAAAGCAGAGATGGAAAAAATCATCCCAGGGATCCTTTTCTGTCCTAGTCCTTTTGGCAGTCCTCGCTGACTGATGGTAAATCTGATAAGCTCCTTCGTTTGTGTTCGGCGCTTCATGTAGAGTGGGTTTTCCTCCTTCTGCCACTTGTTGCAAATGCACAGCACAATGCTGGGGAAAAGAGAAAAGGAAGGCTGCTCATTCCATGTATGAACATATGCTCTGCCTGTTAAGAACATACACTCCAGCTGCTTCTGCAGGCCACTGGCAGGGACAGAGGGAATTGTCCCGCTGCAGGACACATGGGAGTCTGTCTGTCATGCTGTCTCTCTGTCGCACTGGGCTAATGTCCCATGTCATTAGTCTGTGTCAGAAACTGTGAGGATCATGTGATTTGAAATATAATATCAAAGGACAGAGGACAAGGAGCAAAAAGGGAAGAAAGGAAAAGAAGGGAAGAGAAAAGAAAAAAAAACCAAAACAGAAGCAAAGCAAAAAAAAAAAGAAAAAAAAAGAAATGAAAATCAGGAAGAAATTATTTCCAGAGAATGCTGAACAACGCTGCATCCAGATCCTTCCAGGGCACCATGTTCATTTCAGGGATGGTTTTACCTTTGTTATTTGATATTCTGAGAACCCAACTAGCAGCACAGGTGACGATGAAATATGACTGTCAGGCAAGAGAAGGAGATAAATAGTCAGGATGAATCCAAGAAAGGGAAAATGAAGAAAAGTGGAAGTTCTAATTGCCTGTAGCTGATGGTAAGTCAGCCTGGGATTGTCTAAATGTGAAAGTGATATTAATGAAGATAAGTGGGGGTATTGAGGCAGCCCTGGGCAGGGTGACAATGACAAAGGCTCTTCCAGAGCAGGTGCTTGACCAGCAGATGCCCATGCAGCCCTGAAACGTGGGAAGGCATTGCTTTACAATGCTCTGCCTCACAGAAATCAAGGTGTTGCTTCTTGAAAGCTGCTGACTTGTTAGGACCTCCTGTGAGTTTTCCATGTGAAACAAATCCCAGCAGGAGAAATCATATATTGAATAAGTTTCAGGGGTTCTGTTAGGTCTTTATGTCATTATGACAAAAGCTCACAGAAGAAAAAAGAATTCAGTTATTAAGTGTTTGATTTAGCTGATGAGTAATCAGCATCCATGCACACCTTTGCACTAATTTTTGGACTTATTTACACTAACTTTTGGACTTATTAACTGACCAGTGTAGACACACACACACACACTTCCCCATACAGCGCTGTCAAGGCATGTTGACTGAGATGTGCAAATGCCCAGGGCCTTTCAGCTTTTATTTGGGGAAAATCAGTGCCAAAGCTGAGAACTACAAAGATGTTGAAACAAAACAGCCCCTGTAAACACAGCATTCATTTAATCTCAGAAGGAAAACCGACAAAGACCTGAAATCTTTCTCTGCCTCAGTGAAAACTAAGCGAGTGCCACAGGGAAAACTCAAGAGCAGGGTTGGTATGAACCAGCAGTATCTTGTGGGAGTTAGGGGTATCAAGTGGAAGAAGCAAGATCATACATTCAATCTACATCTCAAACAGCCTGTGTATACCTAGATCTCCTTCAAAAAGATATATTTTTATCACTTTGATATTTCACTTGCAATGAGGGGAAGAAAAACCTTCAAAATGATTATAAATCTAGGTGGATTTGGGAAAGAATATTAAAGTCTGAGATCATAACTGAGCTTTTCTAACTCAACAGACCTCTCTTGAAACCTTAATTTTGCAAGATACTTAAGCATGTGCTTAATGATAATCACCAGCTGAAAGCAGTGGGACTACTAGCATGCTTACAATTAGTAGGAATGCTTAAGCACCTTGCATAAATTGAGACCCATTATTCTAAATACGTATTAAGAGCCTTCAGGAGATGAGTTTCTTGCGGCATTTTGCTATTTCTACTTCCCAACTGTTATAATACATACTTATAAGTTCATAGATTCTAAAATACATTGCTATTATGTTTGTAGCTGCAATGAAAACCGAGCTGGAGGTTTAGAACCTGTTATTTGTCAGCGTGATTTTTGTTTGCCTTAGTAGACAATTGTCTCTGAGGTTTTTTAGTGTTTCCCCATCTTACAATGAAAGTAGGGCTCATCACATTGTCCCACAAGAATAAGATATTTACTTGTATTTTAGGGGGGCGGATTCTTCAATGAACTTCAAGGAAGTTAATTCTTCAGTTAATGGCAATACCTAGGGATTGTCCACTGCCCGCATTGAGATATCAGCAGTGTGATGAGCACACTGTCTATCCTTTCGATCACTCCAAAGCCCACTATGTGCCCTGACAAGCAGAACTGCCACGGCTCAATCCTGCCACCAGTCTGACTTGACATCTCCGTAGAATCATCAAGGGATACTCTGAAAGCAGCTGCCAACATGTCTTTGACAGACCACTCATGTTTTTTGGGTTTTTTCCTTATTCAGCTCTGACTGTGCCACTTCAACGAAGACTAGACATCAATCTGAGTCATAAATAAGTAAAATGAAAAACATCAGGAAAAACGAAGTGCATCAGAGCCTGACAGAAATAATGTGTTTTAAAGAACCTGTGCATAGTTTCACCGTTCACCCATTTGGGATGTTGCAGGTGAAGCAGCAATTGGTGCTGCTTCCTGCTGGGCATCACGCTGCCTTTGTGCTGTCAGAATCAGCAGAAGAAAACTCTTCATCTGCAGCCAGCAGAAAGGCTCTTCTTAATCTTCTCACATGATGGCCTGGCTTGTCTTTGTTCCAGGCTGATACACTCTAATTCAGTCTGTTTGGGTCCAATCCAAAGTTCTTAGGAAAAGTGCGGATAAATCGGACTTCAGTGGGCTATTTCTGATGCAGCAACAGTGAAAGACAGTCTAACATTCCAGATCCTCCATCTGCCACTGTCTCCCCATCACTGGGCCCACTTCTAAGGTCTGTCCCTTCACTGAAGCAGCCAACACCTGAGAAACGGGCATTTTTAGGAGTTTGTTGTGTTTGTCAGAAACTGTGGGATTGGAGGAGCATGGCCACAAACACACAGAGCTAAAGAAACGGCCCTCTGAGTTCTAAATCTCCCAAACTAAAGGGAAGCAGACAATGAATCACTGAACACAGACCCACAGCAGAAAGAGTCTGGGGTTTTTTTTCTGCACCTCACAGCCACTATTTACAGGAAGTGTAGATATGACTGCAGAAGAATTAAAGTCTTTTCTTCTGTCCATCCTGGATAACAAACGGTGATGGATTCTGGACTGAAAGTTCACAGTCACAGTAATTTATATGAACTACAACCCAGCCCTTGTGGTCCCTGATCCTTGGGTAGCGGAGCCTTGTTTTGGCTTTTACAAGAGAAGGCAGTTCGAAGGTTTCTTTAATTTCCTCGGGCAATAAGTCACCAGTGAAGTAATTCCAGCCTGGTGAGGTACAAAAAGCTTGTTGGTTTTGTTGACATGTGTCCTGTGTACCTCCTGACCTGGGAGAGGATGTGACCAGCAACAGGAAAAGTGTAGAACACACACAGAGGCAACTCTCATGCCTTCGTGTAGAACCTCAGCCGTGCTAGGGGAATAACAGCAGAGGGAACAGAGCAGGACTGAAAGTCCGGCCCTTTTTTAAGAGTTACCAAAGCCTAGGCAAGAAAAAAAGCTGTGCTTCTTACTGTGCTGGCTTATGTTCCAGCAGAGTGTTCAAATCCATCGGGAATTGAAATGACCAGTATAAACGATATCTCCAGTATCTCCAGCAAATCCTAGAAGAGAAAGGAATATCCAACAGTTTCTGCTTGGCCAAAGTTAACTATTCTTACAGCAGGGAGATGTAATGTTAATTTTGCCCCCGTGAAATTGGCTGGCGTCTGTGTTTCTGTGAG